>VYZT01015141.1:0-34518 GCA_013400735.1 Pomatostomus ruficeps | reverse complement strand
AAAAGCACAGGTGTATCATGAATTTATACTACAAGTACCCATCTGCCAAGCAGCTGTTTGAAGTTATAAAACCCAGGAGAAAGCAAGGGAGCTTTTGTCAATCTTTAGGATTGCATTTTGAAAAAATTAGTTACGAGAGTCTTTTGGTAGCTTCATAACTACACTCTACTGTTGATTTCTTTCTAGCTGTTGTAATTGATAAGCCTTCCCATTACCTCTAGATCTTTAGTTATTAATTCTTAACAAAAAAATGGGAAAATCCCAAATTTTAAGATTAAATCAGTTTTGTGTGTTTAAAAAGTAAGCTATGAAATACATTCAACATTTCTGATTAGCTGTTCTCTCCCAGCAAACAACTTCTACCTCACCAATGCATAGGCATAATAAGGTACCTCTTTCACACTTTGTCTTTCAATATTCAAACAATAAATGACTGTCCTAAAGGATTCATAAATTTTAAGATTTGAAACAGACCATTAAACCATGACATCTAAATGTCACAATTTCACCCAGTAAGTTTACAGCAGACCCATTAATTGTATTTAACTAAATCATTTTATCAGGAGGGCCCTTATTTTTGACTCAAACTCACTCAGACACAGAGAATTTAGGAATTATTTCAATGGCACCTTTTAGAACCCTATGGCAGCCACTTGTAAATATTTACAACTAAATTTCAGTTCTACCTGCCACATCATCATCTATCTGTTGTTTCCTTTCATACCTCTTGAGTACATTAAGCAATCAAGCAAAAGTTTAGTGTGAAGAATGTAAGTAACTCTCCTGTCCCCAGTTTCACAAACACAGTAAAAATGGTACTATGGAAATGCTGATATTTTCCTTTTTAATACTGAAAGTTATTACCAGTTTTTGGTTACCGTTTTTCCCCCAAAGTTCTTCAAAACTTTTCCATTATACTTCCACTCTTGAGAGAACAAAAGCTGATGATATTAGAGGATCCTATAGAAAAGTCACACGGGAAAATTCTTGCAGGATTCCTGAAGCATTACTAACAGAGCCAGTGAAATGTCTCTTATCCCTCTGTACTCTCTATCATACCATTCAGGTTCAGGGGGAAAAAAAAAGATCCTTTTAAAATAAGGTCATTTACTTATGTGAAATAGGAAGCCTGTCTTTTATAATTGGTTGATTGATTATTCACAATATTCATGGAGTCCAGTGGCTACTTTTGAGAACAGCCATAGCCTGTGTTTCATTTTCTGCCACAGGTGGTACTTGCTAAAGAGCCATTATCCAGACACAAGAGACAACACTGATTTGTGGTATCTATATTTTGGAAAGATGGACAATGAGAGAATCAAGCAACTTGTCCACTTCCCACTGAAGCAGAGCAAATCACTTTTTTTTTTTTTTTCAGAATTCTCCTGTGTCATTACTGTATCATACTTTACAATTTTAGCTATGATTATTGACCCAGTTCATGTGTTTGGTGAAGAAGTACAACTGCCCTCATTTTTACAGAGAAAGAAACAGGGAGAGAGCAAAAGCAAGCGACGGAAAGTCAGGACCAGAAAAAGAAGCTACTTTATGAGATGTGAATTTTTGGCATGTTTTTATAGTGACCTTAAGAAAACCACGTTGCTGAGCTGCTCCAGGGTATTAGCTATTACTGTATGTAATATACCTCACAAGAGTGGAACAAATATAATTTTAATTTGCTTTGCATTATACCCGCTGTTAAAAAATGGCACTACTATAACAAATGTTCTTTAGTTTCTTCATTTGTAGCTAAATTCATAAATCTCAGTAACTATAAATGAATCTCAAGGTCAGAGTCACTACAATAACCCATTCATTTTGTTTTCCTTTCACTAAATCCATTATCTGAACAAATCATTAGGTGACCTTTTTAGTTACAGCAATTCAATAAAACTTACATTAGATGGAGTTTCAGGAACATTAGTCTAATGTGCTTTAAAAGATCACCTTCTCTGAGCAATATAATAAGTTTGTGTGAAAAGCATAAAGCATGTAATATGTAATAAAATCCAGCCTTTAATGAACCATCTAGAAAAACTGACTGTGTTATAATTCGATGGAAACCCTCCCTTAATTAATGGATTAGAAACCAACAGTAACCACTGGATGTTACTTATGATAATATATTTAGCTTGTTTTTCCTTTTAAAATGTATGCTCCTGATTTATACTGCTAAAGAAATTAGAGTTTAAATGACCTTGGTTACAAGAGTAATATGCTATGAAAAGTCATACTTAAAGCTAATTAAAAAGGGGTCTCTGATTACTAGTTAGTACCAACTGCACTAAGATACTGCCTAATTTTCCAAAGTGGTAGTCATCAAGATTGTAAATTTAATAAACTGTCTTAGATGTTTGATGGATGCTGGTTTTCTTCACCAGATATAACACTAAAAAAATACATTGAGGCCAGACAGATAAACAATAAATAAAACACAGCTCTAGCTATCAAGCAGGAATTTTTTATTGGGGAAGATTGCACAAGCTCACTAAAATCCATGATTTCCATTAAGAATATATGGCATTTGTTTTGGGGTGATTTTTATGCTTTGTATTTTTTTTTTGTTTGTTTGTTTGCTTAAGTTTAGGAATGGGTTTTGTAACATTGAGTTAGTAGAGAGAAACTTGGCATGGTTTGTTTTTATCTCTTTGAGATAAAGTGCAAGGGTTTTTCTTGGGGTTTTTTTTCTTTTAGTAGTCTGTTTAGCTGTAAGTTAAGACAAAGGTTTTTCTTTCCCCTTCCTGCTAAAATTGCAGTTTTCTTTTCGTTTTTTTCCCCTTTTTTAGACTGCTCAGCTTGTTTTTTTCCTATCCGAAAAAATCAGACCATCTCTGAGACAAACAATCAGCGAGACCCTCGCCAGGAGCTACCAGACGCCCTGGCCCAGTCAGGCCAAACCTTCAAAAAGAGCTGAACCACAGAAAAAAGAAACTAAAAAATGCACCATCTTTCTCCACAGTAAAGAAGGTTTACTGTCTAATATTATTCAAGTTTTGTTTTGTTTTGTTTTTTTGTGCCTGTATGCACCTTACTTGTTAAATAAACAGTTCTTTTTCACATCCCTCCAAAAAAATTTTAATTCCAAACCTTAGCTAAAAAAAAAGCTAAAATTCTGCCTTTTTAGAGGAGACACCCTTTTGGAGTCTCCTTCCAAAATTTGTCTCAAACCAAGATAGCATTAATCTGATCATCTTTGCGACTAAAACAGGAATAATCACTTAAAGAACCAGCTGAAATTCTCTACATCTTGTGCTTCCAGATTGCTGTCAAGAAGAAAACTGATTTAACTTTAATTTCTAATCAGTCTAGGGAGGTCTGTATGCAGAAGGAGAAGCAATAATAACTTTCCACCAGTTCAGCATCAGCAATCAGTCATTTCTCCTGCAGATGTATGCACACAGCAACATGAGCCAATTTGAGGAAAGGTCAGGACACATCAAAATATCGAACTAAATAAGTTCCTCTTGCTACTAGGGTTTATTGAGCAGACTTGCATTCAGTCAGTCTGTGGGCATTTCATTTAGCTCCACATTTTTCCAAATACCTGTGTGAACCACCTGGACTCCTAAAAACTTTTCAGGATCTTCTCCTAATTGCTCACCCACAGAAAAAAATTATTTTCTTTTCCCAATAAGTACCTCTACTACTGATTTGAGATAGACGTATTGAAAATAGCGACAAAATTATAGGATATGTCAGAGAATTGTTTTACAATTTACAGATTGGATATTCCATCCCTGGAAGCATTCAGAATCAGGTTGGATGGAGCTTTGAGCAACCTGCACTTGTGGAAGTTGTTCCTGTCCATGGCTGGGGGCTTGGAACCACTGACCATTAATGTTCATTCCAACTCATACCATTCTAGAACCCTTTTCTATGAAATAAAAACAGTTTTTTAATTGGAATATTAGTTAATAGATAGATAAAATGTAAAGAAACAGTTCAAATATGATAACTAAATACTTGTTTTATTTTTCAAGTTGCACCTTTAATTATAGTTTAGGTTTATTTTTTTATAATTATAATTTAGGTTTATTAAATCACACAATAAATTTAGGAATACCATGAGGTCATATTGCTTTCAACGAGAGACACGTATTTTTTTTATTTCTGTGGTGAAGCCAGTTGCATAATTTGTGTGTTATCTCCCAGAGGCTATTTTCATATTAGCTAACAGTGCACTTAGACAGCAGTCTCTTTAATTACTCTATCAATAACTTCACAGCATTTCTCTGCTAAAATTTCATGCAATATATTTATTTGAAATCTTAAGAATGAGAAGAATGTGACTTCTTATGCTTGGGCTTGATAAGCAAAATCAAAAAATCACCTAGCTAATTATTTTCTCTCTTACAGTAGTCAATAGATATTAATTAAAATAATTTTTTTAAAAAAAGGTATAAGGAATATTCAGTTTTAGTTCACAATCCTTTGTAACTCTAAGCACACTGATGTATGTCTTCCACCATGCCCTCCCATGTAATTTTTTTCCTTATAAATACAACCTGTTTTCTTGTAGGTTTATGTATTATTGTCATGTAAACTACTGAGATATGTTAAATGGTCTGTTAGTTTTCTTCTGCTGTTCTGTGAAATTTAAGAGATTAAAAAATTTGATTGTTAATGAACTGCTTAAGATATGCTATGTTACATGTTGATAGAGAGCAGCCAGTGATCCATGTTTATTTTTCATAAGTGAAGAATCACCAATCCACACATGTAATCCAAAAACAATTCACTTCATCATATGCTTTGCAGGTTTTTCCCAGATCATAGATGACCCAGCCTAAGATGAATTTGCAAAGTCATGTTATCAAAGCTATCTCTGCTTTTCATTAATGTCTAAAATATTCATATTATTTCCTATCTATCCTTTTAACTCATTAGAGAATTAATATATCATGGTCAAAATAATGCGGTTTTGATTTGTTTTTTCTTCCCTGCTGCTAAGAATACCAGTTTCAATTAAAAAAAAAAAAAAAAAAAGTGGTCTCCTTTAACTATTTGTAAGTCAACTATTTTTTCCTTGCCAGATAAATTCTTTGAGATTATTAATTTGTGCAGGAAACAATAATGAAAAGTTTTTAATTTTAATTATATTTATTCACTTTAGTAATGGAGTAGGTCTTAAAAATTTCACACTTGAAAATCAGAAAAAATATAAAATTTCAAAGACAAGGTAATAAAATCATATATCCACTTATAGTTCAATCGTAATAGCACTGTAGCTTGACTGAAATAATAAAGTATTAATACGGTATGAATCATCAGTATCAACTATCAATTTAGCAACTAATTTTAGAAGTTTTATCTTTTAAAAATATCCTCGAAGGAAAAATCCATATATTTTCTTTCAACTGCAATCAAACTTCCCCGGAATAACCACAATGTTTGTCCAATATGAACACAACTTACTAAAAATATCTAAAATACTGTTCGTCAAACCTCATTTTCGTCATTGGAATAAATCAGACACACAATTATTTTGGAGAATACATTAACATTTAAGTGCTACAAATAGTTGCGCATATGTAACAGAGATGCCAAGGAAAAAACAACACTACAATCCTCAAAGACTTTGCAACCGTTGATCCAAAACGCAAAAGTGCTTGGCAACTTAAAGGATGAAGCTGTGTTTGCTAATTTTCTAGCTGGGACGTTAAATAGGAAAGAATCAACTCCAAAACATATGTGAGCGGTCTGTCTTGCCCACTTCTGTAAGTCCCTAAACAGCTGGCATGGGGCAAACCTACTGTCATGTTGCTGAGCCACTGGCAGGGATGAAGACAAACAAAGTGGTCAGCAATAGCTTTCAAAGATCTCTCATGTAACCATATGAAATAAAAGTCTTCAGGAAAAATCTCCATGTGGCCTGGCCTTTTACTGGAATGAGGAAAGATTAGGGGTTTTAACAGATGCCATACCGACTAACTATCCATAGAGGTTGATGTAAATAAATTTATGAAGTCCATCTTAATAAGAGAACAGGCTTTAGAGGGGCTGAGGATATCCTCTTACAATGACATCAAAGAAAGAGAAAAGTTTGGTAAAACTGGCAGAGAAACTAAAGAAGCATGAAGAGATAGTTGTGATGGATAGGTAGGAAGAATACATATAATTTACAACTTGGAAGGCAAACAAGGAGAGCAGGGATTTGTTATATATATCAATTTAAAATTTAGGGACAAGCACATGGAAGAAACAGGAGGCACCACAGTATGGTGACAGTCATTTGACTGAGCTGGCCAGAGTCAAGCCAGTATCAAAGGACAATACCTCTCTATCTAGCAGCATGGGGGGGTTACTTTAGAAAAAAAAAAGGTATCTTAACAAATTCATAAGAAGACATCCACCAAAGATCACTGCAGGCAAGTCCAGACCCCAAATGTTTTCAGCCATCTGTGCTGCATTACACAGTCATAATGAAGACAAATACAGACATGTTTTATGCACTGAGACCAATTGCATATCTGAGTTACTGGGAAAAAATGGTAGTTGGGGGGCTTTCGGGGTTTGGATGTTTTTTGGTGTTTTGTTGTTAGGTATATTATTTCTTCTTAAAAACAAACAAGCAAACCCAAAAAACAGCAGCAAAGTAGCAAATTCACTTCTGTGACGTCCATTCCAGGCCCTCTGAATAAAGTTAGACCTCCCACATCAAAAGTGCAATTCCTGCAATTTATTTCCCAGCTAAACTCTCAATGAATTCTGTAGCATGCAGCAATGAAAACAATTTTTTATATAACACCCCATTAAAGAGTCTCCTTTTATATCTTGCCAAATGTTGCGTTCTTCCTTCTTGTTTCCTTCTTTCTCTCTAAGTGTTGCCTTTTACCTTCCTGTCCCATAGTTTGCTGTATGTGCATGATTTGATTACGATAATTTCTATGATTCCGTTCATCTTTTGGACTATTCTAAAACAATACCTATTGACAACTACTTGTCCAGAGATATTGTGAACTTGTGGCAGCCTCATCCCTAGAGTTGCTCAAGGCTGGGCTGCATGGGACTTCGAACAACCTGGTCTAGTGGAAAGTGTCCCTGCCCACAGCAGGGAGACAAGAAGATCTTTAACATCCTTTCCAACCCAAACTATTCTATGATTCTGTTTATTGGTCCAAGATCTCTGTCATTACCTCATAGTAGATATGTATGTCCAGAGACCACTGATTTAAACCTTCCCAACCTCCTTCTGAGGTTCTCAGAAAACAGAATTATACAAGAAATATCAGAGATAAGAAGTTTAGAGAATACTTTTTCCACTCAAAACATACTTCATAGTTTTGCCCTTTAGTAATCCCTATTAGAGAACTCTCTTTTCTCATATTCACTTGCTCAAATACAAATACCAAAGTTTCTAAAATGTCAGAACAGGACTGGCTGTTTTATTATTGATATCACGTAAGTGCTTAATTCATAGCTAATAGTAGTATTTCTACGCATGAGTTTAATACTGGTGGCAAAAGCAACTACAAAGCCTTTAATTTATGGCTTCAAGAATACTGCATGAACAAAGTGTATCTGAATTAGGTAGAATAAGAGATTCACTTAGACTGGCTGGAAACTGTGATGCCAAATATTCCAACATCGGCTCCACGTTGAGCTAATTTCAATTTTAGATGGAGTTCTTCAGCCTTTTCCTCCTTATTTGTGAATTATTTCTTTATTTCCACAGCTAGAGAAGAACAAGTTCTGTGGGTAATCCTTCCTTCCTTTTCCCCTCACTATGATTTGTGTGCATTTCTTCTTATCCTTTCACTGTGTCTCCCTCAGTCTGCCTGTTTTTTCTCTGACGTTTCACTACGTATTTGAAGACAGGGATAAAATTTTTCCTTTACTATTTATTTTTCAGACTGAACAAACCTGGTTCCCCCAGCCACAAGCACAGTACTCCAGATGCAGCCTCACAAGCATCAAACACAGTAAAAAAATAATTTTCTGCCACCAGGCGGCTATATTTTGTATGGAGTTATCTTTCAACAGCAACCTAACGTGACTTGTATTCAATTTGTTGCCCACCAGAATTCCCAGGACGTTTTAATGGACTTTTTTCCCAGTTGTTCCCCAGTCTGTACTGTTGTATGCGGTTAACTCCATCCCAGTATCAGAACTTCACATTCTCTTTCGTTGAACTTCACAAAGTTTCTGTCAGCCCACTCCTGAAACTTACCAAGATCCCTCTGAAGGTTTACCCCGCTCTCCCACGTATTAATTATGGCCCCCAATTTGATGTTGTCCATGAGTTCTCTGAGACTGGTTTCTGTCCCATGGTTCATGGACTAATGGTCAGTGAAAAACTTCTGAGTATTGTCACTTGTAATGGCCAACAGCAAGGCTTTGAATCCTTAATTGTTATCCTCTATCCAACCGGCTCTTTATCACTTGCCTATTTGCCCATCAGGGAAAGGCTCTGGATTGCTACAGTTGCTTTTTTTTTACTGTCACTGTGTTGATCTTTCTTGCTTTATACCTGGATTGCTATTTACCAAGGTCATAATTCTGGCCTTTAACTTGAGCTTTAAATTCCGGACAAAAATTTAAACATTTGTGTCTATATAAAAGGTAGAAAAAAGATAAAGTTCCTCTCCCGTCCCGCTGTAAAAGGGGAGTTGGGGAGGAGTCCTTTTGATAGACTTCTGGGACGAAAATAAAGCGCGAACGCGGCAGTATTGTATCTGAGAATTGCTAGTTGATAAAGAAAGATAAGTGTTCCTGCCGAAGGGGGGATAGAAAAGGGAGCAAAGAGGGAAGAAGAGAGACAGAGAGAGAAAGACAACCACTGTACTCCGGCCGCTCTCTAGACATCAGCTCGGCAGACGGAGCGTTTGCCGCAAGCTGCGAGGAGCCTGCGTGGCTCCTGGGCGGGCCGGGCGCGATTTCCGAACCGCAGCCGGCAGCGTGTCCGTGTCGTGGGCGAAGAACAGGCTGTCCTGGCTCCGGGCGCGATTTCCGAACCGCAGCCGGCTGCGAGTCCCTGCCGTGGGCGAAGAACAGACTGCCATGGCTACTGGCGCACTCGGGGAGCAGCTCCGGGCTCTCGGGGCCGGGCGGCGGCGGCCCCTCCGTCGGGAAACAGCGCAACACGAGGTTGCCGTGGCGTCGGGCTGCCTCGGGAAGCGGCGAAGCAGGGCACACGGACAGGTGCCGACAGGGAAGGCATCCAAGGAAGAAGCAGGACCGCAGGAAGGAAAAGGCGAGGGGAGCTAAGCTGACTCTCTGGGCCAGCCCCCGCTCCCTCCAAGAAAAAAAATGAAAATGGCCCTAGGTTACCTGCTTTTATGTGCTAAAGCTCCTCCCATGACCAAAATTCCCGGGCATCTGGGCATCTGCCCCACCGACAAGTTTCGGGGGTCGCTTGCATGCCAATCACGGAAGCTTTCTCTGCCCTGGTCGGCTGAGAGCCCGGGAACAGGCTCCCAGCACATCTACAGCCCCTAGAGTAATTTTTTGCCTCATGTATATCATATGTTGAGGCATAAATAAAAATCAGATTGGTCCCTCTCAGTTCCATTTAGCTAATTGGATCCTGAAGATAAATTAGCGAAGAAATATTACTTTTTCTTTTCCTCTTTCCCACTTCCTAATGTCGATGCGTTGTCCCTAAGAATTTCCACTATTTTCTTTGCAGCCCTAGCAATTTCTTGTTTACCTGTTTCATAATGATTACTTTCTGACATTTTTGATCAGGTTGTCTCATCTAGACCAGAGCACACACTGCTTGCTTTAACTAAAGATAACTGTAGTACAATGCATTTTCTATTTGATTCAGTCTTGTAACAATCAACACAATCGACCCCTCAGCTGAGTACCTGGTGTAGCAACGCTTTATTGCAGCTCATCTGCCCCCAAAGGCAAGGGAAAGACAGGTCTGAGACAGAGGGAGGAATGGTGCAAATGCGCAAACGAAAAATACGGGACTGGATAAACAAGGTCATGCTAGACCATCAAACATTTTCAGAGAGCTTTACACAAACAACCAGGTATTAAAAATTTAATTCAAGAGATGCTGCATTACAGAAATAACTTATCCAAAAAGACAAAGGTCTTCTTTTTCCATTTGTCTTACATCCAAAGATATTCAAGTTCCATTTCTTGAATTGTAGCATGAAGGACATTAAATTATCAGTCAAAGCTAACAGCCCATACACTGAAAGTTCCATTTTGCAGGAATGGATATTATATGAGGTAAGAAATTTCCTTGAATGCTCTTGTTATAAATAAATGCGTGAAATTCGTGCTCTAATATGTAATATCAGAACATGTATTAAAGTTAAGCTATAACCAATTTTAAAAACAAGCATAACTTGCCCTTGGAAAGTTGCAGCCTCACCTGGGAGCCAATTTTGCATCACAAAACAGAGCTACGGAGAGTGGCAGCTCATCAAGACAACATTGGGCTGACTTCTGCTATCTACATTTTCGAAGAAGACTTCCCGGCAGAGTTGATTGATGTAATCACCGAGAACCCCCTCCCAGAGTGAGCGTTAATGTTCGAATCAAGACCCAAGATAAGGAACATCACGGGTCATCAGGCAATATCGCCCGGTAATAAGGAATTAATCAAAGACAGGATACGTTTTGTCCACCCCGGTTCCATGAATAGCATCTTCCTTGAATATGCTGGGTAGCAAAGACAACACCCAAGATCAGACTATATGAGCAAAACTGTATAAAAGTGGACTGTTGGAGGCAAGTGGGGTGAACGGAGGGAGGTCTGGTGCGATAGAGATCAGACCTGTGTTCACCCAGTACCAACTCCGGGCTTGGTATTGTTTCCTTTTCGATCGTGGCATTGCATGTTCGAATCCTCGGACACAAAATAAATTTTATACATGTTTTAATTTGAATTGGGTTTTTTAATTTATAACACTCTTATAGATGCCTATGCAAAACTTCAATGTCCACAAAGGGATTTATAAAGCTGCTGACTGAAAAGAACCACAGAAAATAAAACCTGAAAGAGACTGCTTTTTGTAGTCTGTATCTTATTTGCACTCCCTCACCTTTTCTCTATAGAGATCTGCTACACCAACCCACCCTGTTCAGTACCCCATATATGTAAATCAGCAGATGGAAAGTCTGGTTTACAAATTAAATCAAAACAGAGTATTTTCAAGGAGCTGTTGTCTGCTACAAAAACTTTGCTTAAATCACAATTTTCACTGCAGTCAGTGACAAAACCTTTGTTTTCAACAACAGGTTCCAAGTTAAAAGACACCTCTCCCTCACACAAGGGAGGAACCATACCACTCCTTCAGAAACATTTCCTTTCCACCTTTGAGTAGCATCCTAAGATAACCTGGTGCAAGTAAAAATGTTAATATTTTGCTCAGAGAAAACAAATCAGAACAAAACAAAATACCAAACAGAAACCTTCAGTACTTGTTGATTGCCCAAGTTTCAGTTCACAAACTCTTGGCAGAGGTAGAACAATGAACTGCTGAATAGTGCATGGAATGGAGATACACGATACTAATGGGAAACAGTGTTTTGTGAGCTGATCATGTCAGACAATCTTAGTCAGTCCTTGACAGCACACTTCTGATCTGAGTTCTTATTTTTCAATAGACAGCAATAATTTTTCTACAAATTTATGTTTGTTCACTAAACGACCTGGCTGCAACGGTGAAGTCAGCACTGTGAGTGCACCTGTGGCTGCCTTCCATCTACTCCCCCCCTTGACCTGATTGGTTTATATTGTACTCTTCTCTAGATAAGCCTGCAAGGGTTATTTCTTCAAATGCCACCTCCCACAATGCTGAGACTGAAGTTTCTGTTCAGGAGTTGCTCACCGGTACTTGTAGTACTTTTCTCTGCACTCTAGGGTTGCACAGTGAAGGAAACAAACATGGTTCTAGGGAAGTTGGAGGAGAAAGTCTCCATATATTTCACTGAACAAGATGAAGAAGCAGGGTACTTCAGTTTGAAAGCCTGATATGAACTGTAGAACTCACCACTTATCACTTCAATATTAAATTTCACTACAAAACAAGAGCAGAAAAGGTTTGGTCCTTAGATGTAGGAAAAGAGGATCATCATGGAAAATTTAGGAATTTAAATTTTGCCTCTATAAAGCACTTTTAGTACCATTACAAGAATACTGAATCAAGGACCAGCATCATGAATACATCAGTTTTATGATGAAGTCAAACAAGAGCCACAAAAAATGACTTGAGAATTGAAAAACAGACACTCAGAGAGTGAAATTTCATGAGTTTGTCTTGTTAAGTTAGGAGGTGAATCAGGCATTTCATAGTGTTCGTGTAAATATCTCTGACAGTGGTGGCAGGTATTTCAGCCTTGCTGACAAAACTCTGAAAATCTCAATAGCTAAAAGATGTAATTTTTCTAGCAGCAAAAGTATTAGGTTATAAGGAAAAGGTTGGTCTTGGCTTTTCCTAGAGTTATTAAAGTCAGGCCAATTATGTTTGTGAACAGAATAGAGAAATTACAGAAACTGGATTAAAATATACAGCCTGTGTAAATGTAACCTGGATGACATCTTGGCCAAAGATCATACCTGATCTTGAATACACAAATCTTAAGAGTCTTGTGCATTTGTTGCACATCATCTAATTTTTTTCCAATTTTGTACAGGTTGTCAGCAAAACCTTAGCCCGTGGTGGACATATGTGGTTTTGTCTACCCCTAGTTATTTCATTCTATGTGGTTTGAATTAGATTAAGTTGAATGTGGGTTACCTCTGAGCCTTAAAACTCATAAATATCTGATCTTTAGATAAATACTTAAGCAAGGGACAATCTTCAAGCGCCTGTAAGGGCCTGGAATTAGTCTGGAGGAAATATTAGAAAATTCAGAGATAGTCAGAGACAGTTGAGTTCCGGTCTGAAAAAGTGACATTGTCAGTGACAGGATGACATTTCAGTTTGAGCCATTAACCAGACTTGGATAAAAGAAAATCATTAAGATATGAAAAACAAAAGAAACCTCAATGGGAAATACATAGAACTCTTTCATTTCCATCAGAAACATTTTCAAAACAAAGGGGGGGAAAAAAGCCAGTCATGTATTGCTACACTGGTAATACTTTTCCCTTATCTAAGACATGAAACAAAATACTCTCTGCAATCTGATACTTAATCAGCCAGAGGTGGTGGTTCTACGTTGATGTTTGGATTCAATGTTGTTAAAGGTCTTTTCCAAACATAACGATTCTATGATTCTATGCAATATACTAGAAGATGTTGGTGGTGGGTTTTAAATTTTATTTCCCCCTTCTATGTTTCTCAGTCAGTTACTACCCCTGATGGTTTCCCTAAGGCATAATCACATAATCATTTTGTATATCACACAAGATGTCACCACGCCTCAGTGTTCACCAGCATCTGTCAGGCATGGATTCCTGCTTCTGCAGCCAAACTGCAAGCATGAGTTCATCCAGGTACTGTTCAATCTGCCCTGGTCCAAACCCAGTTCTTGCCAACTACCTTCAACGGTGGTGGAAACTATGGAGTATTTGTGTTTTCCAGCATTGCAGCTTGGCTGGGAAAACTGTAAGGTATTAAGCCCCTTCAGCCAAAGAAACATCAAACTGCCTGTTTAGCCAGCTGAATGTAGAAAGAAAGCTTTGTGTGACTTGATAGACAATAGCCTGCATTGATTTAAGGAGTGAAAGCTAGCAATTAACACTACTAAACACTAGCACAGGGGTGATGAATAATCTGACTGCAGTTCTAAGGGGAATTTCTCCACTTGGAAAAAAAAATATTCACACCAGAATTTGGCAGGACATTAGAGTTAATCACCACTATTCTTCATACAATCTTTAATGATCACAAACAGTCAGGACCTCCAATTTACATCTCATTTACAAGATGGCATCTTTTAGCAGCATGAAGCCTCCTAACATGCTCTCAACTATTAAATGATTAAAGATTTATTTTGCAGTACCTAGATTTTCTCAATCTAACCTTACATCTGCTGCAATTACAACATAAAGACGCTTAGCCTGTGCTTACAGAAAAACAAGGATGTGTTTACACTTCATGAGTTTTTTTCCTTCAAGAGGCTAAAATTGATCCTTATGAGAGAAAACAGCATCCTCTCCTTTCCTTCTAGCAAAATATGACAAAAACCACTGTGCTAGTATCTGCCGATGAAGCACTCTCCGAAGAAGCAGATGAGCAGACCAGATGTACACAGCTTGTCTGATACCTTGCTGCTTCAGTAATTTTCATTGCAGTAAATGTTGCTTAATGCTGGTATAATTTGTTGCTCAAAGGAAACAATTTTTGTTTCCTTTAATGCTGTTATGATGACACCTGCTCTTTTCCTGAAAGACTCAGGACATCTTCTACCCACAAAGCAGCTTGGAGGTGAATCTGACTTTACAGCCCCAAAAGGAAGCAGAAGGCCAGGGACATCTGAGCACGGGGTCACTGTGAAAAGCCATGAAAGCCTGGATAGCTGTAAGCCAGCACAGTTCATGCTGTGCATCAGCAGACATCAGCAACTGGAAACTGCTGGGGTAGCGCGCCTATATTTACTTGGCGTGCGACTCCTTTGTATTGACAGCTCAATTTGATCAATGGCCACAAGTGGTCATTAAAATATACTTTGCGCTGAAGTAATTTTATATAGGAGACACACATAGTTTGAAAATATTGCTTGGAGGGCTATTTTTCTTGGGAGAGAATTTACAATTAAAAGTAAAAATATACATATTAGTATGTGTATTTATATCTTCTTTGCCCCCAGTTTAAGCTCTTTTCAGATGTTCAAAGGCCATCTTGACAGTACTGAAGTCTTCCATTTCAGTTCATGGCATGAGGATTTTTAAGAAGATTCTCGTCTGAGCCAGTTGAGTGATTTGGGGACCGAGTAGGATGACTTTTCTGGTTTGGACAACTCACCTGCCAGGCTAAGGCTTTGTCACTCTGTAACATCCCTCAGAGTTTGCCTGTCACAGCACAGAAACAGTGTTTGATGCAGACAAAATTAGTAAAACTGACCCCCAAAATGAATCAATCACTCAATATTCTCATGCGACATTTTTCCTAATACCTTTTGCAGACTGATGCATCCCTTATATCCTCTATCTCTCTTGGCTGGAAGGCCCTTTTTTAAAGCAAGATTATCCCATCAAAACAGAACCTACTTCTTACACATATTTACTAAATATACAAATACATTACATTTTCTAATAGAAATATTTACTAAATATACTAAGCCTGTATCTTATACCTAATTACAGCTCAGTACAATGACCTTTCCTTCTTGTCTGTGTTCCTGCAATGTAGCATTGTAAAAGAGGTATAGGTGAGTATGAGAGAGGAAACACGTATTTAAGTAAGGGCACCAATTTGTTAAAACCTTCTTTGCCACACATGAGTGCAACAGCTCTCCCTTGATACACTATTTGCACTAATTAGACACTCGTCTATAGTGGATTCACCCTGGCTGGATGCCAGGCACCCACCAAAGCCTCTCTCTTACTCTCCTCTGCAGCTGCATAGGGGAGAGAAAATATAATGAAGGGTTCATGGGTTGAGATAAGGACCAGAAGAGACCACTCATAAATACCATCATGGGCAAAACAGGCTAGAATTAGAGATATTAATTGAATTTATTACTAACAAAATCAGAGCAGGATGATAGGAAGTAAAACAGAAACGATTTCTGCCCACCCCTCCCTCCTTTCCAGCCCTACCTCCTCACCCAGTAGCACAGGGAGGTGGGAATGGGGTTTATGGTTTCATCACACATTGTTTCTCCTGCTGCTCAGAGAGAGGAGTCCTTTTCCTGCTCCAGCATGGAATCTCTCCCACGGAAGATAATGCATCACTGTGTAGGGATTTGTATGTTCTCATTAGGTAGGAAAATTCACCCCAAAATCAGAGGTGAATGTATCGACACTGTCTTTTGTCTACACTAAAAGGTTGACCTGCAAAGCACCAGTTTTGCTAGGGTGAGGTCTTATCAAGGAGTATTCCTGAGCAATGTAAAAGTCCCACATTTCTTCATATGCAGCCAGGGGCTCCATACACTCTCAGAACGCAGAACAAATGCAATCTAATAAAATACACAATACTGAAATAAAGTACTTCTGCCACATGAATGAACACAGTCCGACACACAAGCTCAGGTAGTGCTGTTTGAGTCATTTGAGATCTCTCATATGAAATATTTTCCCTGCTATTAAGCAGTGTTTACTTTAGTGCTTTCATGTGCACTGGATTAATGACAGGAGAATGATAAATATGAATGTTATTTTAAAAGATTTATCTCTTCAACTTATAAAAGCCACAAACCTCAAAGTTAATACAAGCTTGTTAATCTGTCACACACAGGCTTTCACTTTCCCCATTTACAGAAGAAAAGCATGGTCTCATATTAAGATATGGGATTTATCTCTCTTTCTTAAAGTGTTGGGAGAATATTTCCTTTATATAAATAACATTTTCTATACAAATAGTGGTCATTCTTTGGTTCATTGCCCAGAGAAGATATCCCCTGTAGCTCCCTGATATGCTTAACAGGTGCTTTTTTAAGCACACTGCCCTCTTTCATCATGCACTAACCTTCAATAAATCAGAATAATTTACAATGCAAGTCCTGCTCTAAGAAATCTGCTGCCGTAACAGAAAGTTCCAATGTGATGGGGCAAAATTCTGTTAACTGCAGCGCAACAATGTGAATCGCCAAATTTGAAATGAATGAGCCTTGTAATGCCTCAGGCATAACATTTTAGTGGCTGAAGAATTTGACACTACATGCATTTTGAGTTTCTATAATCCTATAGTTATCCTGACAGCAGAGAATCTCTGCTCAATAACACTAAATTCACAGAGGAAATTATTAAAATACATTGCACATATACAGAAAACAAAGTCAGCTTCACAACTGGAGCTCTGTATTACATACCTGTAACGTGGAATAAGCTTTTAGGTGACCCATTTATTCTATATTTTCTCACTAAGATCCTCAACAGCTTTCATATTTAAATATCTCAGCCCTCTGAGAAAAGAGAAAGACTTCACGAGATTGGGTTTTCTTTCAGACATGCTAATTCCCGAGAGGAACAGGAACACTGAAGACATTGGTGTTGGAGCTGGCATAAATGAAAGCCACATAAAGCAAATAAATTCCACAAAGAACAGAAATTATTTTGTCTAAAGAACAGCTGGGTTGTTTCCATCAGTTCTGAAACCTACACAAAGCTCAGCTCTTGTCTGTTCCCTCATGAAATTAATTTAGCCCAGAGTTTCTCTAGGGAATACCATTCCATTGATGTGAAATTTGTTTTTAAGGACAAAACAGAATTGTACCACCTTAAATGATGCCCGAAGCACAGTTAAAATTATTAACATTTTTGCCTTCAGAACAAATGTGGAGTAACAGAAACCCTTTCATACCCATAGGTGGTGTTTGGATTTGGAGTGTAATACCCAAATCCCAGCTAAAGTCAAGGAAGTGTCTGAAGTACCTAAGGCAACCCTGTAGCTGTACCAGCCTGCAGTCAGAGTAGAAAATCATTCACATTCAAAGGAGGACTCAGCTCATATATTCTTTCTGCTGATTTCAGAGGGAGTCTGGAGTAACTGCATGCCAATAGGAGATAACTGAGTTTTTGCAGCTACTGGTGTTTTCATCTTCAGAAAAAGCTCTTGGCTCTTAGTATTGAAGTTGGGCAGATGTGAACTTCAAAGATCCAAAACTGAGATTATCTAACAATGGCAACATCAAGAACTGGTGAGAAGTTTCCCTTAGGTTACATTTAGGTGAATAGGGAAGAGGGAAGAAAGAGCTTAATCTATCTCTTTTCCATTCTCAACAAAAGTATTCTTTATCACATGGGTTTGAAAGACCTGAAGCAAAGCATATGGCAAGCATAAGTCCATTTAGATTTATTTTAGCTCTCAGCAGTATGCTAAAAATACTCCTATTTTGTCTAACAGTATGTTAATAAGGAGACCTCAATGTAATTATTTATTTCCCCAAATAAAACTAATCCTCTCTATTTTGCTTCTGCTTTTTCCTAAATGAAGCTTGGCTGAGTACACTATGCCAGCATTGAAATGAGGGCATTCTGCACTGTAGGACATCCCTGATGGTGTAATAGGGATTTACGTCCTGTTTCATTGTGCTTCATCACTTGTAGATGGAAGATATGTAAAAAATTGTGAAAATATCAGATACGGTGCAATCAATGCACAGGACAAGAATTTCAGCATCATTTCCACACAGGATAAAATACCACAACTAATTAAAAAAAAATCTAGCCACTCCAGGCAAAAAGGAACAATGTCATAGTAGGAATTGTCCCCACTCACCTGCTCTGAGAATGGGAACTCTGCATGGCAGCTGATACTGGATGAATTACATGAGGAATGAGGAGAAAAGGGTACTAAAATAACATCTAGATAAGCAAATAAATAAAGGAATACTACCAAAGACATAGCAACAGAAACATTTATCTTGAAAGTATGTACATAGAAACATACCAGTCGAAAGTAAGACCACTGGGCTTGGACCCAAGATTGTTTTATTGTTATGGCTGAGCCTCTTATTTTTATTCATGAAGAAAAGTGAAGGCTACTCTCTCACGTATATATTCTTGATGGGTTTTGCCTGATGATTTACCTGCACAGATGGATCTCAGATGTGTATAAACTGCTTCTGTGCTGAGCAATACACCAGGAAGCCAGCTTTGTCTAAAGTCCTCTTTCACTACTGAAGCCTCAGTTGTATCTCATCAGTAGCTGCTTTGCCCCCACATACTGCTAATAAGGATTGATTCGTAACTGCTGTTTCACAGAACCATTATGAATCAACTCAATGGAGGTGATTCTCCTCCTCTGCTCCGCTCCTGTGACACCTCACCTGGACTGCCTCATCCAGTGCTGGGGTCCTAACACGACAAAGGCATGGACCTGTTGGAGCAAGTTCAGAGCAGGCCACAAAGATGCTCAGAGGGCTGGTGCACCTCTGCTATGGAGACAAACTGAGAGAGTTGGTGTTGTTCAGCCTGGAGAAGAGAAGACTCCAGGGAGACCTCAAAGTACATTCCAGTACCTAAAGGGGCTAAAGGAGAGCTGGAGAAGGACTGTAGTCACAGACAAAGGGGGTAGAATGGCTGTAAACTTAGGGAGTAGGTTTACACTAGATACATGGAAGAAATGCTTTACTATGAGGGTGGTGAGGCCCTGGCACAGGTTGCCCAGAGAAGCTGTGCATCCCCCACCCCTGGAAGTGTTCAAGGCCAGGTTGGATGGAGCTTAGAGCAACCTGGTCTGCTTGAAGATATCCCTGCCCATGACGAGGGGCTTGAAACTAACTAATCTTTCAATCCAAATCATTCTATGGTTCTAAGTATAATTATTTGGAAAAACTACAATTCTAAAAGAATATTGGACATTTAACCAGTGTTAACAAATTTCAAATGGCATGTGTTTATACTGAGTCACTCATTTTTCAACTATTCACAAAATCGGTTGTATTTCCAAAGCCTGAAGAGATTCTTCCAAGCTACTTTGTAGCCAGGTCCCAACACTAACCATGCAATTTCAATTATTAAATTAGAATAAATGCTTAGGATAAATGAATAAATTGCAGCAAAAGACCCAGACCATTTGAGTCTCTGGAAATTCTTGGTGCACATAGTGAGTGTTTGATCAGGCACCAGAACAATTAACATCACAATTCCCAAACTAACACAGAAACTTTTCAGAAGGAAATATACAACTGGCGATATTTGTGTCAGCATCTTTTTTCACCTGCTGTCTCTTCTTAGCTTTACTATTTTTTATATATAATCTTTCATAAATTACATAGTAGGAAAACAGTCAACTAGGTATATTTTCACCTTAAATTCCCTTTTTCCTCAAAACCTCTGCCCTGCACACAAGGAACACCACAGGTGACTTAATGGTCATCTCAGTGTCAGCAGTAAGGAGAGCTCGATGACTTTTATGCTCCTGACCAGGGCACATCTCTTATCCAGGTGCCCATGACCACTGTTTTCAGTGTAGATAATTGCTATTCACCTGCTGATTTTTCCTATGAGTGCTCTTTGATCTTGACAGAGAGGCAAAGCTCACAAGCACTGATCTTACATGCTGCACCTGCTTATTAACAATTTTATTCAAATTTCATGGTTTATAGAGGTTACTCTTACTAGGAATACCAGTCCCCACTCACCCTATTCCTCCCCACCGTGCCTCTCAGGGGAGTTCAGTCAGAATAAAGTCATACCAAAGGGCAGTAGTGAGAAAATTCAAAGAGTTTACACTGATTTTGCTTGCTGAAACAATGTCATGGTTTGAGCTGCAGCAGTGCTTTATGGTGAAAACTATTGCATTTCACTCATATCTGTTAAATTCTTACAACTGTGAGGCAAGCTGTTAGCATGCTAGCATCCTTCATCTTAAGCCAAGACACAGACATCAATTTGAGGACTAACACAGTTTAACACTGGTCATTTGTAAATATCCAAATATTTACAGGTATTTCAGTATCAACTTCTGTACTAACTTGGGAAAAAATATACAGAATTCCATGGTGGGTTTTATTCCTAAAACAGGATTGGATTTCATGAGTGTTATACAACTATGATTTTACCTGACAAGATAGCTAGATGGTGCTAAAACATACTTGTTGCAATACAGTTTTACTGCTGGTTACATGTTTTGAAATACAGCATTTTATCTCTATGATTGCCTATAGCTAAAATATTTATGTACACTTTCCTCCAGCAACTTCCTGAAAAGGTTCCTGGTGAATCTGGAAAACATTTTTATTTTTACACTAAAAATGAGATATTTGAGAGAGAGAAATAAAGGGGCTGTGATCAATCAAGAGATTTCTTGAGCCACAGATGAGTATGTTAGCCACAGGACTCTCTGTCCTTTACAGAATTTACCCACCACTGAAACACAGCTTCTTCTGGAACAAAATCCATCAGTTTAACCATGAATCATGTTAAATAGAAATTTCCATCTGAATAAAATGGAAATTCAGGAATTAAATTGATTGTACACTATAACAATCTAGGCATCTGAAATATATATTAACCAATTTATGAGAATTTTGTGAATAATAAGTATATATATTAAAATAAAAAATAATAACCAGAAATAAAAAATGTAACAAAAAATTTGATCTTTTGTAATCGTGTATTTGTTTAAGGGAGAAGTGGAGAATGAGTTTGTAAAGAAACACAGATTAATTACAGACATCATTGTCTTTTCAATGTTAATCTTTCCTTGTTGAAATTTTACCAAGAAAGTAAATAAGTTTAATTTTTCCCCATTACAGGCTTTCATGAGGAAGACTGCTTACAATGTAAATTAAATAATAAACAGAAAGTGATAAATATTTGAAGCAATCACATAAATATATTTACATACACTGCATTCATGTTTGTCAGAAGTATTCTTTGCTAAACACACAGTGATATGCTCCTCATGGCCAGTAAATTAGGTGAGTCTCATTACTTCCATCACCTTCAGCTGCAAAGCTCCTCTACATTAATACATTAGGCCCATCTTCTTTCTTTAGTATTTTCAAATGTCTTTCTTTATAATCAGGAATATAAAAAAATGGTATTTAAGCTTACTTGGCTTACTTTGAGAGCATCTTGAATAAGTGAGCAAATCTTCCTCAGCTCATCTAGGGTGTACAGCATTGAAAAGCAGCTCAAGTGCCTTACTCTGAGCAGAGATCCTCTCCATATGTGACTTCCACCTGCGACTGTTTGAAGGCATGACAGATTGTCTGGAAAGTCAGGAATGTGCATGTTCCACACAACTGTTTTCTGCAGCCCTACCCATTTCAGGTAAGGGTTGGAGGTGTGAAATGTAAGAGAAGCTTGTTTCTCCTAAGCAACATACTGAGCTGGACAGTGAAGTATCCCACACAGTGATCCCTGTTGGAAATAATTCTCTGGAAGCTGCAGAGAGCTGTCATTTTGAACAAGGACTTCTTTATCTGGTTGTACTATTTGTTTTTTCAATAATAGCCAAGATTTTGTTTGTCAGGTCAGTGAGGAAATGCCCCAGAGTCTGCAATACTACCTTGCCTGGCCCTCAATTCTTGAAAGAAATATCTGTTTTCAGAAAGAACATGTTTATACTGAGCTGATTCCTCTACCAATCTACCAAAGTGGGACTAGAGCAGTTGGCTTGTAGAAGACTAGCTAAGGATTTTTACATATTGCCCTTATTCACATAGACAGTTTGGTTGGTGCGTATCCAGCTCTGGGGACAGAACCCCTTCCATAGATAGTTCCTTCTCCCAGTATTTTGTGTTTTCAGTCTTTTACTTGCCTGAAGTGCAGAGTTTGTGCACGTTATCGCAACTCTCTTGAATCTGCTCTTGCTCTTCTTTGTGATTCTGAGGATCTGCGAGGTTTCTTGTGCATCTCATTCAGTGTAAGCACTAGGGTGACCAGTGACCTGGACCACTTCCTCAGAACCAACACAGATGCAGGAAGGGAGGAAAGCACTCAACACAGCAAACTGATGAGGGAGGATTTGCTATTGCTCTCTCCTAAAAAGATGTGAATTTCCCTCTTATTTATCTTGCTCTTCACACACTCATACCTGTGAAGATGAAGGAGTTTACAACCAACAGAGAAGGGGACACAGTAATTTCTACACCACCTAGTGAAGAATTTTCTCTTTGGTAGTGGATAACTACAGATGTCTTAGAGGAAGATGCCAGAGTGGAAATAATGAAACCTTTCTCATTAGGAAGTTCCTGTGTTATGTTTCAGACATCTTTATTTTGTTTGTTTGTGGGTTTGTTGTTGACATTTTCCTTGTTGTAAAATTCTTGTTTCATTTTCCCTTAAAAAAAAAGTCCAAATCTTTAAAGTGACCTGTTAAACTCTTCGGGTCTCTGGACATTTTCCTACAGGCAGCTGCTTCCCCCATTCACCCATACTCCTTGCCAGAGATGTATGAACCAGATGCAAGCCAGAGACCTTTCAAACATGCATAATGACCTTACTGTCTCAGCTGGGCTCATTAGCATTGGTACAGCCTGGCTGCTGGATCAGGATGGCCTTGTGCCTGGCCAGGCTAGGTGATGGATGAGCAGAGTGCCTCAATTTATCCAAAGCAACATGTAAAATTCTTTATACTTTCCCCTACAGGGCAGACATTCTCTTTCATGGATGCTGAGAGATGCCACCTTCAGGGCAGAAGAGTAATGATAGCTAATAAAACACAGGCAATTTTTCAACAAGGGTATCCTCTTCATCATCTGAATTTTGAACAGAAAAGCCTGAAAATACAGATGAGGATTTCTCCTTTCAGTGCCTGTAGAGATTTGAGCTCCAGGCTACAGATTTGAGAAGGCAACTTCCACAGGTGATGAAATGCTCTCCTTGTCAAAACAAGACCTTTTTTTTTTTTTTTTTTTCCCACAGATTAGCTGGCAATTTGGCTAGCAGATGCTGAATGATAGGATCTCACAAATCAGCAAATCTTGCCTTCCTCCCAGTCCACACCTGTTTTACTATCACCATGATGAGTGCAGAACCTGAATGTGATTAAATTTATATTCCTCCCACAGGTGGTTAGGGAAAAAAAATAAAAGGGAAAACCAACAATTTTGGAGAAGTAATGCTCTGGCTTATAAAGAAGCAAATTGAGCGGTAGGAAAGCAGCATCTTGGGTTTTTAAAAGTTCATTTGCTCCTGCTGTTTATACCGTACCTAAAGCCACATCACCCTGGGTTTCTGACATCCCAGCTGGTGATGCTTTAAAAGATTATGATATTGGATGGATTATAAGTTGCAATTTTTGTGCTTTTGTATAAGTTTGCCCCTAGCAAGAAAGGAAGGATACAAGCCCCATTGCCCTTTAGGAAATGAACAGCAAATAGGATCCTGTTTTCCAAACATTTACATAGCTATCAAGTTGTTGTCCTGTTAAGCGATTGTTTTGAAAAGAATAAAATTCAGATTTTTTTTTCTGTAGACATTAACATTTTATTCCAAATTGTGAATTGCAATAGCACCAAAAAAATGCTTGTTATTCAGTAAATTACAAATTTTATGTCATCTGTATGGCTTTTTCTACACCTGTTTCTGAAAAGCATATGGACCTGGGAGGCATAGCTTAGCTTCCAAATCCTAGCAGCATACTTAGCAGAAGTATCTCAGTTCCTTTACCTGTTCCTAACATGGTATCATTTATTACTGAAGTACCTTCATGGCATTTTATATATATTATAAACAATTAAATATGTGGTTGCCATGTTTCATTCTGGATCCATTTTTTTTTACCTGGAAAGTTTGTGTCTATGAAATGTAAAGGACTGGGAAACTAACAAAAGTTTAGGTGAAAGAGCATAAAAATACATCATTTTTTTTTCTTCCTTAGCAAATCCAACAAGTCTGTTATCCTGTGTTCTTCTGATTTCATTACAGAGATATCAGAGGAGTTACAGTGGTATTAGATTGGAGTAACCAAGTGGTGAATTAGGTCTTGTTCATTTCATTACAGCAGCATAAAGGAGATGCAGTGTACAATTGGTTCTCTGATAACGTGATCACTGAAAGAAAGAAATTATGCATTTTAGTAGTTTAAAAATGCTTAACTGGAGAAAGAGGTGCCATATTTTTCCCCATCAGCAAAACCTATAGACAATTGATATTTGAGAAATAAAAAAATAAAGTTTGCCATCCCAGCTCTCTGTGATTTTTATCATGGTATTTTCAGATGACACTGTACTGCATTAAGTTAGGAGACACCCTGAAAACATGCTTCTGTTGGAATAATTTGCTCAGCTTTCAGGTCAGCTCAGTGCTAGACTCGTGTTTATGTGCAAATTCACTTGGCCCTTCAAATTTGTCTATATGTGCAGGATGAATTCTTCTCCAGTTTTGACAGGCATCACACTTTAACTTGTGGGACAGAAACTGGTGAATTCCTGCTTGTCAAATCTCAGTCCATCTCCTCAGTACCCCCCATCCCTCCTTTCTGCTTGCTGTTCTTTTGGTCCTGTGGATTTCAGTGTATTTCCTAGCATTCTGTCACGATGCCAGAAGCTTACAAGCTTCATCTCCTGACTTTACCTTCTTAGCCACTAGCTTCTCCTTTGGAGTTCAAGGGCTTTTTCTCCTATCCTCTACCGTATTTTGCAAATTTGATCACATTTTGTATTTTCACAATTCTCATTAGTATTTTTATGTCAAGGTCTTGCTAATTTGCTTTCTGAATGTTCCTGTCTGGAGGAAGATGTATGAACTCAATGAAGCAAGTGGCTGCATTTTCTTCACCTGAAATTTCTTCAAACTCTGTGACACCTCTGTGACTAGAAGCACAAGAGAAGGTGCAGATAAACAACAATGGCTAAGAACAAGAGTAGAACTTTTAATGTGGAGATTGGAGACTGGCAGATAAGCAAAAGCTTTTCATAGTGAAAGCACGATTAAAATTGTCATAGTATCATTTTTATAGGTCTCTATCTAAATAGTTGTAAAATGCTCTGTAAACAAATTGTCTGATAGAAATGAATAAGCAAATAACTGAGTTGCTTGGAAATTTTCAATCAATGAAAAATGCAATCTCTATACACCAACAATTTTCCATTAAAAAAAGGCCTGTGAAACTGGCATTTTCAATGAGGAAAAAATCTGCAGTTCTGTTTATTAAGCCAACTGAAATATTTTTTAATTGGTAAATAAATAGACTGAGTAGATACTTATGAGTAGCATAGTCTACTGATCTGAAACTCAAAATGAGGTAATCACTAAAAGATANCCTATAGGATGTTGTACCCTCCCTCCGCCCCCTCATGTTGGTATATATGTGACTGTAACCCCCCGTGCCAGTGCTTCCCTGGCACAACCCTGGTGCTGAATAAACCATCTGGGAAGCCTCTCTGCTTGTCTCTCCTTCCTCGGTGCGCCTGTAACATCAGTGGGCTAGGTGAAAACCTGCTGGACCTTCACCAGCCCTCCTGTGCCTTCCGAGCAGCCTGGCCAGCCCCTGGAACCACGAGCGGATGCCCAGTACCCCCTCCGGAGGCATTGCAGCAGATAATGTTTTCTCTAATGCTTAAAATAGGTGAAGAGTGGAGAGGGAAAAGTATCTTATATCTTTGAATGATGGCTAAACTGTCTGAAGAAGGCACAACAACTACTTCAGTACTTTCATGCTTCTTGTTTGTCCTCTTTCTATACCAGCTCCAGAAATCCAGAAAAAAGCCTTGTACCCTCTAGAGAATATCACACCTGGAAACTTTTACCTAGGCTTTTCTACATCTATAACTATCGCGTATTGCCCATACTTTCTTAAATTGTCACTATGAAGCATAAAACAAAGTAGAAAATACTTTATAGAATAGTTAAAGGAGCTTTGCAAATCTGTCACGTACAGACTCAGGCTCTTTCTGCTGCTGTCCCAAGTCAGCTGGGTGGCAGCCACATCTAGAAACAATGCCTGCAACAGCGTGATGCTTGAGCTAATTAACTTTCTTTGCAAGATAAATTAGTCCAAACACAGTTTTCCATTAAGATATCTATCCTACATTTATGTGGCTGAACTGGATTCATCTGCAGGGGAAAAATTGCTCTTGTGTAAGCATTGGTTAAACTAAGTATGTATTCCTTTGTCTTAAACCAGTAATTCCTGGTGAGAGAAGCCTGAAAACAAAGAGGTTTTGCCATGGAGACAATGATATCCATACCCACCAGAAATTTTATACGTAGACACCTGGGAGAACCTTTCTGACTGTTATTTCTGTCCAGCACAAAACATCAACTGTGCCCATACCACCCCCAAGCCTGGCTACCCAGCACACTGGACTAGGAAGCACACACTAGAGCATGATATATTCTGTACCTGTCCTTGGAGATCCCACCAGATACAAAATACCACAGCTGCAATGCCTGACAGATATACAGAGCCTTCTTCACCCCTGCTCTAATGTTTCTATTACCTTCTGGTTAAAGGTTATTGTTAATTGCCACTCAATTAGAACAATAGCTTCTGGTTAGCTTGAAATGCAGGCAGATAATGATCACATCTGCCTGAAATTGCTGTGCATAGTCATACCTGGGAAACTTGAAAGAGTGAGGAAAGGAAGCTGTCCCATGGTCAATGCCATTCGTGTTTTCTCCCATGGGCATATAACTCCAGCACGCCATGGAAGACATGTAACTGCTTTCCATGAAAGTATTGAATCCTAGAGTGGTTTGGCTTGGAAGGGACATTAAAGATCATCTCATTCCAACCCACCTGCTATGGGCAGGGATGTCATCCACTAGATCAGGTTGCTCAAAACTCCATCCAACCTGTCCTTGAATACTTCCAGGGATGGGGCACCCACAGTTACTCTGGGCAATCTGTTCTATAGTCCCACCACCCTCACAGTGAAGAATTTCTTTCTAACATCCAACCTAAACCTACCCTCTTTCAGTTTAAAACAATTCCCATTTGCCTTTCACTATTTATCTTTGAAAACAGTTGTTCTTTTTTAGAAGCCCCCTTTTACTCTTTCTTTCTCAGCCTACTCTTCATCCTGCACTCCTTTACCAAACACTTCTCCCTGCAGCACCTGGTAATGAGTATTGTCTAATGAGTTGCATGGTAATCATCAGGAGAGGAGGTGATAGAGGCTTGTCATGTCCAGAGGCCACAGCTACAAAATATTCTTCTATCAAGTGAACACAGAGATGTGGGAGGGGAAAGTGACTTCCTTTACCCCACATTCGGTAAGCTTTGAGCAATAGAAGACTAAAGCCTTGTTGACAGCTCAGCAACCTGCTCTTGTCTTAGCATTTTGTTTCAGTAAACCAGTTCTTTACCGTGTTTGTACAGACAGGTTAGTTGTTTAAGTTTTTCTTCTTGATAATAAATACACAAAATAACACTGCCTCATCCATCTGGCTAAGTCTCCTCATCCTGCTTTCTGGTCTACAATGACCTTTTCATGCTGACTGAATAATGTGTCCCTTACATGATTTGTAACAGATATAGATTGCATATCTTCCCTTTCTGCTTGATGACATACTGATTAATAGCACCATGAGAACTAGCTCCTTGTGATCAATTAATCATCTGTCATAATTGTTCAGTAGTTAAATAATTATTAATTTTGGGTGCTTGTGATAGTGAAGGTTGACAATGTCGGAAAGGAGAAAATGTTCCCTTTGCTTCGCTAGGGACCTGAGTCTAAAAACCTCATAGATATGTGTCAAGGCATTTATCCTTCTGTACTTTAGATTGCAATAACTCCTTTCAGGGAATATATCAAAGTATTCACTAAATGTCAGTTGCTGAGGGAACTTGATAATGGAAAAGCAATGACTTTCTTGGACACATATTAAAGGTTCAAAGGCTGGGCCAGAAAACCCCAGCTTTGTTCATGAATAGTAGGATTCATGAGTAAAATTACTCATCTTCCCTCACTATTTAATGACCTATGTGTAGAGAATTAAACAGATTTATTAGCTCCTGCTAGTTATCAGTGAATGTAGATAAGTGTTGGAAAACCTAACTCCTCAGAGGTACCAAAGGTGAAGTAGGCCTTCACAGAGCCCCCTACTTCAACACTGAGCTCTTGGCATATAGGAGATCTCGCCTGAGAAGGTGGAAGACTCAGTGACTCTCTCTTTTCCCCTCTAGATCTATGTTTGAGTTGTCACTGGAGAGCGTGTTAAGGAGTTCATAAAAAAGGAGAATTCTGGTTCAGCATCATTATAAACCTAAGTGCTCCGAAGATGATAGTGAATCATAGTGTTAATTAATGGAGAAGCATGACATGGAAAACCAACTTTACTACGCTTTGCTAACTGTTAAAATCCAGACCTATATAAAAGTGTGTAGTACTATGTAGATATAATGATATCTCAAACAACACCACCACACTTGAAAAGCTAGACCTCCCTAAATTATTTCTGTACAGAGAGGTTTCACATATAAAGGTCTTCTTTAGAACTTGAAAAAGCCCAATCTACTTCTCTGTTCTTCTGATTCACTTTTAAGACCTCAAACAATCCTAAACACAAACCCAAAAATTTATCCTGTAGGAATAAAACCATTACACCATTCATTCTCCCCTTCTTGTTTGAGCACATATCCCAAGTACAGGGTTTGCAAGCAGAGACATGTAGGGCTTCCAAATAAGTAAGCACTGTGTTGATGCAGATCCTGAAGATGGTATTCTTAGCCCTGACTATTCCTAGTCCCAATGCTGCTCTAAACTTCCTTTGAACTTTATGCATCATAACACTTCTGGAGAAAAAAAACCTGTGATGAAATTTGTATATTTTGGGTTTGGTTTGGGCATTGATATTGGACTAAAGAGTGTTGAGAATATAGGAGGTAAACAACCTTTCTTGGTCTTGTTTCTTCCAATTAAAGGAAGTGCTAAGTACATCTGAAAAATATACACAAAGACACAATAGAAGACAGGTAAAGCAAATATTCATTAATGCTGTCCTGAAATTTTGGATAGAAAACAAAACATTCTTGGGCACATATAGCAACATTTCCTTGCTTTTCTAAATTCTCAGGATTAATCTTCAGCATTGAAATTAAAATTAAGGCTTCAGTTATCCTAAAGATAACCAACTCTATGTCTTCCTGTATTTGTACAGTTTTTCATATGAAAACTCAGAGGTCTGTGACGGTATTTAAAATGAAATTGTAATAACTCAGTTACATTAGCAGTATTACTGATAAAAGAATCAAATTATGGAGTTCTTTGAATGGCTGGTCCAGTTGGATAGGAATCTAATTACACAAAACAGGTGCCGTGGTTTCCATTCTCTTGAATGAGAACCTTTGGCTCTCAAGAACCTGGAAATGCAGCATTAATGAATACCACCAGAGAACAAATAATTTCTGTTCTGAAAATCTAATAGATTATTATTATTATTTCAATACAAATATATAGTATGACTTCCATATTATTTCCTCAGTAAATTATATAAGTAGGAAAATAGCTTCTTTATGAGAAATGAGTAACGCCTCTCAAATTATAGCAGTTAATTTGTATTTAATGATAACATTTGAAGTAAAAGCAACTTGGAAGCCAAATATTTACATTATGTTGTATTGTCTCTTGAATAAATGACTGTTCTTAAAGACCAGCTTGAGGATGCAGACAACAGGCTTCTCCAAAAATAATTCAGCATGATTAATAGTCTTTGACCAAAGAAGTTAATTATATGCTTTCCTAAAAGGTTGACTCCCACTAACTGTGGGTCTAGCTATCTGAGATTTTCTTTTCTGTATATTTTTTTCAAATAGCTGACATTTCTATTCCTACATGTTACTACAGAATGGATTCCCTTGAAAAATATGAAACTGAAATCAAAATCATATCTTAAATTCCTCTTCATTTTCAGCAATCTCCAGATTTGTTAAAGTTTAGACCAGCCTGTGAATTTTATTACATCAACTTCTTCCTTTTTCCTCTGAACTATTTTGTTTCCTTTTCTCCCAGTTGTTTTCACCTATAAATTTACAAGCAGATATTGGTAGGTTAACCTGAAACTATGCAAATGAATGAGTAACTTAGGCTGCGTTTCCTGAGAGTAGATGAGCTGTCAAAAAAATTTTCCTACTGGTCTGCAGAATTTACAGAAGGAAGAAAGAAGGGGGGGCAAGAAATTAAATCTCCTACAGAGAGTTTATATACAATCTTAAAATAAATGGTGGATTGTAAATCATGCTACCCCTCTTTATGGTCAAAACTCCCTTCATCTTCATTAAAAAGTAAACCAAAGCCATCCTAAAATCCTGAGGATTTTAGGGGTTTAGGACCTTGCAGAGCATTGTATCTCTTAGACTTGTGCTTGTAAGCAAGATTTTCCATATCTGATCTGACCTTTAACTCAGGTAACTTGGAAGAATTCATGGGGAGGGAAGGAAGATACTTAGAAAAGTTGCAAGATTAATTTCATCTACTGTTATAGATTAAATATCAATTGCTAAGACAGAATGAAAAGTTGAATTGTACCCTAAAAATATTCCCTTTTGACCACTTTACTTCAAACAGAAACATATCTATTAGGTGATTTGACTTCACTTCATTACCATGTCTTTCTCTCCCAACACTTGGAATAATATTTAACTGCTGAGAAGAATTCAGAAGTGTGCTTAATTGCATGAAGTATGTTTAACTGTTTCACTCAAGTGTTTTCAGTTCATGTCCTTTTTTTCTCTGCTAGATATGATTCAATGGATAAGATCCTGATGCGAGATAAATTTAACTTCTTAAACTGTTTTTCAATATATATTAATAACTGATTATGGTAATTGATACAGACTGTAATTTATATAGACTTTCTTACATGGCAAATTTTCCTGGGAAATATCTTCAGGTCACCTTTTTTTACCAAACTGCTCTTCAGTGACCTGGTGCTGGTGGTATTTATAGGTGCTGAAGTATGGGAGTAACAAGGATCACTTAATCTAAACCATAGCAGTTTAATATGAAATTGGTTTATTGTATGTGCCATAATGGACCATCAAACACATGAAAGGAATTTTGAAACTCCAACGTTACTTCTGGCAGCTAATTTTTCTAAGTTTATGGGTAACTCAGACATTCCTATAGACTAGTCTTGGTAAACTGTTGGGATTTCACTTCAAGGTAGAATCATGCTATGCTGCCCATGCCATAGAGATAAAATCCTTCTAATCTTTTACAGATAGTCGATGCAGTAAATTACTTGTTTGTTAATTTATTTATTATCTCTTAGGATCTTTTCAGACTTTCTTGTTTGTACAATTTACTCTTCTGTATGAATACTGATACTTCAACAATACTATAGTGTCTGTTGGTCACCATTGTTATTCTTAATATGTATTTCGATAGCTACTCCTGTGACAACAGAGAAACAGCAAATCTTTCTCAAGGTCAGAGCTCAAATCACATTTTGCCTTCAGGGTGAGGTTTACGGTGAGAGGTAATACCTTTTACTAGGTTAATAGACACATAGGGAAGAGACAAACCAGAAACTGGACACTCAAATCATTCCTCAGAGACCTGTGACTGTCACAAACCATGTTTCACTTGAAAAAAAAATTCACAGTTGTTCAGCAAAATATATTATGCAGATATGTACATTAAGTTTTCAGTACAGTCAAGGCAGAATTCACAGAGCTAATTCTCTTGGGAAAACTTGTTCCCATTGTTATTTACAGAGCTTGAGCTTTCTGCAGATCTTCTTGCCAATAAAAACATTTTCGCCTGAAAGCAAGCATAATGACAGCAACCAAGGTTGGAAAGTACATTAAAAAAAGGGCTCAATCTTCTGTTTACCCAGCATTAATAAATGCCCAGGTGTTTTGAATCCCCTTTGCATTGCTAAATCAGTGCAGCAAATGACAGAGGACAAGAGGGAAAAATAAAAGATATTTATACAGAAGTAAAAAAGTACACAAGACCTAGTTGTCTCTCAACAGGAGTAAGTGAATATGACTTAAAACCTATATTGTGTATTGTTACAGCTTTACAACACTGTCAGGACTAATTCCACATTTTACCCTTTTTTGAGCCATATTTTAAGCCATTTCTGGAAGTGGGTTGTAGCAAGTAAGGAATCCTACTTAAGATCTTCATGGATAAAGTGACAACTCCAGACACAAGAACAGTCGTAGACATCTGTTGGGAGCCCAGGTGGGTTGTACCCACTTATATTTAAATCTACAGCCCCAAGCCCTTTGGACAGGTTTTGCCCAACCCTGGACACCTCAATGTTTCACAGACCCATAGTCACCTGATCTTTCAACACATGCAAAACACCATGCTTCTTACAAGACTGAATTTGACACCCATTTTGCATAAATTTAGTGATTGATTATAAAAACTGTAATGGGTTATGGACTTTTTTTTAAAAAGAGGCATCACAAAATATTGTATTATCAAAGTCAGAGGAGGCATAAAAGTGTAAAACACTATTTCATAGCAAAACTAACATGTTTGTTTTCTTGTGTTTAGTTTGGGTACTTTGGGGATTTTTGGAGACATTTTAGTTATATCTCTAAATTCCTCTAGAATACCAGTGTTTTGATTTTGTTCAAAGAATTTAAAAGTAAAACAGGTCTTACTGGGATGTAATGACTATGTGTTAAAACACCCATAAATGATCTAATTTGTGCTGGTATTATTGTCTAACACCAATATTCAATATTTTGTACTACTGATATACTGAGATACTTCTGACAGTCTGGATTAGCTGAAGGAAAAACTACACAATAAAACTTTCAAACTTTGTGATATAAATGTTGTATAGTAACAGGTGGGCTATGCTATCACCCTCAGTTTGTTTAGCTTGATTATTGCCTCCAAGTCAGCCAGCTAGAAGTCAATGTTAACATTTCAGAAATAATGAATGAACTGGTGACAATATATGGAAGGCAGGCTTCAGCGGAGCTGTACACAAGAGGCTAACAGGCTGTCAGAACCTGTCAGATTTGCACTTCAAACAAACAAAAAGCATTTACAGATAGCTTTATAAGGAGTTAGTTCATCTCAGAAGGAATAGATGGCATCACAACTGCTCTGAGAATTCACCACAAATCTATGCATCTAATAGGTGCACATGAAGCTTTACTGTACCAGAGCCTTCTGGTGGAGCCGATTGAATACCCAGTCTAGCAGGCTTTGGGTTTAGGTGATAGAATATATCCATATGGGATGTATTGATGGTTGGGCAGGAGGCATTAGGAGAGCAACTGGAGATTGCCATTCTCTCACTTTGAACTGAAAGCCTGTGACCACCACTTAGAAAACAAAGGGCTAACCCCAAGGCCATGGACACCAATGGAAATTTTTCATTGTCTTCTTATATGTATTTTAGCAGAGTATAAACTTGCAATCTTTTCTATTAGTATTTTGTTTTATCCAAAAATACTTTTCACTGAAAAGTCTAAAAAGAGGGAAGTAGCATAGGTCAGGGTTGGGAAACCTCTTGAATACTGCTAGAAAAGATTGTTTTGTTTGGCAAACAAGAGGCAAAATGGAGCTATATTTCTTCTTTGCAGTTATATTGATAGGATAAACAGAGAGTTAGATGAGTTATGTGACATGAAAAACTGATGTAGCAACAAATATAAATAAATATAGGTTGAAAATCAGATGGTCTAAGCATTGGAAGACTGTGATTTTAGAACAGGCTTCCAATCACAGTATTAGAAGTAAAAATAAATCTAACAAGGTTTGAAATGGAACTCATTTAGCTTATATGGAGTGTGGTTCAGACTGAAGTGGTGAGGAATAGGACCATGACTAATTAATTTTTCATTAGACCTCTTTTTCTAAAATATAGTCTCTTAAAACTGAAAGGGTAGAGAAAAGCACTCCCTCCCTGTCCTTCCCATGATTAAACTGTAGATATCTCCTACACATTGAGATGAGAGAGAAAAATACTGCTAATGAGTGTCTTCTGAGAGATCTCCAAATGATGGTCCCACTAGTCCCTGTGGTGTTGTCAGTTAGTTTCTTTTCCATTTATAAGAGAACCAACAGAATTAAAGCTCAAACCTCCAAATTTTGGTGACGTTAGAAAGATATTTTACTTACCCTTTT
>VYZT01015140.1:43727-64304 GCA_013400735.1 Pomatostomus ruficeps | reverse complement strand
TAAGTTACTGTTTTCCCCTCCCTGTTTTATGCATAAGTTTATGAATATGTATCCTCTTAGTTCAATATGTAATAAGCCTGGAAAGTTCTATGTTCTGAGATCCCTCATTGGTTATTCCCTATTGTCCATCCCTCAAGTATCCACATTCCCTCAGCAATCATCTCCTTTTGCCCTTCTCCATTGGCTGTAACCCCTTTTAATCCCACCCCCCACCCCCCAGGATAAAACCCTGGGGTTTCGTTTGTTTTTAGTTCTTGGTCACTGGCTTTTTGATATTATTAAACTCTCCTTGGAATTCATACAAGGAATTCCTCTCTTCTTCTTTGCCTTCCCATGCACTTCTCTACATCTGCAGCTAGGAGATAGCCCCTTCGGGTGGGGAGAGCCTGCCTCAAAGCGAAAGAGTCGCTTTCTGTGGCACAACCAGACCCCGGGCTCTCCAGCCAAAGCGCAGCACAGCCTCAGAAAGAAGCACTTTTCTCCATGGGAGTTATATTAATTAAAATCTGTTGAGATAAAGAATTTTTCTTCTGAAAAACATGAGACAAGACTGTGTGATACCATGTTTTCATACTAAAGTTCAGTTGGTAAAACACCTTTCCAAACATGAAAGAGTGAAGCACAACCCACATTTTTTGTGGACATCTCTTATGGATATCTTTTCCTTCTATGCAACTGTTGAGTAGAATAGTCAAACACTTATGGTTATGGAATACAATAAGGGTGGTCATATTCTCGTTGAAGTTTTCAGCTTTGCATGAAATAATTAAATATTCTTTGAAGCAGAAAGAGAATAAGAATTACTTTATTGCCTTCTGGTTAGAGAAGAATAATAAGAATTGCACACTAGTCCTTTGCTCCAGTAATACCTTAATATGAAATTCTTTCATAAGAAATCCATAAGGATTCATTGGAAAAGGAACCGTAACTCAGGTTTCTTCTTCTACTAGAAGGCTAGAGTAATTCTCATTACATCAGCCTATTTCCAATCCAATGCATATTTAATTATATATACATACTTAAAATTTCAACAAATTGGAATTAGAAAGCCAATTCCCCATCTTCAAAATACTTTGTAGATTGTCGGTAAGCACGTATACATTAGATACGCAGATGATTCATGCAGAAAAAAAAAAAAAAAAAAAAAAAAAAAAAAAAAAAAAAAAAAAAAGACATTTGAGCTGGTTTCCCCACTTCCTGGGCACTGCAATCCTTCATTAAACTATAGCTTAACAGACTTTCTTGCTCAGGATTTTTCTTTCTGATCCAGCAGCTCTTTCAGTGGTTTTGCAAAACAAGTTATCATGAAATCCATTGGACTACAAGAACTAGTTTATAGTTGTCTGGCTATGAAATATGTAACCACTCCAGATTTACACAATCAGTGTAAATAAGGAGCTTCATTCTGCAAATGTGAATGAAAATTATACTAAGCTCAAAAGCTAGTCAAAACTATCAAACAATAGAATAAAATAGCATAAACTTAAATTCTTCTTGTATTATCTTACTTTCCTTCCTCTTGTCCACCTTTCCTGCCCACTCCCCAACTAAATTCTTGTTTCAAAATTATAAATGACATAGGTTTGAATTAATAGATACACCTGAAGGATTGAGGTCTGTGTTTAGGTAGTGGTTAAATGTTTATCTACATTGCCTTCACTTATTAAAAGGGAAGAATATGCGTTCCTTCATTATATGGAGTACATTTTGGTGAGTTGCTTAAATATTCATCTTTCTTAACAGTACATAGTTTGCTTCATTTTCATTAACCAGGCTATGCTATTACTTGAAGTTAGAAAAGAAATTAGGTACTTCGCTGTATCAGGACCTTAAATCTTAAAAGAAGTTAGTATTATTGCCATTGGTTAAGCAGTTGATTGTTACCAAAAGAGCATTAACTGTATTTTTTATGCTGATGGTGATGCAGTTTATGCAGATAATTAAAGAAGAGGTTCAATTTTCATTTTCATTATATGCTTAAGTATCTTCTCAATCCAGATTAGATAGAATAGAGCTATTTGCAGGCACGTTTGATTGATTTGAAGCTTTGGCATGCAAACAAATTGATATTGTTAAAGTTATTGACTGACTTACCCTGTATTTCCTTATTTTATTGACCTATTGAAATATTGTCAGCACTATAAAAATCTCTTAGCTAAGTGCTAAAGTTGAATCAATAAGTTTATTAATGTATTATTCACAGAATGACTAAACAATACTGATCGTAAGGGACTGTCATAAATTTAAGAATTAGTAGTACAACTTTTTAAATGACTAATCACTGAAGGTTAAACCAAACAACTAAATACTACCTAAACTGATGTAAGATCAAACCATTTTTTTTTCTTAAAAACACTATGTATTTTGTGTTTGAATTTAACAAATGGAGTAATTTTATACCATTTACAATTCACTCAAAAATAATTGCACAAAGTTCAGTGAGAGTAGTTTAAAAAACTACAAGTTCATGTGGAAAGTTCATGGTACAAAAAGTAATTGGGACATTTGTACATCTCAGCTGCACAAAAGAAGTTTTGGCACTTTACTTGTTCTAATATATGCTAGAGGACAATTTCAGGTTTATTTCTTTTAGTGTAAAGGTAAACTTCTTTTAGTAAAATAGTGATGATAAAAAGAAAGGTTTAGGGTGAAGCCTGGGTAGTAGGATTTACAAATGTATTCCAGGAATTCAAATATTCAGTACTCACTAGTCTCTCTGACTAACACAACAAACATTGTAGTGTTATTTTGGAAAAATTACTGTTGATAAGAAAATGTTGAAGTTACTGAGTGGCATCAAGGTGACAGAAGTGAGATGGTTACTCCCCTCTTTCAGGAACCTGAAGTAAGGTAATATGGTGCATAGGGTAGTAGAGACGTATTTCTCACTGAGGCAACTCTGTACACTTTCCAAACTGATATGTAAAATTCCCTGAAAAAAATCCATCTTCTTCTCATATTGTAAAAGCTACATTTATTTCAAGATCAAAAAGTTGTAAACTGCGGGGTGAAGCTTCTTTGAGCTATTTTCCCTAACAGTCTTTCCAGTGAAAATAATTAAATAAATAATTTCTCTGAACAAATATGTAAGATGTAGTTGTGAAGGTATCTCTGTGGAATATCTCAATGTTATATCTCCTCATCAGTGTGTTAAAGCAGATTATCATCAAAATTTCAATGAAAAATGGCAAAACTTTTATTGTTTCATTTAATTTGTTTTATTTTCCACAATGTTTTAAAGCTAGGAGTTTAGAAAAACAAGAAATTTGTTGTCATTGGTTTCAATGAATGCAAAATTTAATGTATAAATCTGGGACATAATTCTGAGCATTAAAAAAATATCTTCCTTATATCTAGTGAAAATTGACCCTCTTTCAGGCCCTGCTAAAAAGTTTATCACCACTTTTCTTATAGGCCTCCTGTAAATACTGAAGGACTGCAATGTTTCCCCAGAACTTTTTCTTCTCCAGACTGAACAACCAACCCCAACTCTCTCACCTTGTCTTCACAGGACAAGTGTTCCATCCCTCTGATCATTTTTTATTCTCTGCTCTGGCTCAGCTCCAATAGATTAATTTCTTCCCTGTAGAGTTTGGATGCAGTATTCTAGGTGGGGTCTCTCCAGAGCAGAGTAGAGGGGCAGACTCAACTCTCTCAACCTGTTGACCACTCTTGATGCAGCCCAGGATACAGCTGGCTTTCTGGGCTGCAAGCACACTTTCAGGTCATGCCCAATTTTACATCCATCCATAGCCTCAAGTCCTTCTCTATAGGGTTGCCCTCAATCCCTTCATTTCCCAGACTGTATTGATACCAGGAATGGCACCCACCAAGATGCAGGACCTTGTACTTGGCCTTGTTGTACCTCCTGAAGTTCACATGGACCCACTTCTAAACCTTCTTCAGGTCCCTCTGGATGGTATGCCGTTCCTTAGGCATGTCAGCTGCACCACTGAGCTTGCTGTCATCCGTAATCTTGCTGAGTGTGCACTTGACCCCTCTATGTTTTTGATTAAGATATTAAACAATACTGGTCCCAGTAAAGACTCCTGAGGGACAACATTTGTCACTGATCTCCATCTGGACATTGAACCTTTGACCACTACTCTCTGGATGTGAACATCCTACCAATTCATCCACCAAACAGTCAATCCATCTAATCTGTATCTCTCCAGTTTAGAGAAAAATGATGTTTTGGAGGACCATATCAAAGGCCTTACAAAAGTCCAGATAAATGTCATCTGTGGCCCTTTCCTTGTCCACTGATGTAGTCACTTGACCATAGAAGGCCACTAGGTTGGTGAGGCAGGATTTGCCCATGGCTGAGCCTTAAATCATTTCTCTGTCTTCCACGTGCCTTAGCCTAGCTTCTGGGAGGATCTGCTCCATGATCCTTCCAGGCACAGGGGTGAGGCTGACAGGTCAGTAGTTCCCAGGATCCTCCTTTCTACTATTTTTAAAAGTTGGTGGAATGTTCCCCTTTTTCTACTTACCTGCGATGTTACTTGTTCGCTGTGACTTTTACATCATGGAGAGTGGCTTGCCAACTACATCAGACAGTTCCCTCAGAACTTGCATTTTGTCAGGTTCCATAAACTAACATACCTTCAGATTTTCCTTGGGCGGTCAAGAACCTGATCTTCTCTTACAGTGGAAGGGAATTTGCTCTCCCATTACCTGCCTTGACCTCCATCCAAGCAGGGAGTGTGGGAAGAGATGTTGCCAGTGAAGATTAAGGCAAAAAAGTTATTGAATACTTCAGCCTTCTCCTCCTCCGTTGTTACCAGCTTGACGGTTCTGTTCATCAGAGAGTGCACTTTCTCTGACCTTTGTTTTCTGTCTGACATACCTGTAGAAGTCTTTCTTTGTATCCTTGCCATGTTCAGCTCCAGTTGTGCTTTGGCTTTCCTGATTCCATCCCTACACTAGCAATCAGCATGTTATACTCTTTCCAGGAAACTTGTCCCTGCTTCCAGTTCCTTTTCCTTCTTGGCTTTTAGTCAGACCAGCAAGCCTTGACTTGGCCATACCAGTCTCTAGCCTTCCTTTCTTGATTTTTTACACATGAACATCAAGAGCTCTTGCACTCTATGAAAAACATCCTTAAGGTTGTGGCATCTCTGTTCTGCTCCCTTGTCCCTGAGGGCAGTTTCCCAGAGGGTTCTATTGACTGACTCCTTGAACAGATGGAATTGTGCTTTTGTAAAATCTAGGATCCTTACTTTATTCTTCACTTGATCCATAAGCCTCAGGACTGAAAATTCCAACAGCACATGGATACTGAAACTCAGGCCACTTCCAGTTTTGACAGAACTGATTAACTCACTTTCGTTGGTGACCATCAGGTCCAGTATTGCATCCCCTCTGATAGGGCTGTCTATTAGCTGGTTTAAGAAGTTATCCTCCATGCTTTTCAGGAATATCCTGGATTGCCTACAGCTCACCATGCTACTTTCCCAGCTGATGTTTGGGGTGGTTGAAGTTCCCCTGGCAGACGAGAACCAGTGTGTGCAATGCCTCCTGTAGCTGAAGCAAGACTTCATCAGTAGGTTCTTCTTGATCAGGCAGCTTGCAGGAGACAGGAGCCACAGGGTTCCCTTTGTTGCCTTGGTCTCTGATTCTTACGCACAGGTTTTTGGTTTGCTCATGGCTGTTCTCCAGAGATAGCTCTTCACACTGTCCATTTCTTGATGTAGAGGGCAATCCCTCCACCTCTCCTTCCTCTCCTGTTCCTTCTGAACAGCCTGTTGTTTCCAGTGTCTCTCCCTGCAGCTGGATGGAAAGAAGAAAAAATAACTTGTGCTCCAGATTTTCTTACCAACTGTCCCAAGGGTCTGAAGCCTCTTTTGATTGCCCTTAACTATGGATTACATCTTGGACTATGTGTGGCATCTTCATCACCACCCACATGGAAGAGTAGTAATGGATAGTAATCAAAAGGCTATACCAGGCTGGCAAGTTTGCTAGTCATTTCCATAACCTGGGCCCCAGAAAGTCATTAGACTTCCCTGAGAGGATGCTCTGTCAGTAATATTGGACCCTTTGTTCCCTTCTGAAGGGTGTCATCTTCATGGAGGTGGTTGTGATATTGGAGTATCCTGGCAACATCTCTGGTGTAGATGGACAGTTATCCACATAATTTATTGATGGGCCTTCTGCATCCAAAGCCTCATACTTATTGTACAGAGGCACCTGGGAAGGTGAGGAAGTTCTAAAGTCTGTCAGATGTGCCATTTATAACAAAGTGTGTAACTAGACAGAAAACCTGACCTGCCACTCTGGGACCCACAGAGATGGATGGACTGAATGGATCCTTAATAAGACAAAACACAGTTTCTTTTGTAATAATTGCTTGAGGAAAAGGAATATTGAATGCTTTTTCTGGTGGAAATAAAATAGAAAATGAAGTAGGTTGAAGATATGTCTTCAAATTTAATAAAAACAACAGAGCATTACCTTGTGTTTGATATTAATGTCATTCTGCATGGTTTTCCATACTTTTATATAACTATATTGATCTTGATTTAAAAAAAAAAAAGTATAAAGAAGAAAAGTTATTATAGTCTAAATTCATAATGTGTACTTGCAATTTCTTCATCTGTCCCTCACAGCTCTTTTCTGCTGTACAAAATGGTTGCTCTACACATAGTCCAGGACATGGGCCCATGCTTTTAAGGCATGTTCAGTAGAAATAAATTTCACATCAAATGTCAGTCTTTAACAAGTCAAATAAATCAGGCCACAGCTTCTATCAAGATAAGAGCAGTGAGTTACTGTGAATTCAGTAGCACATGAGAAGAATCTAATAAAATAGGTATTTGTAATATATATATTTACATTATAGTAGACGCCTTTGATTGTAAGGGCTGCTAATCCATTTATATGTAGTTTTTATTGATTGACTAATGCGATTCCAAGACATCATTTTCTAGAAGAAAATAATATTTACTTATGAACATTCACATTTTGATTATAATTGTCTTTAAAACACTTTTCTCTGTGGTGTAATCCAGAAATATACCATAAGAACTGAATTGTTTATCAAATTACAGCTTATCTGTGGTGCCTGGGTAAAAAGGCGTGATCCTTCCTTCAAACTCTTTTCCTAGTGTTTTTGCTATTCCATTGTGATAAATGAAAGGGAAGTCACACACTACACGTGATGATGTTTTGCTATTATTTTCTTGCTACTAATATTCAAGATAGAATTTTAAAGATATTCTTGAAAAAGTGAGAAAATTCTGCAATACTCATTAAAAGGCAGAGAAAAAACTCTCAAATTCTAATTAAACAGTATAATGAAGTAATTTTTCTATACTTATATTTACTTCGGTGTTTAACTTGAAAGAACATATCAGAAAGCGAGTTTTCCAAAAGCATACACGTGCCTTTGGAAGTTGAAAGTCAGATGATCAGTACATATATTTATATGAATACACACCTCATTCCAGTGTTATTCCTTTAAATGCAACTCTAAGAGCTTATATCTATCTGAAGACTTCCCAGAATTTTCCTCTCTTGGAGAAAGTGTCTTCTGGGGATACTCAGGGAAGAAAAAAATCAATTTACTTTGACTTACTGGGTTAATCACAGTCAACAGGTTTATCTTGAAGATGTACAATCTATAAAGCAAAATTTTTAGACATTTGTTGAAGACATTTGAATTTATAATTCATTAGGGAAATATATGATCAGTCCACAAATTATATAAAAATAAAAAGAAATTTAATTATCTAGTATATAATCTTCTAGAAATTATTCCTTACTCTATATTATCATCTAAGATTTTCTTTAAAATTGTTTGTTTAATCATTTCCACATAATTTCTAGTCCCATAATGGCACACAATGTATTGATTTTTTAAGTCGTCTTAAAATACTTGACATATATACTTTGCCTGTTATATTTAATCATCAAAATATTTTTAATCTAAATAAAGAAGCTGATCCTCTTTATTATGGATCGGTTCTATTCAAATATCTGCATTTATCATTCAATGCTTGGTTTTAGTACCTACTGAATGCACTTGAGTGTTGCATGTTATTTTTTATCCAAAAACGGAGTCATAGTTATACATTTGAAGTATGTCACTGGATTATAAAACAAGTGTACGCCTAAAAATGGAATATTTCACATTCAAAAAAAAGGGTGCAAAATCAGGGAAATAACTTTGGCCGTAGTCACAGATCTTTCACAGTAAATGACAAGTCAGAGTATAAAAGTTTGTGTTGGCCACTTATTGAGTAGATGGCTGGTGCAAAATATTTATAAACAGTATCTTTGACCTCCTGTCATCAAATTTCACCAGGCCAAATAGGGTGGATGCTGCAAAAATGATGCCTATACTCATTTTGACGGATTAACACAAGCATTGTTCATGAAGTACAAAACTATTTTAAAATTCATTTTTGTAATGAGCTTGTGATTTTTAGGCTGCCATTTCCACTTTCAGATCTACATTTGGATTTTTTTTTTTTCATTTCCTCCAGGTGATGTCATCAAAATGCCATTTCTCATTATCTTTGCAATTTTTCTATTAATAAGAAGGATCCTTGAGGTGAGTTCATCTTGGTGGAGAAGGGAATATGCTCTAATATAAAGAGATAATAAGCTGGCTGCACAAATTTGTTTCCCTGTGTAATAGCTCTGGAAATATTTACTGACCTAACTTACCTGCTGCAGAACATAATAGAGAAAATTTCCAAAAAATATTTATATTGTCTGAGTCATCTAGAAAGCTTAATTAAAAGAAATCCACCAAACCCACTTTATTCTTCAAAAGGTGATAAAACATGCTTTCAACACTGATAAATAATAATGCTATTTAGACCTTTTAACTGTTTAAAGCCCTTTCCAAAATAAATTATAATCAAGATATAGTACATTTTGGAAAAAAAAAAAAGCCTTCTGAAAACTGGAAAAAATAGATTTGTGCATTTCTAAATAAACATGGAATTTTTTCCTCCACCATTCAGGAGGGTGAAATCCACGATGCTTATCTTCAGATGTACTTTTATGTCTAGTTTGTATCAGTGCATCCCAATCTACTTTTTTTATGCATTTACCTCATACTCATGCTCAATAGTTCTTATAAGTAAGACCTCAAAAGCCTGTTCACAAAAAAAAAGACACAGAGCCTGAGATTATGAACCCATTTTAGATTCTAATGAAGTCAATGACCACAGCAGACTTTGGGTCAGTCCCTAATGCAGTTGTGATGCACCATCTAGGAAGCATAAAATTTTAAACTTAAAACATTAAACATCGGGGTGACTTATGTCTGCCAAAAAAAAAAAGCTAAGGTGCACTGTGAAATGTACCTTATTTGACATATTTGATGACTTGTATTTAAACAGTCTGTGAGAGCCTGTGGAAGTCAATAAAGGAAGGAAAATAACTGAGCTCCTGGTACAAAGTATGTAGGGAGAATGAGATTTTAACTACCAGACAGTCAAGGTCTGATCCTATTCTCATCAAAATCAATAAGAAATGCAACTGTTACCTTATCATTTCCTTTGTTGAATGATGAGGTCTGCAGAGCTACAACAATAAACTTTTGCTAATGATGTTGAAGACGAGACTGTCAGTTAATGTCTATGAATTTGGGCGCCACAGTCTGCAGCAACAGCTGACAGACATTCAGAAATCTCTAGACAAGCTTACAGGGATCAAAAAATAATAGGTTAAATAGAACTTTTATACTTCATGGGAACCAATTTGATAAATACAAAACTTTAAATGCCAATTATTTGTTCTCTTTTTGCGTATTAATCCCAGCTTGCCACAAGCATGCTCTCTGGACCAATACAGAAAATAGCTGTAGACAAGGACAGTTTTTTCCACTGGAATTTGTTTTGGGATCACAGATTCCTGTCACTAGCTGAATGTCATCTGAAGAATAAAGATGATACTGCAATATGCCCAGGTGAAAAGAAGCAACTTTCACAAATAGTGAGATCCTGAAGTGATCTTGTCTACAAAATAAAGCAATGATTTGTGGTAACTAGACATTAAATTATTAGAAATAAAAGAAAATATGAATCTACATAGCTGTCTAACTCATAGGTATCTCTGAGTGTGTCTCAAGAGACTCCTCTTCATGAAGTCTCCACAAATCTAAATTTACAAACCCTTGAGTATGGAGATGAGAAAATATTTGTCTACATAGAAAAAGTTTCTGAATCTTTCATGTTCTCTTACTTGTAGAATAGTCCTCTGACCTACTCAAGATCTCTCAGACCATATGATAAAATTAAAACATTTCCTCATCTCAACCAAGCAATGTAGTTTTTTGAGATATTGCATCTGACACTCAGGTTTGGTTTACTTTTTAGTTATGCTGGAAAGCTAAGTATACAGATAGAGCAAAGAATTACTTCCAGCTCTCAGCAAAATTCAGCATTAATTTTATTTTCCAGATAACGTAATTTACATTTACCAACTTTTAGGACAGTGTGCAGGTACTCACCAAACCAGATCTAGGCTAAAGATGGGAAGAATAGTTTTGGTTACCTTTTATGCAAGGATTTTTTTTAAAACAAGAATTGGAATATTGAGTGTAGTTGTCATTCTAGAAAATCTAGTTTTGTGTGAAAAACAAGGTGATTTTCTTCCCACTGTATGAAAAGCAATTTAATTTTATTTTCTTAATCATTAGGTAACCATATTCTTGTCCTTGTTTCTCTTTACTGACATTTCTCTACTTAATTGCCTATGAAAATAGATTAATAATCAGAGTAACATAAAAATCTTTGTTTAGTCATAGTTAGCCAGTTTGAGTTATTTGGTATACTTATGTTTAGATCTGATTCTCTTTATTGGTTCAACCCTATGTGGGCACCTCGTCTCTCCAGAACTGTAACGGTGATGACAGGGTCCCTGAGCGAAAAGCTTAATCTTGAATCCAGCATAATTCTTCCACTACTTGAATGATCTGATAATTTTCCTGCAGCAATGAAATTTAGGTGAAGCTGAGAAAGTGGAAGAAGTATGTTTTAGAAAATCAGAAAACACTGGTTTCAGAACAAAAGGAAGCATATAAGTGGGTAAAAGTAAACATACTTCGATATTTCTGAAGAGCTTTTTTCTGTAGTCAGAAAACTCATAGAGGATTATGTTTCCACTCCAGGAGTACTGATCTACCAATAAATTGTCAGCCTTCTTATGCAGGACTTCTGTTAAGCGGATCATGTATGCTATGGTTTTTACTTTGTATCACATTGAAATAAAGAGATTGTGGAAAAAAAATGTGGGTCATATTTGGCAGATGTCTGCATTTTCATGAATTTTAATAGCAGTGTTGTAAAACAAAATGGCAGGGACCCATTAAGTTTTCACAATAAAATGAAAAAAACAAAACAAAACAAAATGAACAACCACTACCAAAGAGACTTTTTGGAGAAAAGTGAATTAAAAGCAAATTTTCCAAGTCCTGAGGTGACACAGATCCCTTTCCAATGGCACTTCTTTTTTTTTAAAGCATTTATCCTGAATTTAATTTTTTTTAATTGATCTTTGAAGTATTTGAAGTCAACTACTCATCTGTCTTCTGATTTATTTTTATAGGTTTGAAGGAATCATTTCTGTAATACTGTCAATATGTTTGAATTGGATATGTAAGCATGTGAAAGCTCTCAAGGTGTTAGATGACAGTTCCTGAATATTTATTTGTCTTCGATTGTCCCTCTCCCTGCTTCAAGTAGTCTTCATGTTTATAGAAGAGGGCTGAGAATCTGCCTCGATTGGGTCACCAGCTAGGAGAGTGTGTGGTTTGTGTGCACGTGCACTTGTGTTTACACACCAGCTTGGGACAGCGCACACACTTGGTGGGCATGGTGGGCTGACCCTGGCTGGATGCCTGGTGCTTATCAAAGCCACTCTATCGCCCCCCTCCACAGCTGGACAGGGGAGAGAAAATGTAGCAAAAGGTTCATGGGTTGGGATAATGGCAGGGAGGGATAACTCATCTATTACAGTCATGGGCAAAACAGACTTGGCTTGGGAAAATTAGTTGAATTTATTACCAATCAAAATCAGACCACAATAATGAGAAAAAAACCCCAAATCTTAACAATACCTCCACCCCACTTCTCCCTCTTACCTCACCTGAACTTTATTCCTGATTGTCTACCCTGTCCAACCACGTGGTGCATGGAGACAGGGAGTGAGGGTTATGCTCAGTTCATCACAGGTCGTTTCTGCCTCTACTTTCTCCTCAGAGGACTCAGAGAGGAGTCCTTTACCTACTTCACCATGGGGTCCATCTCATGGGAGACAGTCCTCCACAAACTTCTCCAATGTGAGTCCTTCCCATGGGCTACAGTTCTTCAGGAACAGCACTCTTCTGGGTCTCTTTCTATGGGGCACTGTCCTTCAGGAACAGACACCTCCAGCACTGGTCCTCAGAGGGGTCAAAATTCCTACCAGGAAACCTGTTCCAGGGTAGTCTTCTCTCTTCATGGTTCTGCAAGTCCTGCCAAGAGCCTGCTCCAGGTTTTCCATGGGGACACAGCTGTTTTTAGGCATCTAAAACCTTGTTCCAGAGTGGGGCTCCTCCATGGGCTGCACAGGGATCTCTGCCCCACTGACCTCCATGAGCTGCAGGGGCACAGCTGCTTCACCATGGTCTGCACCACGGGCTACAGGGGAATCTCAGCTCTGGCTCATGCAGCACGTCCTTCCCCTCCTTCTGCACTGACCTTGGAGCTGGCAGAGTTGTTCTGCTCACATGTTCTCAGTCCTCTCTTCTTTGGCTGCAATTGCATCTGCGTAATAACTTTTCTTCCTTCTTAAATATGTTATCCCAAAGGCTTTACTGTCATCACTGTTTGGCTCGGCCTTGAACAGCAACAGGTCAATGCCCACTGGCATTGGCTCTGTTGGAGATGGAGGAAGCTTCTACCAGCTTCTCAAAGAAGCCATCCCTGTAGTCTCCCCACCTCGCTATCAAAACCTAGTCATGCAAACCCAATACAGGGGGAAAGTTTAGTTTAGTAAAATCTTTCCTTCAGAGAAACAGAGAGTCCCTTAGCTAAGAGATGGGCATATTATTGTTATCTTACAGATTCTGGTACACACTGTGTATCAAGGGGAACTTGCAGAATGAAAGCTGGACAAAAGGAGGAGTGTAGAGTAGGCAGTAAAAAGGGATGACATATCAGATTCTTTATTGTCTTTGCCTCTTCACATCTGGGCTACAGTGCCTCTGCTCCTCTTTTGCTCACTCTGAAGTGCTGTCTGGATTAGTGAGGTATAGAAACCTGTCACAGGTATTGAATACAATAATAGGGCTAGAGATTCATAATTGCAGTAGTAGTCTTCAGTGGAAGCTGGGAGCAGTAATGATATTTTTCCAGGCTTACTTTTGTCTGACTCATTGAGATTAGTACTGTTAACTAGCAGCAGAACAATTTCAATGCAGGTAAGAGAGAAGTCTAGTGGTCTAGAAATATGGCCTAATGTTTACAACATACTTTTGAAAGTGCAGAGAGGAGAGTTTCATTTTTTCTTTGTAGTTGTCCCCATTTTCTAAAAGGGCAGGAGATGCAGGGGAGAAGAGCGACATAAAATATACTTGAAAGGAATTACATATTTCATAAATGCTAGCGGTTTGGGGACATGGCATTTGGCTTTCTAGTGCTCTCAAGATTGCCAAGATGTGCTAGCTATCAGAATCATACTTAAGAAACTTAAAAATATTCCTGACTGATTGAAAACATTGTCAAGGATTACAGACCTTAGTCATTCATCCCCACCAAAACAACTCCTCCTAACAGATTTTTTTTTTGCCTTTGTACAGATGACAACATCTTGCTTGAAATCCAGGCAAATATGTGATTTTTTTCAACCATATTTCTGAGTGTCAAGACTTTCATTAATGTCTTGAAATGCTATTCTACAGAGAGAAAGTTAAACTTGTATAAGAAACAAATCAAGAGTATAGCTGTTCTCAAATTAGTTTTCCTGCATTATGCCTGATAAAGCATATTGCTCAGCACTATATCTTGAAAAGTATTACACATTTTTCTTTAAGCTGTTTGAAAACATCCATTTTCTTCCCTCTTCTCTTTCTGTCCTTTTCTGTACTTTTCCAAATATCTTTGCAATTTTCTTTGCTGTCTCAGTGCACACCAATGCAACATCAATTTGATGTTATTATCAAAGTCTTGGAAATAAAAGCTGCGGCAAGCTGTTCACTGGAGATTTGATCTTTGACAAATAAGCTTGTGTCAGTGCATCTAAAAAACCCTGAGTCCATACCTCTGTCTTCCTGCCAATAGGGTCTTGGCAGGGATGCAATTAAAAAAAAGAAAATCAATCTGTTCTTTGCTGTCTTATTTCTGAAGAATGGCATTGAGCTGCCAGGGTGTGAAGATGTGGGATTGTAAATACAGAGACGTCCTCATGAATTCCACTTTCCTCACTGGTCTCTAAATGAGCCTGATTTATCAAAGTATTAGAATGAGAGGAAGGAAAGGCTGAGATAAAGGGCAGTGGATTCTTTTAGCTGACTTCTGATAATTCAAAGGATGCTGTGCATTGTTTCAAAATTAAACCATAAAAGAGGTTTACACCCACCAGGGATCACTTATTTTTTTTATTTTCAGAAGGGCTGAACATCTATCACTACATAGAAATCCTTAGGAGTTACAGAATCTGTGACAATCACATCTTTTTAAATTTTTTTGCCATCTAAATGTGAGTTTTGGAACACAAGTATCAAAAAATGTTGGTTTGAAATTGATTTTGAGGTTCATGGATTAGGTGAGTTGTGAGATTCCCAAATCTATGAAGTATTTTTGTTCCCAGAGCAGCAAACATTCTCATATCCCTATTGTATTATTTTTACCTTTTTGGTATTCCTTCTGATGTCACTGATACTCCTTGCCTTTGGGAACATCAACAACAGTTCAAGTTTCTCTAGAACTATGACTTTTGATTGCATAAGAGTCAGTTCCACATTCATCTACAAGTTTCAGTGCAGAAAACCAAAACCATCAACAAGATGTAATAAATATGGGGGTGAATTTCCTAGTGGACATACTGTGATTTAAAAATTGCCATTTTCCAGTTTCTTAAAAAATCCCAAACACCCATAAGACTATTTTTAACATCAGCAGCTAACAATCCATAATCCACTCTTGTGGCTGTGTTTCTTCAACTCCCTGAACATCAGTGAGTTCAGAATCAAGACTTTGCAGGGTGGCCCACGTGAGAGACTGAAATGTTAATAGTGACTCAAACCATTGGCCATTGACAAAAGAAGGAGGTGCTTTGCTGAGACCAGTTTTGCAACCTCCACCAAAGAAGAGTTCTGGCTTTGAGGTGGTGGCAAAAGCTCTGACCTCCATACGAACAGCCCAGGTGCAGAGGCTGTGCGCATCCACCACTGGAGGATGACCAGGACAAACCAATTTTTGGTTAACAGCAGGCAGGTTTTTGAGCCAGATAAGGGAAAAGGCTGGCAAGAAGCAGATCCTGTGAGATGGGATAATGCTTTTTATCATGCCAATGTCCTCCTTTTCTGTTAAGGCCCACCCCTCTCCCTCTTCCCTCAGGAGGTATTGGGACATTCACACATAGTCCTGAGGATATACAACTCTTCTGACAAGGCTTAACTGGCTTAATTACACAGGCTTGAGAAACAGCTGTCATATTTTAGGGTTATAAACCATTAAAGACCCTCAGTGCCACTGACTCCTATCTGTGGCCTTCCAGAAAAAGACTGCATGATCGAGTGTCACACCAGACAGTGTATAACTCCCCTCCCAGGGGAGGTACCTGGACTTTCCCACCTGATCCTGAATGTACATTAATCAATCAAATCTTTAATTTGTGGCTTCCCCCACCCCAACATATCAAGACTGCAACCATCTCTTCCACCAAAAGACATCAAAATTGCAACAATCAAGTCATGTCACAGGATCCAGAGCTGGTGATTTCTTTCCTCTCCACTATTTACTCTTATTCTTTCTTTCTCTTTCTTTCTTTTCCTTATATATTTTCTTAAGTGTATCTATTAACAAGAACCTCAGTTACTCCATCTCAGTGGGGGTTGTAACAGCCCATCACTACAAGTTCAAAGCAAAGCACCCTTCCTATAATCACAGTTACTGCTTTTCAAGAGGATAATAATTTTACTAAGTTTAGTGTTGAAAGAATCAAGAATCTGAAATAAAACTTACAATATTGTCCATGTGGTTTCTTTTCAATCCCATTTTGTTTAACTGCCCTGTTTTTTCTTTTATATAGCAGAGCATTTACACAGTGCTGCCTAAGAGTTCTTGAGTATCTTGGCACAGACTTCAGAATGAAATAACTGTAAAAGACTGAAGTTCTCCCTGAGTGCTGCAGCTTGCCAAATGAGAAGTGTCATAGGTCTAAATAACTTTTGTGTCCTCCCCAACTTGAACAAACTCATGAGCTGTTATAGCTAAGGAAATTCTTTTGAAGTATGCCCTAGGAACAGTGTGGTGGCCCAGATTTTGCATGCTGGTTCCCCCTACCGTACACCTCCTTTCTCACTGTGTCCCCACAGCAGCCTTTGTCAGAGTATTTTTGGCAGTAGCAGGCCCATCCCCTAAGAGCCAGCACAGTGCTTGATGCAAACGTGCTCTTGCTGCAGCAGTGGGTGCTGGTGGGGAAGTAGGAAGGGGGGCTGAAGGTCCTGTCAATCTCCCTCACCTCCTTCTCTCCTGTGAGAGGTGAGGAAGAACTGCTGGGGCAAAGGCATGGCTGGTCTCACTGCTGTTTCCTGCATACCCTCACTGAGAAGCACCCATCCCACCTGTAGTGAGGATCTGAGACTCTTTCCTATTTCTCAAATACTCCTGACATAAGAGGTCTCACTGCAAACACAAGCCTTTTTAAAATTTATTTATTTTATTTTTTTAATTGTTTGATTTTAACTAACCTTTCTCATAATTTGAATTCTTATGACAGAAAGCATTTACCAGGCAGGTAAAATGATCCAAAAATCTTCCTAAATTCAACAAAGATTATATTCAAATTTATTTATTTTTATTTTTATTACTTAGATAGAATGCAACAGCCAGACTAAATTAAAGAGACAAACAAGTAGATTATGCTAGGACAAAGTTGCTTTATGTGTCTTATTTTTTCCACTAAAACAACAGTATCTCTGAAGCTTGTAATCTTGACAAGACATTGCCACTAATATCTGAATTATTATTGAAGGAGGCATCTGGATGTTTACTGGTAATTTTCCAAATGACATCTTCAAATAGGAAATGTCCTCAGTGTATTTAGGATTGTTTCTTTTTTGAAAGCATCATACTTATATATATTATATGTATTAAACTATATGTATAGGTAGTTTATGCATATGTAAGTATAAATATACACAACTATATGTTTATATGTTTCTGTTTATATATCCAAACATACATAAACATTTAAGAGAGAGGGATAATTCTAAGAGCTCAGCTTTACTAATATTCATGCATTGTTGGCCAAAATATTAGACAATGCTCTAGCTGTGCCAACTCCTGGTCTACTGCAGCAGTTTGTTTCCTGCAATTAAAATGATAAAGCCAGTCATATGCTGAAAATGATTCAAACAATGAATAAAATTACAAGGCAAATATCACAAATTATATAAAATTTTTGTTTCTCGATATCAGATTTCATTTAAATGCTGAAATTAATTCAGAATAGCATAATAGAAGCTTCAAGGTAATCTGAAAATTAGATAAAATAATTATGCTTACCTTTTGACATATACCAGGCAAAATTCAACACAGTATAGAAAACAAACTTATATTATCCTTCTCCTCAGACAGGAAAATACATACAGACAATGACTCTCCTGAATCACAGCCTTAGTCAGATCTTCTCATAACAGTTACAGAAACTCAAGATCCTATAGTACAGTCTCTGGAAAAGTCATGACTTTCAAAAATACAGGTGACTTCTAAGATCCTATAAAGTTGGAGCCTATAATTGAACCAACGAATGTCAGACGTCACCTGGTTCATAGGTCTATGTGAAAAAACAATCACATCCTGTCTCACTGACACCCAGAGCTGTACAGGTGTAGCTGCATTGTGAGGGAAGCTTGCCCTCAAGGGCTGGAAATGACCATGATAAACTTGAGCCAGGTTGGTGGCTGCAACATGCCATTGAGTATTTCTTCAGTCTCTGCCCCCTACCTGGGACATCAGCACAGGGGAAAGAGTCATTTATTTCCATATCTGTGACAGCTGTGTAATTGAGATCCTATCATTCCTGCTTTTGACGTGTAAGAGGGAGCTGGAAGCTATCTGAATAGAGAAAGTCTACAACAGTGTTTTATAGAGGCAGCTTGTACAGTGTATAATTAATCCCCTCTAGTAATATGAGCATTAGAAAAATTTATTCAAGAAAAATTAGCACTCTGTTGGCAGGACTTTAAATTAAATAATAATACTACCTAACCTGAAGTCATATTTTTTCCTGCATCTGTAGTGTGTATTTCTGTCTGGGTCAGGGACTGTCCTCTGTCCTTGTAGAGTGTCTACACAAGGAGATACTATTCTACCGAGTTCTCTAGACATATATCTTCCATTTCTGCAACAAATTATATGAGCTCAGAGTTGATTTTTTGCACTCACTGAGTTCTGACGTTCAGTTAAAAAAATAGTAAACAGTTAGGCTGGAGATATCAATTAAAAGTTTCATGCTCTGTGCCATTAATAGCTATTGCTCACTTTCCTCCATGGCAAAGCTATTGTAAACTTTGAAAATTAATATTTAATCTAAGTTCCTGTGAATAAAAATACAATGCATTTATAAATTAATGTTTGTTAAATTAGGCCCATAAACATTGGCCTAATGTATCTGACCCACAGCCAATATTCTGTCTGAGAGTAGCTGGTAGCAGGATAAAAGACACCCTTAAGTTAGCAGCTGTGAAATAATATGTGCACATTAAATCAGTTCCTCATACCTACCAGTCAGTAACTGACTTAAATGCAGTAGCATGATGTGTAAAATTAGTTTTGTTATTTGGGATATGATCATGCATAATAAGATGTTCTAAGCCTAGTGTCAACTGTTTTATGGCTTAATGACAGCTTTCAATTGCTTTAACGGTTTCATCTTCAACATTCTGATTTATTGAACTCCATTTCAAGGTTTCTTCGGGACATGCTGTTTTTATAGTGCTGCTGATCGGATCCAGTTAGGCCTTAAATCTATGTTACAGCTCAGGAAATGTAGGCAAATACCTACCTGCCAGTGAATTTTTGCTAAGCTGAACTTATGCTCTGTGTCTTAAGCAGGGTCCCTTTTTCTTTCTCCTCATCATGTGCACCTTCATCATGAACATGAAATGGATTAAGGAACCAATGACCCTTTTGGCATTGCTGGCACAAGTACAAGGAGGTGGAATGCGTGGCTTGTGAGCATGATATAGAAATTATGATGGTGTATCTTGCTAACTATGTCTCGAAGAAATATTTGTTCTGATTTCTGCCAGCTTGCATAAGTTATTCAAGAGAATTAATGAAAAATTCTTTCATATAAATCAATGCTGTTAAACATTGCCCTTTGCGGGGGGCTCCTGTTGTAATCAGGCTTGCTTGGATCAAATCTGTAAGCATAAAAGACCAGATTCAATATGGAGACATCAGAAAAGCCTACAGTAAAATGAAACTCTGAAGAGGTTAATCACTAGTTTGTAGGACTCAGCACAAGTCAGTGTTCCAAGGAATCATTTGAAGAAGTAAAACTTACTCCAGTAGTATTTATGCACGAGGAGGGTGCTAGGAAGACAGGGATTTCAGAAGACTCCTTCAGACCAGCAAATGAGAACTGGCATACCAAAGGCAAAATGATGATGCTTTGACCCAGTCAATCAGATAGGTAACGTAAGAAGATCCCAGATCAAAAGAAGTGAGCTAAGACGGTTAAGTTTGGCTCAACATGTCACAGCAGCAAGAAGCCACTAATGAATACACAGTTGACAGTGACACTACAATTAAGAGAGTCAGGAAATTAATGACTCTGCACCTGAAATTCAGACAGCTACCAAGAACATCTTCAATATTGTGTCAGAGACTGAAACATTATAGTTTATGAATTAAACATTTTCATGATGGACCTTTGCTTATTGCAATAAGAGCTGTATTACAAAAGCTGCAGAGAAGACTACCACACCCTGACTGAGGCCCTGGACCGCTCACTGATGAAGATAAGATAAAGTAAGAACCCAGGGCTGGGGACATTCACAGAGCACAAGCCCAACACCTTCAGGGTGGTGACCACAGCCCCCGGGCTCTCAGCTGCCAGGCCAGCACAGACCCTGCACGGAAGGGCGGCGGAGGAGAGGTTTTGGGTGTAGCGCCCATCTCCGCTGTGCAGAGGAGCTGAGCACAGGGGCCCCTTCACCCAGGGAAGAGGCTGCTGCGCATGAAGGACAGAGGGGGTGCCATGGCCCGTCAAAGGCCCCCCAAAGGGTCCCCAGACCCTGCAGCAGAGATGATGCAACAGATCCACAGGGTTGCAAAGGACAATGTCAAACCTGGTCCCCTTAGGGGAGGCACCTGGGCATTCCCAGCTGCCCAAAATGTACATTAA
>VYZT01015140.1:3213-43373 GCA_013400735.1 Pomatostomus ruficeps | reverse complement strand
TTCCTTCCTTCCTTCCTTCCTTCCTTCCTTCCTTCCTTCCTTCCTTCCTTTTGCCTTTTTTACTCTTAAACAAAATATATCAATTTTTTGGCACCAACACCTAACCTCTATTGGTTTTAATCACGTTTTTTGGGCATATTTTGAACCTTCAAAGTTCTTTCCATTTTATACACAGAGACTTAGCTTTCTCTGCTCTTCTGGGTTTAAACCGGAACACATTGAAATTAAGAATACAATTTACATTACATATGTTATATGTTTAGCAAATGCACTCAGCCATATTTTGAATTGTAAAAAATAATCCTGTGTGATATTTTATGAATGCTGTACATCTTTTCAGCAGGCTTTATCAGCTTTATCAGATATGGTGTGAGAAGTGCTGTGCTAAGGCTGCTCTTTCTTTTGCTGTTCATCCACTTCTGACTGCAGCTTGAAATAGAAACACATTGTGGAAGGTATTTGAGCTCATGCGTTTGGGTGCCACAGATTGTTCTGAAGTGGTATGAAGTGAGCAAAATGTTAGGAATATGTCAGCAACCTGACTGGAAGGAGAAAAGTAATTATATCCAATCAATGCTTGGCAGCAGTCAGGATGAAGCAATGGGTCATGGTGCCTTCCCAGGTACCTTCTGAGCCTGATCCAGGTGAATGGACAAGCACTTAAGGGGAAAAATGAACAATAAGGAGATTCAGGGAAAAATGAACAATAAGGAGATTCAGGGAAAAACGACTATGTGTTTGTCTGTGTTTGAAAATTGTGGCTTTAAGCTATTTAGAATAGAAAGAAAAAGCTTTTACGATAGGTCAGGAAGATAACAGATATAATGTGGATTTTTTAAAATAGTCATATCATATTTCTTATTTTTGGATAATATTTCCTGAATGGCCTAACTGTGCGTTTTCCCCCTTAGACGCCTTCCACTGGACTGATCCTGTAAACTGGATCAGTCTCTAAAGATAGATAGAAAGGCACCCCAAGATGCCAAGACTCATTGTTTCAGGCTGACTGCTGCAGAGAATTGATTAAATATATGTGCTATTATTTTTAATTTAAGCATTGATTCTACATAGTTCATAGAATCAGAGAATGTCAGGAGGTTGTAATGGACTTTGGAGATGACCTAGTCTCAACATCACCCACTGTAGGCAAGGACACCTCTCACTAGACCAGGTTGCTCAAGGCCTTGTCCAACCTGGCTTTACATACTGCCAGGGACAGGACATCTACTACCTCCCTGGGCAACCTAATCCAGTGTCTCACCACCCTCACAGTAAAGAATTTTTTCCTAATATGTAACATAAATTTCACCTTTTTTTTATTTGTACCATTTCCTTTCCTTTGGATGTCTTGGTCTGAGCTGTCTTCTCAAATGCATAGGTGTTTAAAGAGAAAATTTTGTTTATACAGTCTGGTCTGTCTACTGTAGGTTAGAGAATTTTGCTTTCCAGAGGAAGATAAGAACAAACACCCTTTTGGTTTTATAAGGAAAAAAAATGTGTAAGTGTAGCTTCTGTTTTATTGATGATATTAATGTAAGTCCTCATACCCTTTAAGGAAATTTTTTTACTAACGAAAAGATTTTGTGTTTTAGCTGAGTCTGTCTAGTAAAACAAAGCAAGATATATAGAGTAGGAATAGAGGTTTGGTGTAAGAACCACATTTTCTAATACCAAAGCAAAAAATTTAACAATAGAGTACATCAAAGAACTGGCAATTCTTCCCAATAAAAATGCTAAACACTGTGTTTATTCATCTGAACTTATTTCTTTGGTTACAGACATAGAATAAAGACTAATCACTGAAGGTTAAAAGTCAGACTAGGAAGAAAGGATATTATTTTGCTTTTAGAAATTCACAGATTTTCAAACTGTTTTAAAGTTACAGGATCTATTTAGTATCATTCATACTTCATATAATCCTTTGTAGTTTCTTCAAGAGTGGCCTCACTTGTTGGTTTTCCATGTCTTTGAGAAAACTCTGGCTGTTATGGAAAAGAGAAAAACTCCTGTTTATATGAAAAGGAGAATATAAAAAGCAGGGAAGAGTATCAAAAACCAGCTTGAAGTCTGATGGTGATAAAATCAGAAATAAAGTTTAACTAGTAAACTGAAATAGGAAGGCAGTTGGAGAAGCAATCAAAAGCAAATGAATATTAGCTGTTGGTAGCTCTATGTACAGCCATTCCCCAAAAATATGAAATTAATAAAAAATAAGAAATTTATAAAATTCTACATTAGATCTATTTTCTTCCTGACTTATCACAAAAATATTTTATTTTTTTTCTAAAGAGTTTAAAGCCACAATTTTCAAACACAGGAAAATATGCTAAAACATACAGTTCTGCTGACTTATGAAATCAATGTTTTTTTTTTTTTACTAAAGCATTGTTTGGGAACAGATCCTACTGCCCTGACACTGTAAAATCATTTGCTTTATCTCATTTGGCTGGAGAGCGATCTGCTTTCATTTAGTTCAATGGTCGGTGCTGATAGCATCATGTTTAATATATAGTGCTAAATATAAAGTCATTATCACATATATGGTTGTGCATAAAGCAATACTTTCTATGATATCTGATTCTGGAAAGTAGCAGGACTACAACAATAAGAATTCTACAGAATAAACCAGTTTATGTCCAAAATTAATCTTCCTAGAGCATTTTAACTTGAGCATCTTTCTCCCTGTTCAAAATGGTATCTTAAGAGAATTCAGAATTGCTCCAGGCTTCCCAGCCTGCATATGGAGATCCAAGTCTTCATAAAGAAATCTGTTAGATGATCTGCAACGTATTCAGCAGATAAATATAAAGGGCTTGCTCTCATCATTGATCTTCCTGACTGACAGATGATGTGTAAACAGAATGATTCTAGTCTGATGGCTTATTACATATTTACATGAGGATGATCAAGAAGAAAGCTCCCTTTAATTAGATGGCGAGACCCTGTGGGGTCTCCTGCACACTTGATTTCCCCCAGAGCAAGTAATTTAAATCCTATGAATCATTGAAGCTCGGTATGCCTGTTGGGTTTTGACAAGTGTCTCAGTGTCCCACAGAGGCTAAAGCAAATGCAGGTTGAATGTGTTTTCCCCAATATATGAGTGCTGTGCAGCTTTTTATCTACATTTCTAATTCTTTTTTCCTAAATATAAGGACCCACAGATAAGACACTCACAGTAAATAGCTAAAGTGAGGCAAATCAGGTGAAAAACAATACTTTGATATCAATTATAACTTCTTGACATGCTCTTTTAGCATGCAAATAGCTACATACAAATAAATTTGACATTCTAGAGCTTCAGGCCACAGTATTTTCTCATTTGTACTTCTGTAAATCATTGTATCAGTTCCACCACCTCACAAGAAGAAAGACATTGCGGTGCTAGAGCAAGTCCAGAGAAGGGCAGTGAAGCTGGTGAAGGGTCTGGAGCACAAGTCTGATGAAGAGTGGCTGATGGAGCTGGGGTTGTTTAGTTTGGAGAGAAGGTGGCTCAGGGGAGACCTTATAAGTTTCTGAAGTATTTGAAATGAGGCTGTGGTGAGGTGGGAGTCAGTTTCTACTCTCAGGTAACAAGGGACAGGACAAAAGGAAATGGCCTCAAGATGTGGCAGGGGAGGTTTAGATTGGATGTTAGGGAAAATTTCTTCATGGAAGGGGTTGCAAATCATTGGAACAGACTGAGAACCACTATTACTGGAGGCATTCAAAAAATGTGAGGCCATGGCACTTAAGGACATGATTTAATGGCTAACATGTTGGTGGTGTTAGGTTGAGAGTTGGACTTGATAATCTTTAAGGTCTTTTCCAACCTTAAATATTCTATTCTTCTATGATTATACTTACAGGAGTTACTCAGGACCTACAACAGTATAATAGAATAGCTGTCCTATTATTATTAACTTTAAAGAATACTTTTTTTCCCCCAACAGACAGAATGTACTCAGTAAGATCAGTAACTGAGTTCTGATGAGCTAATGATTGAAAGAAATAATAAGGCTCTCCAGCATATGCAGTGCTATGTGGATGCTCATTTTGGAAAGCATTTCAGGAGTTATTCAGCACAGTTGATAGAAAGAGGAAGAGCAGGTTGTACAGTCTCTGCGGCTGAAGGTCTCCAAGAACAGATGAATGAAATTCCTGAGAATGAACACGGATAAAGTTAGGACAGCAAAATGAAGTAGATACTCTCTTTCTATCTTTTTAAAATACTTTTCCCATCTTCTACATGATTAAGCATTACATCACTCATAGACCTTGAGTATGGATGGGGTTTTCAGCAAACTGGTGTCGCTGACCGCTTGGCTGACCGTTGGCCAAGGAGCGACAGCTGCGGACCAGACAGCCTGCAAGCAGTGCAGGTCCCTGTCTGTGTCTCTCCCAGAGGCTGTCAGTTCCCAGCTGGGAGAGCAGCAGCAGCTGATGACAATGTAGTGAGGCCAAGGTAAAGGAGCAGAGAGACTCTTCGGCAGCAAACACCCAGGTTTATTGTAGCCACAAGGGCTTACAACACAACACAAGGGCTACAAAAGAACAAAGAGCAAACATGACAAGGGGTTTTATAGTGGATAGGAGGGGCAGAACAAGGGGCGGATCCAGGGTTCAAACCAATAGGGGAATGACAAAGGATGACAGGTGCCCAATAATCTTTGAACGGGGTGGGAACATATTTACATTAACCAATGAACATGACAGGGTAACAGAACCTTCCAGACATATATGAATATTAAAACAATTTGATGAATATTAAAATATCTCTGAGGGGAAAGGGGTGGAACAGAAACTTGAATGACAAACACAAAGGGTGGGAAACTCAGGGGAGATAGGGGATTTCCCCAGTCTCAGTTTCTCCCTACCCCTCAGGCTTGCTATCCTGAGGGGAATAATTATTCCAACTAACTTCTTCATTCATCCACATAGAGAAGGTGGGCTCGGCTGGTGACTCTGGCGGGGCACTGGGAATAACATCAAGGGGCTGCACCACCGCCATAAATTGGTTTCGTGGAAGGTGACACTGCCCAGGGTGGTTGGAACTAGATGAACTTTAAAGTTCTTTCCAATCCAAAATATTCTATGATTCTGTCCTATGAGAGAAAATCCATAAAGAATGATTTGTGAACTCAGGCAGAGGCCCAGACTGTGAGATTTGTTTGGAACAGCACAGGGGCTATCAGTCCCATTCACCTTAAGGACAAATTACAACTCAATCACTGTCACAATTTCCATTAAATTACCACAGGACTGTCTACACAAGAGCTTAGTTTTTAGCCCATAGCTCCCTAAAATGCCATTTCCTTAGAATCTCAAAGAATGTCTTGATTTGGAAATAATCCCAAACAGCATGAGAGATGGAAACGCCTGAAGGTGGTAAAAATAGAGAGAATGAAATGGGGAATGAAACATTAGAGAGTCTAAATCTACTTCTTTCAAGGATACTGGAACAAATAACTAATGAACATTTCAGTAGGCAGAAAGGCAAAAGAAGCCAAATTTTGCATGAGTGTGTTTCTCAAAGCTGGTCTGTTATACAGATTCTCCATTGTCAGTGATGGGTAGACTTGTATAGTGATCTTTCCATGAAAGGGGAAACTTCTAGGTCCTACTTTTCTACTAATTTGTCTGCTTTCATTAAACTTGAAGGGATTGCTTTTCACTCAGATACTTAATTTGGCTGAAATCTGTAGGATGTAACAGAGAGATACACAGGCTGATCATTTGATTGCTCCCTGATGAATTGAGTATAAAAAAACCACAACAAACCAGGAATTACAGAGTGTATGAGTGTATTATTAAGTGAAATATGCCAGTGGCCATTTCCTGAGACGAACTGACACACAACAGCCCATGTTCACCCCAATAAACTATCCAAAAGGAGGTACTCATAGGCAATAAATAGCCACAAAAAATGTCTACAAGTATTTGATAATTATCTAAGTAGGTTTATGCATTGTTTGGGAGAGTTCAAGCCAAAACAATGGCAGCAATTTAGGTGACTGGGTTCCTGTGTTTAAAAATAGCCTTGTCAGAATTTAATTTGTTAATATAAGTATGGGCAGTATTTACTTGATACACATATCCAAACTTTTTTTAATTCTGAGAATTTCTTTGAAAAGTTTTATTTACTATATGACTACCATGTCATGCAATTTATTCCACTGTAAAGTTTTTAGGATGCACATATATCCAGAGTTGTCCCTTCTGTTTCATTAATTTTACCAACTTGCTGATGATGGAGCCAGAGGTGCCTTCTCTATGAAGTTGTACAGAGTAATCTCTGATTGTCAGCATCTTCTCCAATTCTCTTTGTTAATGTTCTGCCTTGGAAACATCTCTTTATATATAAGCAATCATGAGTTCAGCTGAATTTTTTCTCATTCACTGGGATTGCCAGGACTAGGAATGTGTCTTTGATAAGTGTCACATTTTGGCCCATTTTGTCAACATGATGATCATGACGCAAATGTGCCACCACGAAAAAAAAAATAAAATGAGTGTTCAAGAAAAGTTGTTGTGACAATTAAGAAACTCAAGGAAAATTGAACTCAAATTGCCCAAGCAAAAATGAGATAGAATAAATAATACAGCTTGATCAGCATTGCATCTAAAAAGCAATTTATAAAAACCAAGAATATTTTTCTAAAAGACAGACTCAATGGAATTTTTCTGAAACCATTTCAGAAACTCTTGGTAGAAATATTTTCGCACCAGTTAAGATATAGAAAGCAGTAACTTGAAACACACGGCATCAAGTTCCCAGCTAGTAGAAATTGCCACTACTCCACTGACTTCCAGAAGCACAGATTAAACAAGGTGTTATTAGTCCAGTACCATTAAGGTTCTCAAAAAATTGTTAAGATTCATTAATGTTGCTTTGGGACTAGTATGTATGAGTTTGATGCACTTATTCTCTTAATTATGGTGACATTCTATGCTTTATCCTTTCCCTAATGGAAAATAATCTTAATTGAACAGAAACATAATCACATGCTGTGTACGCCTCTTGAAATATGAAGTCATTTTTGTTGCTCAAAAATATATTAGAGACTTACTTTTTCTTCATAACTACAGAAAAACCAAATTCTATGAGAATCTATAGGAGATATTTCCTGGAGGCTACACAATGATGATGACTTTTATTTTTTTTAAAATTTTCCTGAAGGAAACAGGATACATGGCATCTGGGCAACACTTATTTTATGCAATCATGTAGCCCAGTCCAGGCTTTTCAATAAATGACCCTGTAAGATGAAGTCAGATTATGGCTGCTACTCTGTAAGTAGGTTTCTGACATGTATAGGCCCCATAGGAATGGTGACACATCATAGAAGTGTCCATGTTTTCTCTGAAATGTGCCGCTGTTAGAATGTCACAGCCTTGTTGAAAAGCCTAGAGGGCTCCAGGGACACTAAAGGGAGATTTCAATAAATGCTTTGATGCTGCTTCCTCTCACCTTCTGGTACTCTTCAAAAAATGGGACCTGTTAAAAAAAAAGGTATCCGAGGACATGACGGTGTGGTGATGACTTGCATAGGTTACTTTGAAAAGTGCCATGATAAAGAGTTTCTGTCACTCTTGAGCGCTCTGGGTGGAGCCTCAGCTCTCCTGGACCTAGCAATTTCCCTGCAGGTGTCAGTGGAGTCAGAATTACATTCTCTGGTTTATGTATCACCTGTATTGTGCAGGACTAGTCCATAAATACTTTCTGGTACGTTATATGTGAAATGTGTGAACAAACATGGATTGCCTAAAGTATAAGACACCAAAGGCCTCTTTTGGTTTTATACGAACTTATAGAAACATTTTGAATTTTAAAAAAATTGTCTTCTCTATTATGGAATAGTCACACATTTAAATGGAAATTTTAAAATTAGTCTGCATTGCTAAGCTACGCAAGACTGGATTGTCTCTGAGTCTTGATAACGCAAATTATAAATGAAATGCATTTTTCTTTGTACTTAAATATTCTAAAGCGTAATCAATGCAACAGCCTTGTCCCTTGAGATAGGATACATAAGAAGCTTTGTAAATGATATTTCATTTGACTAGGACAGGACATTCATCCTCCTGGATTATATTCTGGTGGAAAGAAAATGATGAATTTAATGGAATATATTCATATTTGCTACCTCTGTTATTAGCACATAGCTGGGATAGTCCATCATCTCCAGTTTTTGCAGGAGATAAGAATGGGTGGAGACCCACACAGCTAAATTCTGAGTTGCAAAGACATCTCAATAAGATTTTCTGACTATTCTCCCTTATGAACCTGTTACTGAGTCAGTGCTATCGCTTATACTAATATGTAATGCACGAGAAATATAGTCTAGAACATTTCCTCTGATTATTGAAGTAGACTAGCACATACATGCACAAGTGTGCTTCTGTATTAAATTCAATGTGTTACACTGATTTAAGGTGAAGAATATTTTCAGGTACTTCCACAGTATTTCTCCATCTCCTACCAAGAGTGGATAGAGCTAGTTGTAACAAAAAATAGTAGCTTTGTTAAACAGTGCTTGGAAAGATTGGCACCATGATGAGCTCTGTAAAATGATTATGGAATGATAAAGTTTATTAGTCTGGGCTTGCCAAACCATCACTATAGACAAAACCCTATATTTTTTAAGTTTAAAAGGTGTCTTTACACAATTTAAGGTTCATCCTGATACAGAAAGGAGCACAGAGGCACAATGACGAGGGGGACGTCTCCAATAAGAGACATAAGCCCCAGCTGCTGTTAGGTTTGCCCAAGGAAAGACTCAGCAATAGCATCCAGGTGTCACATTTGGAAGAATCACAGGCAAGAAAGGTCTAAGGCAAGGAACGAGCATGGAGCAAAGGGGTAAAATTATGAAAGGAGATGGTCACATGTAAACAGGTGGCTGGTCAGTATCTTGGTCCAGATGTGCTGTATGTCTGATAAACATAATCCATCCTGTTTTCTTACTAATTGCCATTTCTAGCTGTTTTCCTGAGTGAGGGACTCTGTTGCTGTGCACGGATGTGTAAGGGTGTACGAGTGCTAGCATCTAGCATGGGATCAGGGATCAGAACCTCGGGGCATATCTATCAGTGGTGTCAGTGGCTGGAGAGACCAGATCATGCTCACGTTGTGTGTGTACATGTGACAGTGCATGACTGCCAGCCAGGATCAAACTGGGAAACTCAGAGAGGATAAGGGACTTGCGAACCAGTTATTGGAGTGGCCACAAATCTGTACTGAATAAGAGGGAGACCAATGTGGTCTGAGGGCTGCTGGAGGAAGCAACTGCTAGACAGGCTGAGTGGCTTGGGACAGCCACTGTTCTTAATAGGTTGGACATACTTACAAATATAGTGTGGATACTCACATGTTGTATATGTATATGTTTCTCACTACTCAGCCTTACCATGAATTGCCATAGAAGGGGAAAAGATTAGTTCATTTGTCCCATCTCTCCTTGTATGAGTGATTTTGTCTGTCTTAATTTGTGTGGCCTGCTGTGTATGTTTGTGCATATTTGGTGCAGTGTGACTGTGCCCATCTGGGTTTGTCCTCATCCTTACATCTGACTTGACCTGGGGACATGAGTTTGCAGCAGCCTCACTTCTTTCTGCCTACTCAATTCAGAAGCCTCTCAAACAAATACCTTGCTGTTGGCTGGATGTGTCACTTCAATATGTTTGTTCAATTTGGAGAAAAAAAGTCTGAGAGGTGACCTCATCACAGTCAATACCTTCCTCAGGAGAACTGTAAAAGGAGAGGTGTTGATCTCTCTCAGGTGACCAGTGATAAGACACAAGGAAATAGAATTAAGCTGTGTCAGGGAAGCTCAAATGGGATACCAATAAAAGGTTCTTCATGGAGAGATGGTTATTCACTGAAACAGTCTCTCCAGGGAAATAATGCCGAGCCTATCAGACTTCAAGGAGTGTATGGATGGTGCTCTTAATCATATGCTATAGTTTTAAGGTAGACTTGTTAGGAGCAGGGAGGTGGACTCAGTTTTCCTTAAGGGTCCCTTCCAACTTGAAATATTCTATGATTCTGATAAAAAAACCACACAAAGGTTAAAGAATAATTTCAAATCTCATAGCTGATGCTTTTATTTGGCACTCAATACTTTTTCTTCTCTCACCTTCTGCATTCACATTGCATCTTTCCCACAAGATCTCCTAAAAGCAATCCACAACAGGGAATAAAAGGGATTCTGTGAAGAAGATAAGAAAAGTGCAAGGAAAAGTTAAATTTCATCAGAAATTTTCAGCTACAGGATGGACTGCCTGAAACGGGAGCTCATTCTGCTGGCATTTATCATTGCTGAAGAGGTATGTAGTTGCATAGCACAACAACCTGACTCTCAGAGAAATGAGAGTTTTGATTTTTATTTCTATTAAAGAGAAACAATTCTCACACATGATGGAATTAAGAACTGCAAGAATACAAAAAGGATGAAGGAAACATTTCATTTCAGCATATTTGCATGTCAGTATATGAGGCCAAGAAGCCTTCTGCGAGGATACTGGAACAAGATTTGGGTAACCTCAGTCCAGTTCCATGTTCTTGCAGAAAATTCTCACAGTATGATCAGGGTGCTCACTATGGAGTGGTTTTATTCTTACTTCTGGCTCTTAGAAATTTATGTTTCAAAGTTTTGGGGAAAGGACAGCTCTCTCAGTGGTCAATGTAATTTATTTTTCTGCTTGAGCAAAGACACAATTTCATATTAGCAGCTGCCTCATGAATGGCAAAGTAATTTTGACATGATGTTGATATTCATTACCATCTAAAGCAGTGCCTATGCTAAGGGTAATTTTTGATCATAGATATTGTGGATTAAACCCAGCCGGCAAGTAAGCCCTACACAGCCCTGCACTCACTCCTTTCACCAGCAGGATGGGGAAACAAATCAGAAAAGTGAGGAAAACCTATGGCAAAGACCAAGACAGTTAAATAGGTAAAGCAAAAGCCACACACACAAAGAAAACAAAACAAGGAATTAATTCACTGCTACCCATGGGCAGATGAGTGTTTGGCCATCCCCAGGAAAGCAGGGCTCCATCACATATAGCAGTGAGCTAGGAAGACAAACACCATAACTCTGAACATGTCCCCTCCTTCCTCCTTCTTTCTCCAGCTTTGCATGCTCAATATGATGCCATACAGTATGGAGTATCTCTTTGGTCAGTTGGGGTCAGCTGTCCCAGCTGTGTCCCCTCCCAGCTCCTTGAGCACCCCCAGCCTATTTGCTGGTGCGATGGGGTGAGAAACAGAAGGGTCCTTGGCACTGTGTAAGTAATTAAAATATCTCTGCATTACCAGCAATGTTTTGGTCAGAAATCCAAAACATGGGCTTCTGCCAGCTACTAACTCTGTCCCAGTCAAAACCAGCACAGGAGATTGCAACTATTCTCTATTCCAACAACGCTGTGCTTTGTACTAATCTAAATAATCTTCTTCCTTACTTTCACCAGGCATCTGTCTACCAGTCATGTTACAGTTTTGCCAGTGTACTTACTGTGTCTACACGTGAGGAGCATCTGCTTACCCAGACGTGTTGAACATGGATTGTTTTACTGCATGCTCCTGATTGCAGAAACAAGGCTGGCAGGAGGCTCTAGACCTGGCCTGAATCTCTTCAGCCATCTGGTGCTTGCTGGCTTTGTAGTCCCAGACTATGCCAAGATTTATAACAAAAGCATTAGTTTTACAGATAAAACCAATTGACAATAGTGGCTTTTTGCACAGGAATGCAAAACTCAGAGAGCATAGTTTCTTCCTGCTGACAGCTTCCTCCAGTCCCATCTGGTATTCTGTGTGCTCTGATTGAACCCATATACCATTAGAGGCAGTGACACATGCTAACAGTTGCTATAGTTGTGATCCAAATACAACTAGCAAAATCTTTCCTGAATTGTAACTTTGTGCCATTTGAATGTTTTTTATTTTTATGCCTGAATCTGGAAGTTTCTTCCCCTTCTGTATTTTAAATACTTTCTTTTCTTTTTTTTTTTTCTTCCCAAGATAGCATGATGAATTTAATTACTGCAGACAGATAAGTAGGAATTCCAGTAGGATTTCAATTTGTAGACTTTGTATGTGAGTTACTACAAATATAGTTTCATTGCATTATGGAAGGTTTTATTTCCAGGAACTGCACAATTAAAATGATTGTCCTTTGAGGTGAAAAATACCCTTACCTTCTGTTTTACTTTTTCATCCATTTAGAGGACCATTCTACAGACTTTTAACAAAAAATTCTGACATTTCCATATATGGTTCTTCAGTTTAATCATTGCTGAGTACATGACCTGGATAACATATCAGTTTGATTTCTGCAATATTTATTCAGTCCTAGGTAAAAACCCAGATGTAATACAAATTCTTCGCAGGATAATCTATTATCCTGCAAACTTCCTCATATCAATGAAAAAGGATTTTTATATTGCTACTTGTATGCTACTTCTTGATGAGCCCCAGACACACTGAAGATCCTGATGTGTGACTCCTACTTAAGATTAGCCCATTTGTTTCATATGAGAAAGGGCTGAAATTGCCTGACCTATTTTTATTAACTTTCTTTCTCACTTAGGTGTAAGAAACTTTTCTCCTTTTCTTTTTTTTCCTTTTCCCTTCCTATTCCTCTACATCTAGCTATCGATTTACAATCGCTGCAGGGCCAGCATTTCTCAGAATATATTACAGTGGGTGATGCTTAATCAAAAAGCAAATAATAAAGGGAACAAAGGCTTTGAAATCAAGCTTTTGTGATAAAAGCCAGGTGAAAAATTCTATCACAGCACACTACAAAATGCAGGTGTTCTGCAGTGTGGATGTTCAATCAACATTACATGATGTCTCTTGCAGAGAGGATGGCTTCTCCTACAGTGGGATTGCAAACTCCAGGGCTCGGCAGACCTGCATTCACACACCTGTTTTACCTGCCCTACTGTGACTGATGGGAAGTCATTTGTCCATTTTGTCCCCTTGCTATGAGCCTCCTTGAAGTTTTGTGGTTGGGCTTGGGGGTTTTTTGTTTGTTTTATTGTTTGTTTGTTTTAATGGAGAGGGAGTAATTTGGAAAGCTATGCTTTGGCCCCACAGTGACAGCTTTTGCCATTACTCTGCACTGCACTGAACATAATCATGGGGGCAAGAGATACTATTTTTCTTCATCCTCTGACACTTTATTTCTTTAGCTGAGGTGGACTTGATAGAAACCTTGTGTTTTCCAAACTCCTTTAAAGACAGCAAATTACAGTAACTTAGAAAACTTAGTCAAATCAAAATATTTTTTAGCCAGTGAGAGCAAGATATCACAGGGAAAGAACAATTTAAACAAAAAATGGGTCTGTCTCATACTGCAATCTCTCCTCTCAGTCTTCTAGAAATGTACCTGTGCTCAATTATCTTTGTTTCTGGGTTGGAGAAGAGATTTTACTTTATACTCCTCCTTTAACATGGCCTCTATATGTATCTCTCAGTGCCTCAAAAAAGGAAACAGTAAATTTCTGAGTTTTATGGGAAGCTTATTTGAGAAGAAACACAGTAAAGCGTCTGTGTTAATATTGGCATGTAAGGGTTATAAGTTCATGTTCATTACCAGTGAAAGAGAAACGTATTAGCCTTTATTTCTGGAGGTGACATCTCAGGCGAATTTGATTACTTCAGCAGAGTTTGGGTTTTTTTCAGGTAAATGTCTGGAAGAGCAGGATGACGAAGGTAAGTCATGTTGACATTTTATAAGGTCTGTGACAGGAAAACACAATGTGCATGAGTCTTCTCAACTATGTTTTCTTTAACCTCTACATTTCTATTTGTATTTAATGCAATTATATATTTCTCAGAATCGGTCACTGTATAACTGCCCAGAATAGAAGGATGTTCAAGAGACATTGTTGGTAATTTTTGCTAAACTTTCATCAGTTATGAACATAAGTTGTAAAAGTTCAAGTGCTAGAAGAATTGCTAGTGTGATGTTCACTATTAATGCTCGAGAATTCTCAGGATGAATCATCTTACTCTGACTGAGAACACTGCAGTGATAACATTATCCCTCAGTAAAGTAAGAATGTAGTTTAACTTATTGTCACTTGGCAAAGCTGATATCACAGACTTTCTCCTATGCAGTGTTTAGAAGAAAGTTATTTGATTTTTTTTCCTCATGGATAGTGTCTGTGGAAAAATGTATATACAGAGGAATAGGTTATTTTATCCTTCAGACAATGAATAGTTTTGCTCAGCTCTCACCGTATGTACAATAATACTGCCTGTTAATGGGAAAAGGTGAAAATGCATAAACCTCACTGACTTCTATCTCTACATTATGAAAATGTGATATCTGATATCCAATGTTGTTGTGGTTTGAAAGTAACTCACAAAAAATTATTTAAGGAGCTTATGACTGAGAATAAGGATTGTGGGAGAAATATTTTAAGGCAAGAACAAGGCTTAGTTTAAAACTATAAACTAAATTTATTAACAGAACTAGAAAAGGATAATAAGCAGTAAAATAAGTTTAAAACTCCTTTCTTCTCTCCCCCAGCCTTTCCATCTTTCTCACCGAACACGCAGGGATGCAGACATGGAGGAGATTCTCTTTGTTATACTATGGAGCATCCTTCTCACAGGGGCTATAAGCTTCTTCAGCGTGGTTTTAATGTGTACGAAGTAACATCCCGCCTGACCTGCTACAATGTAAAATCCTTCCCACAAACAAAAATAGTCATCCCAAAACTGATTCTGCGTGGGTCATTAGTTCATGTGGGTCTTTTAAGGATGAGTTGTTTTAATTTGGAAGTAGGAGCTCTCTTCCTCTATCTCTAGAAGCAGAAGGTCTCCTCTCTCTGTTTGAGTCTTCCGGCCGCCCAGTGGATCTCTGCATTCCCCCATGCACCCATGAATTACAGGGAGACTGTTTCACTCTAGTCCTTACCAAGGCCTGCAGGAGGGATCCAGTTCTAATGTCAGAGCCTCCACTCTCCCTCTCTCTTTACCGACCCTGGTGTCTGCCATGTTGTCCTTCTCATGTGATCACCTCCTTCACTTCTCCAACCAAAAGGGAGAAGAAAAGGGGTAAAAACTTGTTGCCCCCAAACACCATTGTTAATAAGTTTTCACCTGTTCAAAAACAACTTCTGTAGGATTTCTGCAAGGCTGAAAAGTCAATTTAGTTTGGGTTTCATGTTGGGGAATTGTTTACCGTGTTCTGCCGCTGCCAGGTCCACTCTTCTGCCTGCAGCGCAGCTCATCAGAAGCAGCTAAATAAAACAAAGTTCACCATGGGCTGAACTGAGGTAGCTCCTGCTGCTGCATGGAAGTCCAGCTGCCACACATGACTGCATCCTGCATGGAGGGCCCTGGCTCCGGCAGCGGCTGGGGCGCTTACCCCCCCCTTCTTGGGGGACCGGCTACCACTCTTTCTCTCCAGAATGTGTCATCGTAGAGGCGTTATTAACTCAGCTCCCATTGGTCTGACAGCATGCTCATCTCCAGAGCCTGACAGGAGTCATCGACAGGATGCTACCATATACTGTATTTCTATAGTGAAAAACATAGCCAAACATTTTATATTCACATTATCCTCTCTGCTGGCTGTATTATTAGTAACATAGATTACAAATTACTTCTTAGACATCCAGAAAGGAGGCAGACTTGGGACGTAGAGAAATACGCACACGTGCCCTAAGAAGAAGACAAGCCATTGAAGTTCATTCATTGAACAATGTTTTCTACTAGATATGGGAAATTGAGGAGTTAGTAATTTCTTTTTAAACCTTTGATTACTTGTTATAGCCCTATAGCCCTATCCAGGCATTGGATCTCAAAATAAGTTCAAGTAAAACTAGTATTCTTCTGTGCTTAAAACAGAAGAGCTTCTATCATTTTTTTACCAGATGGTGATTACCCCAAGGGGAAGAAATGAAAATGTGGTATATAATCTTTTTATATACCACACTCTACAGAATTAAAAACGAGCAGTTGGTTGGCAGCAGATGAAACACAAAAACTGTTCTTTTCAATTCTTTGCAGCATGTGTTATTTCTAAGGTGAAACACCATACCAAGTTCGAGAAACAAATTGTTAGGGTTAGGGTGAAATGACCTGACAGGAGTGTCCTTTGACTGAAAAACCATAAATTATTCTGCAGAATCCCAGATATTAAGAATAGTATCTGAGAGAGGGGAGCTGAAGGGTAAGATGAATCACTTGATAGACAGTATTTCCAACAGTACAGTTCATTATTTGATCTTAAATTCTGATGTTTTCTACAAAAAGTTTCATTTAGGGTTTTGTTTTTCAAAGCAGAAGTACTAGACAGCTCTGATAAAGTGAAATAAAACCAAACACCCCTTTGCAGTTTCACAGAGGCAATGGTCATGTTCACCTAGGAAACCCTACAATGAAACCTTACCTTTCCAATCAATTAGATTTAAACCAATGCTAATATTTAACCAAAATGCCCAAATCATTTAAAATCTGTGAGCCAAATTCCTTGCTTTAACAAAGATGCACTCAAGCAATCTTTAGCAAAGAGTGAAGTTAGAAAACGGCACTATTAATTTTGATTTTTATTAATTACTTATCTGTTTCAGAAAACTAACATGAGCTAGGGTATCATAAGACACCTTTGAACTTGGGTTCTTTTTCTGAAAGAGAACCTAGAGGTGTTGAAAACTGGATAGAATAGAAATAGCTGAGGCACAACTATATAATCCAAGAATTTACTCTCAGGCAAATTCACTAAATCCACCAGCACTCAGGTTAGAGAGAAGGGGAATAATGATTTGAGGATATTTTTTACTTTTTGACATTGATAATTCATACCTGTAAAGTGATTTGGATTAAAATAAAATCTACACTAAATATTTATGCCTAATTACCCAACATAAGAGAATGGAGGTGATTGCATGTCTTTAGTGAAGTTAGAAATAGTCTTATATGAGACATCTAAGGGTCTTTGACCATAGACAAACTAAAATTAAAACTATTAGTGCTTATACTAAAAATCTGCTGTAGGATAAAAAAAATAACCACATACCAATACTGTCATAATCACAAAAATATGATATTTCAAAAGCTGTCAAAAAAAAAATGAAAGCAGAAAGATTTTGAAAAAATCATTGTGCTTTAGCCAAACTTTAAAATGGTATATTTCTTATGATTTTATGTGAGGCATCCTTAGTGTTCCTTGACCTACAGTTTGTTGAGAACTTCAGGAAAAAGTACTCTATTTTTAGACTGAATCAGAATTTCAACATCTAAGGGGCTTTTGTTGGTATGGGAGGGGGTTTTTGATGAGTTGTGGTTTGTTTTTCCCTACTCCATAATTTCAATACCACATTTATGAGAGCCTGAACTTTAGCTTAAATAATATAGGAATTCTCCATCTCTGTGTAAAGGGAAATTTTTGGAAAAATGTAAGTAAGAGGGATTCTAAGCTTAAGCCAGCACAAATGTAGCAATAACCTTTTATCTTTATCTAGCCTTTTATATCATGTCTTCTACCTTACAATTCAGAATAACACAAAATTAAAAATGAAAAGTTAGCAATATTTTGAATGCAAGAGAAAACACGAGTAAGTGTATTCTAAAATGCCTTCCACTTGATGTGTTTTTGCTTTTCAAGAGCACAGTTTGTGCTGTAGTGGAAAGAGACATAGAATGAGTTATTCACACCTAATTTGGAACCCATACCTTTGTCACTGTCTTCAGTTGTGTGATCACTGAATTCACAGCTCAAAAAGATGTTTAATACACACTGAGGAGATGTCAGGTGCAGAATGAGCATACTCACACAGAAGATAGGCAAAGGTCTGCCTTTCATATTCTATGAAAACTATAAACTCATTTAAGATATTATTTAATATATATTTTATATACATATTCACTTAATTATCTACATCTGATGCAACTGGAATTCATTCCAGGACAAAGAAAATGGAGCAAAGTGGGGCTGCTGGATGATCCATCCAATGAGTAGAAAAGGCAAACATCTGTTCTCCTTTCCTGATCCTCTCTATAGTGCGTGATCTGACTTATTTGCATATCCTAGTACCACCCTTTAAAGGAAAATATGTTAAAAATGGCTTCGGTCCCCCTGCAAAGGCCCATCCTCTGTGCTGTAGCTGAAACTTGTGTATCCTGTTACGAGGCTACTGACAAGGAACAAACAGACATATTTGTAAAATTTACCTGTAACCTTCAGGAGACCAGAAATGTGCCATATAAGCTTTCCCTAATGCAATATGCAGACACCTGATTTACTTCAAGGTTGGCTCAGTGTTTGTATGAAATATGCTCATGAATAAAAGAAATCAGTGCAAGGTAAGACAGAAGAGGAGCACAGAGATCTAGAAAGGGGCTGTTTCTATGTAGTTTGGTTGGAACTGAATTTATGGTCTTGCTTTTATCACCACCAAAATGTCATTCAGGAGAGTTAAAACACTACCTGCAGGGCAGAGGTCACAATTGGCATGACCTTCTTCAATTCAAGGAAGAAATAGTCTTGCAAAGGAGGTGAAACTTGCTGGTAGCCCAAATGACCTAGGAGCTAAGAATTATTACATATTTTAGCACTTTCTCCTCAGATGGGAAGGATGGCTGTGGGGTTTTCCTAACTTTACTCATCTAGGAAACAACTGAGTATCTATATATGAACTTAAGAATAGAGAATCTCCAATTAAAAAAAAAAAAAAAAACCCAAACAAACAAAAAAAACCAAAAACCCCACAAAACCAAAAAGGTTTACCAAGAAGCTACTTCAGTAAAGACACTCCATACCTTTCTTTGCCTGGGGAGTTAATTCATGTATGAAATGTACACCTTAGCATATGCCTGCAAGAAACACAGTCACTGTGGATAGTAGGCAAAAAACTAGTCAGAAAAGAATAAGAGAGAGGGATTAGAATTTTCCTCATATTTTTAAATGCAATATTTTTGATTTAATTGTACCTTTTAAGAAACAAATTAGCTTTTAATAAGCATATAATTTAATTTAATAGCATGCAGTCAGACAGGACTGTTATGACATTTCCAGCAAAAAGCTACTACATAAGAAGGTTTTAAGGCCAAAAGAGACCTTTAGTTAATTTGGCCTGACCTCCTCGGTATCATAGGCCATGAAAATTGTTATCATTTATGTTAGAGCAAAAATATGATCTGTTCAAAAGACAATAAAAAGTTCTACATTAATGAACTATGAGGAAGGTAGGTCACTTAAATTGGAGAAGAATGGTTGTAAAGATTAAAAATTAAAAAATTAATATCCTGTCTAAAAATTAGAAGACTGAATATAGGCTAAGTCAGTTCTATTTATAGTGATATATATTCTGATTTTAAACACCTTCGAGGAGATGACTTTCAATTTCACTTATTTGTTCAGCCTTTTTATACATCCCATAAATTAATTCCATGAGATACTGAACTCTGCAAGTTTATCTCAAATACTTTTTGTGTTTAATGCTCATGTTGTGTGCAAAAACATTAATCTTACATGAACACTAATGTTCAAACTAAGGAATGATAGTTTATATCAACAAAATAAAAAGTTTTATCATTAAATATACTACTTCTTACATACCTTACACTTGAAATCTCCTTAACCATGTGTATAAAGTCATAATAGAGTTTAATTCTTTACTTCATCTTCCACCCCCAAATTTTTTCAATTATATTAATAATGATTGAGTAATTATGTTAGTATACCTGGTTTGCAGAGAAACATCGGTCTAACTGCTTCAGTTTGTAACTTCCTTAGTGACCTATTAATGAACAATGTTCCATCTGAACTGCTGAAGTGACTAGAGAACAAGGAAAAAAAAAGTATTTTAAACATATAATGAATTTGGTATAAGTTAAGGGCATTATAGCATGTATACGAACATACAGATAACCACCAAAATGCATGTGAATGAACTAAAACTTTGTTATAGAAAAATCATGTCAGATCTGATAACTCACAACATCTGTGTATGTAATCTGTAAGCTCATTAAAATCAGGTCATAGTTCAAAGATGAATAAACTAGTTCCTCCCTTTACCCCTCAAAAAAGAAAAAGAATCACACAGAAGCTACCAAAATCATGAAGCTTGATATTATCTATGCTGAATGTTGCATTTTCTTCAGAAATTTATGTTCAGTAGTTGTTTCATTGTTAAACAGAATACTGTGAAAATTGCTAAAGCAGGACCAACTCATGAACAATTTCTGATAGTGACATTCCCAGTACTGGTGTTTTTCCTATTTTTTAGTGCATAGCTCACTTTTTCTGCAACAGCTTATCTCCTCATGACTCTCAGTCAGAAACTACATGGCCTCAGAGGCCAGAGGGCTTTTATCACAGTTGAGTACCATATGAATGAGCATGAACAAAGCTACTCAGTTTAATCACTGTAAGTTTGTATTTTAGCTCCCAAGGAAAAAAAACCAACAACTATCCTTAGTACAAAGAATTTAAACAGCCTCCCTAATAGTCAGGGCTTTTGGAGGTTCTCTGTGCTTGAAATAGTATGTGGATAATGAAGCAGTGAAGTACATGTTTTTTGTATTAAATACAACAACTTATGTCCCTTATTGGTCACTGCTGTCAGAGCTCTGTGGCAGATATGTTCAAAGTGCTGTGCTGCTGAGATTGTGATTAATGGCAGTTATCAACTTGGATTCTCAAAGTGCCACAAAAATGATGGCAATCAGAGTGTTTATCTAGCCACTGATGTATGACATATAAAAAAATGAGGAAAATGTTAATGCATGCTGAGCATCCTTACTAGATTAAACTTAAAAAAAATTTTTGGTATATTGTTTTTTGTGATGGGTTACTTATAGTGGTTTAAGCTCTTTTAGCAAGACATTTGAATATTTGACTCCCATGTAAATAAGTGGGTGTTCATAGCTTAACCTGTTACTATGTCAGAGTTTGAAAGAGTACAGAGCTAACAGATAAAACAGCTGAAACTGCTAACCGTGGGAAACACTGAGGACATCATCACAGAACTTCTCTTTCTTTACCGACAGCTCTGTTACTTGTCTCACTGCAGTCACAAATCTTGAGGCATTTATTTCTGGTCCAGTTTTACTTCTGCTCAGGTGTCTGAGCTTGACTTTCCTCATGCTTGCAAGCAAGCCTATCTGATTTCAAATTTAAACAAGGATAAGAAGGAATGACAAACAACGTAAATGGTTTAGAAAACAAGGCAAAGGGATTTATTTTCTTATTGATTTACAAGATTAATTAAGAGCTTTGTAAAATAAAAATGGGTCCCAACATAAATATAGTGAAAATATCATCTGTAACTTTTTGAATAACTGATTGGAAGATGAATCCACAAACCCAGATAAACAATCCTTTGCAATGTCTATCATCATTCAACTAAAATGATCAAATACGCTAAGTAGCAGATGTGCTCTTGCTTCTCTCTGTTGAAGTAACAAAATTTGCATTCATTTTTCTGGAAGCAGAAATGTCACAAGCTTCATAGCCAAAAATGTGGTTATACTAGTTCAAAGGCCAGCAAAATAGTTAACTCCTAATTCCAGATAGAAATTAAAGCCCAACAAAATCATCAGCTAGTACAACTGATAGCCCAGGAAGCAGGCCAGATATCTCTATCCCTGACTACATACAATAAACATGATCTATGTAAAGACAAAATTCCTGTATATTCAATTGCAAGATTCAGATCCAAGACAATCCTGCCAGGAAACAATTTTCAGAATAAATGGAGATTTCCATATCTGAGGGATCAGTCTCATTGTTGCCATGGAAACAAAAAGAATAAATCCGATGCAAGCTTTTAAAATGCATGTTAGTGACAGCAGGGATAAAGAAAAAGTTAGAACAAACTGAAGTATTAGGTACAAAGGACTTGTGTGTTATATGAAAAATATCATTGAGCCTCTATTCTTCTCATTCTTCCATTTAGTACAACTTAATTAATAAATTTTTACATTTCTAAGTTTAAACACAACAAATACAATGCCCCAGCTTCTGTGCTTCATATATTTGGTGTTTCACGAGACCAAATAACCATGTTGAATAAGGATTAGATTTTCAGACACATACCACTTAACATAAAAACGTGGAGTATCAGTTAACTGTAACCCTTTTAAGGCAGATAGCTATATTATGTACCTATGAACTACTGTCCCTAAGGAATCATGTCTTCCTTGTTTTCTAGCAAAGCTGCCTCTGGAGCAGGGTGGACCCATGTCACAATTTGCAGCAGCTGGATCCAGGTTCAGGACCACTTTACAGATTTTCCCTCTAGCTGCAGTCTGTCTCTTCCCATTTAAGAGCAATTCTCCCTTTTTCTGCACCAATAAGCATCCTTTTTCAATGTTACCTGCTTTTCTTCTCCCTCCTTTAAGTGACAGGCCTAATGGAGGACCTATTACCTATTGAAGCCATTAGCAGCAGACCTTGACTGCTCAGAGTTCTTGAAGGTCTGTGGGAAGCTCAGCTGGTACATTTTAGAGACACGCAGCCATGTCGGTTGCCTTCAAGCAGTGTAATTGGGTCAGAAAGGAGCAAACTCAAAGTATCCTCCCTGTGGAAAAGCTATCACTTCTACAGCTGATGGAACCAACTCCCTGGCTCCTGAATAGGGAATATTTCAAAAGCAGGGCATAGGAGGGGGATGGGGTATTGCAGTCTGAACGGACAGGTCATAAGTTTCTCATGTACAGGAGCACCTCTGTGGTACGTTACCTCCCCGAAGCTGAATATTAACTGATCAACAGGATGGGGAGATGATTCATAGCTCCCTGATAGCTAATCAGTGCTCCTTGTGTCAAGCAGCTCACGGGAGCTGGAGAGAAACCCTTTCGTGCTTTTGAGTATTCCCAAGGCAACACATCATCAGAACAAATAGTAGAGGAAGTCAGGGCACTTCAAACACCTTAGTGTTTTTGAAGTCACATTTTCTTCCCTGACTGCTCTCTTTTTCACTGATGCAAGGAACCAGTGACTGCGCATAGTGATAGAAAATTACGACTTCCACTGTAGTAAAAGGAAGATTTGGCCACAGCCAAACGAGCTGGTGCAGTGTGGTACACGTAAGTGTAGAAAAGTTTCCAAAAAGCAATTCCATCTTTAAACCAGTTGCAGCAAACTACAGAGGCCCACGTAACTCAATACTGCTGAGCCACTGATTTCCTTTGTGTGCAGGTATGATTTGCTTTATCCTAGACTAGACTCTCTGCCTCAATAGTTCATTATGTATTTCTACAATCAAAACATTAATTTGTTACATATCTCAAAACTGCCTGTATTTCTTGGTTGTATTTTATTCAGCTAAGCTATTTGGACTCTATACATGTAGCTTTTAGATCCATAATTGTGATACAATCATTTGGAAAATGGTGGGATCTTGTTCAGTGAGATTTGTGAGCATTTTCTTCTGCTTTTTTATAAGATTTTCTATATATAGAAGTTAGTTTTATTCCATTTGAAACCTCTGTGAATCCATAAAAATTGTAAAAATGCAGGTCTGAGAAAAACTTCAATAGCAACATTGTTGATGCCCTGCACCAGATAAAACCAAATATATCTGTGTCATTTAAGATATGATATTTCCAGGAAATCCCTAACAGTGGTTAACTGCTGTGAAGATTTTGCCTGATCTAATCTGAATTACCTTAGCCATGGCTGAATCCCAAGTCTTCTCAATCACAGACACGGAACCACATGTGGAAGGAACCTGAGAACCACTCAGGAAGGTCACAGAGGATACCCTTGTTTGCAGGATCCTGTCATGTCTCTGAAAACTGTTATGATGGTTTTTCCTCATGCTCTTCAGTTTACTCTTTCTAGATCTAATAGTTGTGGCTTTTCTTCCCTTTCTATGTCACACTTTCTCATGTATTAATTCTTAACTTCAGTTCTAGCCTGATATTTTCATTATGAGAATTTTCAGGTGAAAGAATTTTTTCCTTCCATGAAAATTTTTACAATCATCTTTTTATGGAGCAAAGGAGAAAATTAAAGCTATTGCAACATTTAAAAAAATAAATATCATTATAAAAAGTAAAATATATTGCAAAAATCAATTCATAGTGTTCCATACCAAAAAATATCTGTTTTTCACATACCACTGGTAAAATATAAGTATTCTGCAGGATGTCTGGACCTCACAAGATGAAGTAGCACCATTTAATATCACTTATATCTGAAACATTGGAAAATCCTGGCCTAATAAATTAAATTAAAATTAATTCTGTTACAAAATACCTCAGGGTTAAAAAAGGTAATGGTCAAAGGGGGTAAAATGAATGAGTGCAATCAAAATGGATTGTTGAAAAATTATTCTTGTTGCATATAATGAAATAAAATTAAATGTAAGGGGCAGAAACACAGAAGAACAGTTGAAAGAGCATGACAGAATGTGACTTCAAGGGATTTTATTTAGTTTTGCTTTCTTTCTGTCCTTTTATAGAGATTAGTGACTGAGTCTTAAAATCTGGGCTTCAATTTTGGTATTGAATGCAATTTTTCCTAAAGGTCAGGGTATTACCTAATAGTTAGGGCTCTTATGAAAACAAATAGTAAAATCATGTGAATTATAATGTTAATTAGTGAGTAATGTCTAAAACTGGCAAGGTTGGACAAATCAATTATTCCATGCACATATATTATTTGAACTATAAGCTCTTCTGAAACTACATTTTTAGCAACCAGTTTCAAAGAAACATCTAATTATGGATTGTGAACTTTCCAAATGAGACTTAATGCTATTAAAGAGATTTAATTGAATAAAGATACAGTAATGGGGTGAAATTCTTTTCAGATTTATCTCAATGAAAGTGTGTCAATGTTAGCAAGAACAGAAATTGTTCCACTGCATTTTCAAATATATTCGGCCTTTCTGTTTATCAGTCTAAGAAATAGTATTTAAACCTGTGCACTTTAATTATTATTTAAAATATATTATAAATATAATGGTCTTTGAATCTAATACTTTTACACATATATTTAAATGTGTCCAAATGAGTGTCTACTCAAACATATACGATTTGATAATGAAATCATATTTAATCTTTTAAATTTATTGATTAAAGTACACATAAATTTGTATTTCCTGTACTTGATATATGAAGATTATATATACAACTGCATAAATAATAAGCATAAATGAACACACATTTCTTTTTTTTTTTTTAACTTATCATAATATGTGTTTATTTTAAATTTTGTTATCACACTACAGTGTCATAGAATCATATAGTTGTTCTGGTTGAGAAAACACTTCTCTTAGAGCTTATTTTTTTTGTCTGTTTAATATTTGAATAAAATTTCCTTTTCCTTTGCCATGAAGTACTCAATGCTTCTTGTTAAACCAGAAATTTACTTTAAAATTTGAGTTGTTTGTGTTCCCATCTTGTTATCTCCAGGTTTGAAAAAGGAGATTTCATGTAAGGATGGGTGTGCTTGTGAATTAGAAAGCAGTGCTGTGGAAAGAAACCAAGAGAGTCCATGTTAGATATCTCCTGGTGCTTCCGGAACTAATTCCAGTTAACAAGTAAAATGATGTTTTGTTTCCCTCCATGCTCTGTTTCTGCTCATCTCTCATCTCTTTTCTTGCTACCACATTTACTTCCCTTTCTTTTAATCTTAGGATACTTTTCCTCCTTAACTTTTGAAAATAAGATGTGAAACCTTAATATTTTTTAAATGCTGCTCCATGAATTTTGAACTGAAATGTAGGTCTTTCAAGTCTGAATCTTATGACGTACATTTTTGACTGCTAGTGGCTAGAGGCATATAATTTTTTAGGTATGTGTGTTTGGTTTTACTCTACTACACCTTGAAATAAGTCAGCATTATTCCAAAGAAAAAAGACAAAGCAACATAAATGTTAATAAGTCCCCTATATTTTCATTGTGGTTCATTTTCTTCTGTTGCATATTTAATCAGAATAGCATTAAAATTTTTTTAATCTTATGGCTATTTTTTTATTTGTTCTAGACTAAAACTGAACCTTGAATTGAACTCTGCAGAGAGGGAGAGAACAGTTATAAACAACAAGCCATGCAGACCTCTAAATATTACCTAAGATTGCTTTCCAGTGTCAAGATTTTATGAACCAATATCTTCCAACTTGCCAGACCTAGGAAGGATTGCCATGTCTCATAGCAAGGGAAGACTCTCCTCTTTCTAATGTGATAAAGCATCTATTTGAAGTCAGATGGTTCATGAAATACTAAAACTTAAACCTATCACTAATCCAGGATTAAGTATTGATGGTTCTGTATACAGTCTGGGTTTCTTTACTCATTCCTTCTCTTCTTGCTCTGAACCCCAGCTGTATGGAAGGGAGAAAGAAAAAGATGTTCATATCTGGAGAAAAAGGGAATGCTAACTTATATTGGGCTATGCTGTGTAACCCGATATATTATTGGGGCTTTATTAATAATCACACCCAACCTGTTGGAAGATAAAGAGGGAATGATTTTTCCTAGCCTTTTACCTCCTTCTCCCCCTTCAGGTCTGACACATCACCTTTTGAGAATGTTCACTTTCCTCTGAGTGTTAAAAACACCGTATTTTTGTAGGTAATTCTGCTATGTCTCCTCTATATGGCCTACAACATATTTAGAATCAGGGCTGAGATTGCCAGAGGGGTTGCCTAGAGAGCTGCCTCAGTGGCAGAAAATCCTGAGTGGCATGGAGTGAGGGAGGATATAGGCCAGGTTCTGAAGAGATACTCTGCTCCAATAGTTTGAAAGTACCCCCTTAACAAATACATAACTCAACATAGACCAATGAACTAAATCCATATCCTGGGCCATGGTCAGTGGCTACTGAAATAATAATTGTATTTGTATATAGCTACATGTATATATGTGCACAGTTGAGAGGTATTCATTTAGGCATGATATGGAATAAGGGGTGGAAATTACCATGGGTAACCCAAAATGTTATGGTATTCCATATCTATCTGTGCAGCTGGAAATGGAACTGCTGAGGTTTAGGATGCCAAGTCTTTTTAAGGTCAGGGCACTCAAGAAGAAGGCCTTTTGGGTCTTGCTTTTCCCTGGCATTCTCCTGGAGAGAGCTGAGGCAGCGCGAGGCAGGAGCCTTCTTTTGTTTCTCTCTGGGCCGCAGAGGGGGTTGCTTCAAGCACATCTCTGAGTGGCAACCTGAGAAGATGCATTTCACAAGTTCCAAACAGTTTCATAGTGAATTTTGCAAAACCTGTCCCCAGCAAGGAGCTGGAGCTGATTGAGATCAGGCCACCATTCTTCAGTGCTCCAGGGGACATTTTCTTCCTCCCCTATCAGGACAGCAACCTGGGACAGCAGCACCAACCCCCAATGAACCAAAGCTGACACTCTCGGGCCAGAGCTCCCTGGGCAATGCCAGCAATTTCCATCTGCCACCAGAACTGCTTCATAAGACACTACCTTCCCAGTTTTTTGTTCCAGGGGAAAGGTTGAGCCAAGTAGAGTTTATCCACCATTTCCCCTTTGTCTCTCTCCACAAGGTCACCATGGAGGGAGCCATCTTGGGGGAGGCGTTTCTCCACCATTTTTGCTTCTCTTTGTTTCCGGGGAGTCTGTGAGATTTAGCGACTTTGTACCTACTGATTATTTACTGACATTTCTTGCCTGAAATACGTTCCTGTTTCATTTTTTTAGCAAACTCTTTCTCATTCGTCTGCTCTTTCATCTCTCCTTATTGGTGAAAACAAGAGTTGTTAAAACTAAAAGAGGAGATAACATATGTTGGAGTGTGCACCTCCTTAACTTGTCTTAAACCAAGACATGGGCTCTGAAATTTCTTTTGAAAAATTTTGAAGTTCATTTTAGTCAGTGTCTCTGTATTCTTATTAGCGGGGATAGATAGTATATAGCCTCTTTCAAAATGTTCTTCAAAAGCAATACAGGAATTTTGGAAACTTCTTTTTCCCTTCAGAATAGAGCTATCATTAAAAAAGGGAAGGATAAGATAAGCTTAAAAGTCAGGAGTTCAGTTGAGAGACAGTTTGTGTATTTAACAGGTTTATGCAAATCTCAAGAGCACCAGTTAGAGGCTTAATTTTTTTTTTAATTGTTACATTTAAATTAGGAGTAAATTAAAATGTGCTGAAAGTAGCTCTGGTAATTTATGCATTGCAGTCTTTAAAAGCTTTTCTGTAAAAAAAGGAAAAGAAATTTTCCATTCATGTCAGAAAAATTATTTAACTGTATTCTACAGTGATACAGCTGATAGTAGGCAAAAGGCTTAACCTCTCCAGTTGGCTCTTTAGTGACCTTTGTAGAAGGTTTTATGTCCATCCTGTTAACACTGAACTCATGTCCACACCATGAAATTAATCAAATAATCATTCTTTACCAGTGGTAGCCATTCACTGGGTAAACACACCAGAGTTTAATAGGTGCCAAGTCTACACTACACTTAAAGACGTGGGTAGATGTAACAGCTTCTGGGTAAAACTGAATCACCTGGAAAATAAGGACAAGGAAATAATTTTCTCGTCCATTTCTGAGGAACATCAGTCTATTTAACAAGGTACCCCTGTAATTTTACTACAGAAGTTCTAAATTGCAAGGAAAAAAGAAATAATTGAGCCTCATCCTAAAGGTACTTTTGTAGGTGCCATTTGCCTATGTAAATTCTCTGCTTTAAAAGTATGTGACTCTAAACTGCTTGTGTATAGGCCTAAAGATACAGATTTGCCTTCAATTAAATTGTAATTAACTTTTATTACCAGATCAGGGAGACATGGAGCAGAAGGGTCCATAGCCCCATAGCCCTGGCAGAAAGAACATTTGGAAGCCAAGTATAGAATATATTTGGGAAAGGATGGCTTGGTCAGCTTATGGGGATGCAGGAAGTAGTTTGAGATGAAATGGGGGATGGCAAAAGGTTGAACACCGCAGGCAGCAGAAGAGTGAACTTCTCAGATATTGTTTATGCAGTTCCGGTAGGATGAGATTCCCCCACACACTATGATCTGATTTCTTCCAGCTGCTTTCAGCAGCTCTATAGCTCCCCTCCTTTCCCTCCATGGCCAAAATTTTTTTCACTCTCACTTCAGCTAAAGCAGAGGAAATTTTATGTCAACCATATCTTTCACTTTTTCATCTGCAAATCTTATGCTCTAACTTGTCTCAGGTATACCTAACACTGCTAGCATGGGAAGAAAAGTCATGGAAGTATTTGGGTTGCAAGTCATGGCTCTGATTATTTGCATCGCTGTACCTTAGGTGGTTTTAGCTTTATTGCGGCTTTTTTGTTTGTTTGTTTGTCATGACATGGGAATTCAAGCATATCAAACAGGTTTCTTAGTGCACATAAACCTCTGGATGACTAAATAAATGTGCAGAGATGTTCCTTGGCCCTCTAGGATTATCCTTTAGAACAGAGACCTCTTGTGTGCCAAAGACACAATAAAGATTTAGCATGCAGCAGGAGACTAGTTAAAAAAAGACATGATTGGCATGTTGAGCTCAAAGAAGCCATTGCTTAGGGTTTTTCTTTTTCCACTGAAGCAGAAACAAAATCAAACAAAAAGCAGTGCTTCCCAAACTAAAAGACCCCTAAACCTAAAACCAAACAATACCATCTCCCTCACTGTATTTATAGTAAACCACACAGCTATTTTGTGAGAGTTGTTTTGTGTTTAAGAACCCAGTCCTGCTAAAACCTCACAGATTTAGGAGGTCATGTACATACCAGATTGTGTTAACACAAAACAGGGTCTTTCTATTTGTGTGTATAGGGGGCAATCCACAGTCTCTTTAGCTGTTGCTTTAGCAAATCCATATATTTTTAAGTGTAACCTTCTTCCGTTAGCTAAAGCTCCAGGAAGTATCTGTCCACTGAGCATTTAAAAGGAGATGTCCTTTCACTGGCTAATAATATTTAGCAAGTCTAATTGACTGGTGTGCTAATGTATTAATGCACATTAATTTGTTTTTTTGTAGAATTAATTTCTTTTCTGTATTGCAGGACTTCTGTCCTAGTTCAGAAGTGTTGGGGCAACTTCTGCACTGTATTCCAGGGCTCCCCAACCGTGTGACTATGCACGCATACAACCATGCCATGTCTCACCTTTAACCTGCTGAAAGATTACATTCCTTTCTGCTTCCTTGTTTTTTATCACACTTGTCCCCTTTCTTTCCACTCATTTAACCTTTAACTAGCACAAAGATACACTGCTTAATTATGATCATGGTAGTGAGTGACCTGAGGCTTTTCTCTGGTTAACAGGACTGACCTTTACTTGATTTGCCTTCACCTCTCTGTTTTTGACTAACAGCACTGGAGAGGAAGTGAAGCAACTTATTTTGTTAAAGCACAGAGGAAAGAAATAATAAATATAGTAATAACAATGAAAAATATCCTCTTGGCAAAAGGGTTTCTGCCTGCTTTCCAAGCCTTTGTCAGTTGTATTCACCCTTAATTACTCCCTGCAGGTTGACTGAGTGAACAGCAGTAGTGTGAGAAACAGCCCACAGAGCGGAGTGAGGTTGATGTTCCATGTTTACCAAGCATCCAACATGTTATGGCTTGGGAGCATTTTCAGCTTTGACAAGGTGATGCTGCTTAGTAACATCCAATTTACTCCAAGTCTGGTGAGTACATTGACAAATGCAATCTACAAAGATTAAGTGAAGAACTGTAAAAAGGAAAAGGGTATAGCAAATGGAAAGAAAAGAGCAGTGAAAGAATGGCTTTCCCAAGTAATTTGACTTTTGTACATAAGCAAAACTCTTGTAAAAAGCAAGAAAAAAAAGGGTGCTCTGTCAGATTGGAGTTCACTGTATCAGATTCCACAGTCTGGATATTGCATTTGAGAAAATGAAAAAGAGTTAGCTTTTCAATGTACCTGTGTTAGTCTCCTAATTTAAAAGTTTATTAGTATTTTGTCATGGTACATATAATTATTAATATCTAATGTCATTATTTGAATTTCTGTTACTTGGATTATGCTTCCTGATCTTAGAATATCTTGACAGGAAGCATTTGCATATACCTATGTAAAATGTTTAGCTGGCCTGTATCACTAACTGAAGCCAGAGGCTATCTGCAGGAAAAAAGAAAAATAAAAGAACCAGAACCAAACCGATGTCGTAAAAACCCCCTGAAAACCTAAATGCTGTCCACTGTACTTAGTTTGGAAAGCTTTATTGAAAAAGCAGTTAATTAACATCAAAGTTTCTACATAAGGCAGGAGATACAGATGCAAAATTGCATTCAGCTTCGGAGGGCATCCTTTGAAGAAGGTGTTTTTAAAATACTGAGTGCTACGAGGCTGTTTAGAGGGAAGCAGGAAGGCTGATTACCAAGGGATAGTGTTTTACATAAATGTCTTCTTCACCAGAACATATGGTACAATGGAGGTTTTACAGTGGTAGAAATGTAATTACATTAATAGAGTCATGTCTTTGTCGTAATTGTACACAGGGGTTCCGGTTAGAAGAATAACCTTCTATTTAATGTATTTGTGATCCCTTGGAAATCTGAACCAGAGCGAGGGACCTGCCAACAGAACTTCTGAGACACTGGCACAAGATTGAATGGTATCTAATCCTGACTCATAAATAGTAACTGCAGGAGTTATCTTTTGTTGAAAGCTATTCGCTCCTCTTGCAGTGGTTCTGATTCAAAATTATTTGATTCATTTATCTCTGTCTCCTGCAAATGCTGTTTATCTTAAGAGAACAGAAATAGTGCCATTAACATTAGTCACAGGTTATCTAAAAGGGAAACCAAAAGTAGTATTGTGAGGCTTGAAATGAGTCAAAAGTCAGGAAATTTTCTGAAATAATTACTTTTAGACCTTTTATTTTCTCTGGGTTTTGGTTTTCGTTTGTTCTTTTTCTTTTAAGAAAAACTTCTGAATCTAAAGCCATATGAGACCTCTTAAAGGACAAGTGCCATCTTAAACATGGATACAAAAACATCCCAACGTTCCTTACTTTAGGAATTCTATTGGCAGTACTTACTATCTTCCATGTTTTAGGTATCATATCTTCTCCTCCTCTTACACACTCACCTGCAGCATCAGCAGCACTTCTCTCTAACTCTTACAGAACTAGTGTTCTAGTCTGTATTCTCCTCTCCCTCCTCCCTGCAAAGAGGAAGAGTCATTTTGCATATGGTCATGAATCGTGTTAGTACAATTGAAAATAAAAGCAGGTAGTAGCATTTTTATTAATTAAAGTGAGATGGCGTCCATGGTGAATAAAATTTAACAGCTTGTATCAGCCTTTCATACAACTCCATAAAATACTCCATAATACCTATATTTATGATAATAAGAATAATAACAATTGGCAACACCGCAGAAGCATAGACTCAACAAAAGCACTCTGACAAGAATAAGGAAAAGGAAGGAACTGTAATACAAGTATTTTGACCACAAGGGTTAGACAGACTAACATAAAATAAAAAAAACCAAAAATAAAAACAAAACCAAAACAAACAGAATTAAAAAAAACAAAAACAAAAACAACAAGCCAGAAGACAGAAGAACGGTCAGACGTTAGGCTATGCAAACCCTTTCCAATATTTCTGACAGCATAAAAAAGCTTGGTTTCACCAAAGTCCTTGACAAAATCAAAGACTCTCCAAGTGCCTCATGCAGAGTCATGTTTTCCAGAGTAACCTACATAGAGGGCATATTGGGACCAGAGGGGAAAATACAACAACCTCTATTCATTTTTTAGCTATGCAGTTGTCAGAGCATGAATTAATATTGCTTACATTTAGCTGTTACTTTAGCACGATTTTTTTGCAAATGATAAACTTGTTTGGTCTAGTTGATACCCCTAATACTTGGAACAATTTGTAACAGTCCTTAAACATGTGACTGCTGGGAAAAAAGGAGCCTCTAAATAATCCCAAAGCAATTCAATTTGATGTTATTGATCTACATTTTTTAATTGATTTGAACAGCATTACAGGAGAAGCATTCTGCATTTTGCCATTTGAATTACTGCCTTGTTACTGTGCTGAAGTCTAGACACTATCTCACTTTCCAAAGGGCATGAGTGTCTCTAATGATGTCTTCCCACAGAACAGTAACAATTGTTTCAGGATAAGGTATTTTTTCCTGTTCATTTCTGCTTCTTTGATAGCTTAATCTACACAGACATCAACTAAAATTTACCTACTTTTATAATATTGTACATTTACTTCTGTTTTCATCCTGCTGTACCCTTGCAGATGGTTGACAGAAACAGGCTGCCAGTAGAAGTGGCTCTGGAGTGTGGGCAGCCCTGGTCTTGCTGGCTAGCCCAAATTCAGAGAAGCCACTGTGCAGCATCAGCAGGGTGGTTGCCTCCCCCAAGGAGCTCCATCCCATCCATTTGTCCCAGAGCATGTCTGTGACTGGCCTCAAAACCTGCCTCACCTGACCAGCCAGGAGTCAGCCCTTCAGACCAGTTCTGCCCACAGCTTGCAGCGCGGAGCACCCACAGAAGGGAAAAAATCCCCAAACACAGAAGTGCTGTCTTTGCAAGCATGTGTACCATATGGAATCACACCTCGGGACCAAACACCTGCCGTTGTTTGGACAGTTTGATATTATTGACCTTCATTCCTTTTTTTTCATAAATTCCCTGTGAACAATAGAGTCCTGTGATAGTGTTTGGTAGTAGAAATACTGCCATTACCTCCTGCAATGTTCATTCTTCCATAAAACATCACTATAGGGTAATAGGTAGAAAATATTAATATATAAATTTAAAGCTACATTATCTTTAAATTTAACAAAATGGGAAACTTGGTTCTAAAGGTGACTTTGTCACAAAAAAAAAAGTTTAAAATCTGTGAATAATATTTTAAAAATAAGACTGCAACAAAAAGATTTGTAATGTTTCCCCTCCCTGTTCCCCCACCCCCTTTTCCTTTTGAAAATCCAAACTATTGTTCAGGATTCTAGAAACAAATGAACAAGCCACTAAAAGTGTCAAAAATACTCTAGTCTGAACATGAGTTTTTCAGAATATCTCCCCTTCATTTTTTATGTTTCTCTTTTTCCACATTTCTCTTTCTAGATGTTAAGGAGATATTTCCTTTGATTTTGATGCTTAATGAGCTTAAAAAAGGGAAATGTTTCCAGTCACCTACAAGATCAGTAGCAATTTTCTAGCTGACGTGGTTATAGCAGTGACCACATTGCTAAGACATGTTTATATTACTAAAACCGTAATCGTTATTGCTGGTGCTGGTACAGGTACAGATGAAATTATGGAATAAGCAGTAAGGATTTTAAAATGACTTTGTATGAGTGTTAGTGTGCATATATTGCTTGCAATTTTTTATTCCTGTTGTTATAAAACATTTTGTAATTTTCTGGTCAATATTTGGTAATATAACTTTCATTTTTTCCAGACATGGTATTTTATTTTCATTTTCTTTTTCTCTGGACACTCTCCAAAGTTCCTTTAAAAGAATGGAAAGATTGTCCTTGCCTTCAGTGAGCTTTGTCAGTGATCCAGTATCTGAATCACCTGTCATTATCCTTCTACCGTTCCTCATTGCCATCTTTTCATATATCTTTTTTGTTTGTCAAAGTTCATGTCTTACTCATTTCTTCGGAGTAAGGAGGCTTTCACACTTGAGAAACATAAATGTTATGCATTATTATAAATGGCACATCTCAAACAAAACCCAAGGAATTGCTATTTTTAAGGAAGCCACCAAAACCTCTAAATTGAACTGAGACACATGTCTAATAATAAACTTATTATCATTAAGCTTTCTAGTGGTACTAGGAAGAAAATGCAGGAATAAAGAATTAATTTTTGCTTGCCTTGACTCATCATCATCTTTCCTGTTTACATTTACTTACCCTTTCCACTTTCCTTATCCATTTTGTCTTTCTGCTCTTCCTCATTCCTTTCTGTTATGTCTTTCTTATCCTATTTATGTATTCAAATCACAATGTTCTCATTAAAAAAGCCAAACAAACAAAAAAAAAACCCTGCTTGAAGGTAAACCAAGAAAATAAAAACACAACAAAACAAAAACTGAGGACAGCACGAGACAGCATGGGAAGGGGACCATCTGCAGTAATACTACAAGCAGGAGGAGTTAGTGCCTCATTTATTGTCAAAATACAGTTTATGGACAGCATGGTGTGTTGTCATCTGAACATGGTGTTAATTAAAGGAAACATAATGTGTTTTTTAAAATGGTAATGTTTTAGGAATTGAAAAATCTACAGTTTGGTACTTTTTTTTCTTTTTTTATGTTGAGAGTCAAGGATTTTTCAGTGAGAAATTTAGAGCTCTGTGCAGTCTTTAGTCACATTGGCTAATTAATAGTTTTGCATTTTCCATGAATGAACTTTTTCAGTTCTTTATTTTTCATATTTATCTGAAAAACATTTCATACATATTGGGCTTTACCTGTAAGTTTCCCATTACATAAGTACTTAGTAGAAGAGTGATTCTTAAAAACACAGACAATTGCATATATTTTAATACGATTTTTTCTCATGCAGTTCTTTGGGATCACACCCCAAAGAATGACATCAATAAATAAGACACAAACAATATTTTGCCAACATTAAAGAAAAAAATAAATCAGTGCTACAACTATAAAATTTATAAAACAAGTATATGTTTATTATATTCATGTGAAGCTTCCTGGGGCTAGCAGAAGGAAATTCAAGACTCGTTCATTCAAAACACCAGCAATATAACTTCCAGCAAACCTTCAACCCCAATAATCTCTGAGGTAGTGTTTGAAATAATGAGGAAGAGAATTACAGGTATAATTCAATAAATGTAATAAGATATTCATTAAATCCAATAGGAATATTTGACGGTTAATTTCTGCTGGAGAGAAATGGTAGAAAGACTTTATTAGTACATTATAGCTGGTGACCCACGAAGATTGTTATGGAATATTGAATAACAAGCAGCTCCTATGGGTCCTCATTGTCCATAACCTTATTTTAAGAACTGCTGAGCTCAACATAAAACTGAGTGTAGCAATCAACTTTTTATTAGTCCAAGTTTTCAGGATTCCCTTCACTTTCATCCAATAGCTGTTTTCTTTATACTTCATTGTATCACCTAGCTGTTCCAATATACTTCCTGTGCCATGATATTTAGCTGGACAAACTCTTGTCATCGTTGCTATCACATTCGGGAAATGTATTTCTAGAATATGTGTGGAACATCCAACTGGTGTCTTTTGGGGCTCTGACATTCTGTGTTACTAGGTTCTACAGAGAGTTCTGCATTCAGCTGACACTATGGCTCAGGAAATGGATCACCTCCTTTTTCATTTCCAGAGTATTTGTTTGCTTTTTTTCGCTTGCCTTTAAGAAGGAAACCGAGTACTATTTCAGAAATAGATTACTGTGTATCTTTGTATAAGCCTTCAATCTGCTTTCCTGAGAGCTCTGATATGTTCTGTAAAAGGTATATTTTGTGTCCTATTTACACTTGTAACTTTAGCTCACACTGTATAAATTAGAAGACAGACTGTAAAAGACAGAGTGCAAACTTCAAAATGTTTTTTCCTCTTTTTTATTTTTTTCCCCCAAAGCTGAGCTCATCTTTAAAGTGTCTTTTTTTCATCTTTATCTTCGGGCAGTAGTGCTTATTAGAATATTAGGTCAATCTTCTTATAAACATGCCGTATCATTTAAACCTTTCTTTTTTCTTTCCCTTGCTGGAAATCTCACTGTTATCATTTTCTGTTGAGTAATTATTATAGATGGATTAGTAAAGACCAATCCTGAGTTTTCCGTTTAAGAAGATGACTGGTAAAACCAAAAGGAATGCTATTTGTGTTCTCCTTCCCCATCCCCCATTATGGGATGTAATCCCATGGAAGTAGTGTATGAAAAAAAGACTATAAAGCAGTTTTTTTAGTTTATCACATAAAATTGATTTAATAAACAATTTATAATCTTAGTGAGGTCATAATATTTTTGGTAATAGCTTGGTTCTAAGACAAGTCATGTCTTTTAGCAACCATCTCTCACTTTTTCCCATCATGTAGTTTTCTTATTCTTTTCCAAATGTTGTCTAGTCTATGACCATTTTCTTTAAACAATTGCTAAACCTTCTGACACAGATCAGAGAAACACAGCACTTTGTTCTTGCCCCTGCAGTCTCCCAGCACCCTGTGTGGCTGAGATTTCTTTCTCAATGATAGGCAGGTCTTTGTTTCTCTTGGCTTTTTCAGTGATCTTTACTCTGAGATATGGAAACTCTTGATCAATCCTTTAATCTGAAATGCCATCAAATAGCATCTCAGAAAAAAGCAGACGTCTTCATCCAATTGCACAATCTGTATTGTCTGTTATTTATTAAACCTTTTAATATCTTAGGAGAAAGAAAGCCCTTGCCTTGATTTGACTGTGTTCTTGTAAAAGATTTAAACAAAGATGGTATGAAGTTGCTTTTCTCAGAAAAATCAATGTTCATCTAACGCTCTTATTTATTACCTCCAGACTTCCATGGCATAAGGGAAGGTAATGACAGACAAATGATCTAAATAAATAACGTTAAACCTCCTACATTAGATGACTCAACATCTGGTACATTTATATGAAGAAAACATCAGAGTTCTTATAAGAATGTCTGTTTAGTCACTGTAACTAATGTTTAGGATCTAAACAGACTGATATGTTTAAGTTCAGCTGTTATCCTGTGTCCTTCAAGGAATAGCCCTGCAAAGGGAGCATGACAGCCTGCTTGGTTTTCCACTGCAAAGGAAACGTGATCATGTCTTTATCTGTCAGATATGCAAGTTCTCATTGACATACACCATATGGAAATTTGTCCATGTTTTAGGACCCAATACTGTCCACTCAGTCTCACTATAAAGTAAAATCTTATTCTCTACCTTAAATAACTGATTAAGAGAAAATATAATGGGACATGATCAGAAAGTACCTTTAACTTCATTCTGCACAGATTATGATTTCTTGAAAGAGCTGTGACAAGTGGTTAAACAATATAATCCCACAAAATGAATGGATTTAAAATGCTTAATCAGGTGCAGAAATATCTGTGATCCTTTTCAAAAAAGACAAACATCTGCCTATGGAGGAAAAATTAAAGCAGGGCCTAAAAGTAAAAATTAAAAAGAAATCATTAGCAAAAAAATATATTTTTTTATGAAGAACCATACATTCTAACATACTGTCTATTGGGGATTTGCTATAAATCATACAGTATGTAGGCTATTTATATACTCTAACTGAATTTGCCTCTGCCTTGCTCTTCTGTGACCTGTATTTAAAGATAAGCTTAAAATGCATATAGCATACACCTATAAGTAACCCTAGATTAAAAAAACCCAAAACAAAACAAAACCAAAAAAGCCCCAGATTTATTAAAGTCACAGTGCTGTTCTATTCTTAAACACAAATACAAAAAAGAGGCAAGCAGACACAAAGGAAGAACCAAAGTAGAAATCAGAAGGACAGAGTAGAGCTGAGGTTTATCAGATGGCTGTCTGCCCCTGACAAAATGCTGTCATTCACAACTACTGCTTTCCAAGCACATTTTCCCTCTCTTGCACCCAAGATCCTTCCAGATCCAAGATATGTTTTTATTTTGATATGAGCTTAGTGCAAGGGGGAATGGATGATGATGATAACAAAAGCACTCCTTCCAAAATGTATAAATGCATTTACAAACTAGAAAATAACTGTTTCTTTTAGAGCACAGCTTTGTCTTCACATTTCTTCAATGCTCACACTAGCAGTCAAATACTCCCCCTTAACAAAATATCTCTTGTAGCCCAGGTACATCACGAAATGTATCAGAGTCATTTCGAGAATTACTCAGCTGTCAAGATCATAATTCACAAATGTATTTGATATAGATTAATCCAAGCTTAAATCATAAATACTCCCCTGTGTATCTTAAAAACATAGGAAAGTTTGTCTTGACATAACTACTGATTTTAAAAGATACCTTAAAACAAGTTTCTATAGATTATGCAGAATTTATGTATAATGCTTCCTGATTTTATTTTACTCCAATAAAGCATAATTTAATATCTGAATGTGTTTCTTTGTTAACACTGAGTTATTGCAGGTCTTGTAATTCTGTAATGATATTAAGCTTTTCTTTATCATGTAGTATTTACCCATGTCATTTTTCTTAATTCCACTAATGTGATTATTGTTTTCTCACTCAATTACAAAAAGAGACTAAAATGCTAAAATTAATATGTTACTTTTTAAAAACTATTGAGAAAGGAAAATTCTATGTACATCATGAACAAAAAAGACCAAAACCCCCCCTAAGACCTTAAAACTATTTGCAGCTTTTAGAATCTAGCCCATTATCTGGTATTATCACCAAGTTAAACAGATTTTTATCAATTTACATTGCTAAAGAAATTCCAAAGCATAAAATTCTGAATGTTTTCTTACAGAAAAATTTTGTATTTCCCCCTGAATCTGGAAAAATCAAAAACGACTAATAGGAAAACTTGTATAGTTAGTTCTCCAGCTCCCTATATGGGTGAAATCTTGACATGGACTTATAAAGAAGTAACACATTTTTTTCTGCAGTTTTCCTTTACTCAACAATAATTTTATAGGTGAGTGAGCAGAAAAGGACCCAGAAAAATACAGTACCTCCTTTCTTTGTCTTCCTTCCCTATTGGCAGTTAACTGATAATCTGTAATAAACCTGCTCGGCATTCTTAATCTGTGGCAGAGGAGTTGTAAGAAATTATATTACTGTATAATATTATCAGGAAATCTAATGTTTTGTAGTTTTAAATTTTCTCCCCTGACCTTGTAGAAACACCTGTTTTACAAGCTTGTTATTTTGATAAGTGTGAGTATTTACAGTTCACCCATATTTCTACTTCACTTTGTCAAGTTACAGTGGATTACTATTCTGACAGGAAGTAATCATAAAATTAAAGAGTTTTTTCTTTGATTCCTGTGACCAGCACTGGGCCAAGTAATTTCATTTATGTCATAACATATGAGAGCTATAAGTTTTTATAAAAGAGGAAATTACAGAGTACTGTCATTTTTTCTGTGCAAGAGTTGGTCTTATTTAAATATTTTCAAATTTATAGAATAATGTAATTTTTCTCTCTCAACTCCAAATACATCCACAGTCAAAGTAAACAGACCACAGAAATGCAAATCTACCACAAGTAATGAGAAACTATCTAGAATATTAAATGAGATCATGTTATTGCAAATGTAGAAACAGGTCAAGTTAAATATAC
>VYZT01015139.1:386998-421996 GCA_013400735.1 Pomatostomus ruficeps | reverse complement strand
ATGCTGTGTTTGCACAGTGAATCAGATTCATCACAGAATTACTGAGCAGCACCAGTAAAGGAGAATCTGTAATTATGATTCAGTGGGAAAATATACAGTGGTCAATAGCCCACATAACTCTGCTGTCTGTATATGTGGTGCAGCAGTGTAGTGTCAGTGTCCTGAGCTCTAATAGGGAATATCTACATATTAGACTGGATTAGGTTTTCCCAGCACTCTTCCTGTAGTAAGCTTAAGAGCACAGCTATGTGAACTTTGGGTTTTCCTCTTCTGAAGGGAGAGGTGCTGCCATGCACCATCCACATGAAAGACTGGAGTGGGAATTGGGAATCAGTTGCTAGAGTGGAGGTTCTCAACCCAGAGAAGCTGATCTTTCTCTCTTAAACATTGTTGTATTTTATTAGCTGATTCACCTGCCACATTAATTGATTTTGCTTAATTTTTGTGATAAGTACCTGTATCAATGGCAGAATTGTTTAAACTAATTAGACTAAAATAATTAGGATTATGCAAAGATTATGCTTCTTTTTTGTTTACATTACAAATATTAAATCCTTATATAGTCCAACATTGAAAAACAGGCAGGGAATATACTATTCTTTTATATATATATATATTTACATTTCTCAAGAGATCTTGAGAAATTAACTAAAAGGAAATAAAAAGGATCTTCAACAGATCCCCTTTAACAGAAATGCCAATCATCCATGTTTATAGAAGTAAACCAAACCCAAAAGTTTTTAAGTTTCCTTTTCCTCCCAGGATTTACATTATCCCAATACTTCTGCAGTAATAAGAGATAACTCTAGCACTCAGTAAGATAACTTTAATCTTGTGGGAAAAAAATCACACAAAATCTAAAAGCAACTCAAAGCAAATATGAAACAAGAGTATTATTACCATCACTTGCAAATAATCTCCGATTTAAAACAAAAAATTTCTATGTGTCCAGTTCTTCCTAATCTGCAGTAAAAAAAGTTTACCATCTTTTTTTCCCCCCTTCTGCAGTGTTTATTTGTTCCCTGTGATGTGAAATCCTACTGGTAGGTAACACCCTAACCTTCAGTTGAGGGTTTTTATGTCTTGAATGACATAAGGCACAACTTTGAGTCTGTGTGGATCTAGGAGGAGTTTAGAGTGACAAAAATTATTTATACCTACATGATGTTCGGCCTCACAAACCGTTACAGGACTAAAGCCAGTGAGACAGTGAGACACAGTGGCACAGCATAAGAATTTTTATTTGCCACTCAGAGTGACCGCCATTGTAGAAAATAGCCTGATTTCCTGGTTACTTCATTAAGGGTTAGCAAAGTGGCCTGTGTTTACTCTTTTTTTTATCCTTCAGTTCTTTAGGATGGTGAGTCCATTTCTATGAAAATCAAATTTCAGCAGCTGAGCAGACTGGGAAGTGTAGTGGAGCTGAGAGACTCTCTACTCCCACTTATAAATAGCAGCATCTGTGCAGCAGTTATCAGGGGCTCTAATGGAATGGGCCATGCTGTGAAAGTTCGGCCAAACTGGTGTGCCCCAGCTTTCACTTACAGGCATTACCTGTTTCTGTTAAATGCCATTCTAGTGTTTCAAACCCAAGAAGTAAAAGATTGGGGTATTACAAGATGCTCAGCTCCTGAAATTTCCCAGAGTTAAGGTGACCAGGTATTTTCATTATTGAGTTGTTCAACCTGCCTAGTCCTTCCAGTCTCTTCTCTTTAGGTGTAGAAAAAAAGAAACATAGCTCTTTTATTAGTAGTTATTTTTCAGTAAATTCACTCACACCAATAAACTGAAGAAAGCTGATTCAGTGTCAAGTGTCCATCCCATTTTGCCAAGGTACACAGTGCCATGTATTTACTCTAGGGGAGCCTGCTAATAGCAAATAATTCCATCCCCTCATTTTACCCATGGCAAGACTGAGAAGATAACCAGCTGTTAGCAGAGGAGTTGTGGAGAGGGAGGTAGCCCAAGGCGCTCAGGATATAAAGATATGTGTGTTAGTGCAGAGGAGCAGCCAGCTCTTTGCACTGCTTACTACCTTGCGTTTTCAGCACCAGAGCTTGGCCCTGACTGCTTCCAATTCTGACAGCCAATTCCTGACCTTTCACTCTCTTATGATCACTGTTGGTTTGTGCAAGAGAAACTCAGTCTCCGTTCTTGTCCAAAAATTTTAAGCAAATACTGTTGCTAGTATGATTGCCTCTGCAGTATTGGCTTCTAGGAACCAAGAAAAATCTCACATCACCGCTGTGTACAATTACATCATCTCAACATCACAGCTGCCAACTCTCACTCTTTGCTGGAGAGTCATTATTTTTGCTTTAAAGAGATGGAGTGACCTCATGAGCTTCTGAAGAAAGCCCACAGCTGACTGCCTGCCATACCAACCGAATAAAGTGGTCAGGTGGGACTTGTGTTGATTAATGCTTTGATACAGAAGCACCTGTACTTATGGCGAGAGCTCAGGTCCTCTCCATTGGAGCAGATCCTAAATCTCTGCTACTCTTCTGTGTCCTTTTAAAAGTGGTAGGCCGAGAATGGAAAAGAATAACTGTAGTTCACAGCTAATCTGGAACATGTTGGGATTTAAGAAAAAAAAGAAATCTGGCATTGGTTCAAGCTTCATTTTTAACTGAAACAAATCTAAATGTAATTGAAAACAAGAGCGTGCACAGAAATTGCAAACCTGATTCTTATTTACACTGCAGACTCTTTGCACCTCTCCAGCAATGTAAAAGGTCTTGGAGTATGGTTCAGTTATTTTTACACTTCCATGAAGGGCCTGTTTATTGACATGGAGCTCAGAAATATTTATATGAGTGCAGAATTTGCCTTTCAGAGCAGTGGAAAGTCAGTACTGTGTGACTCCTGGGCACTGTGCTTTGACTTATTTGGGGTATCCAGTTGGACTGTTGAAGGGAAAATTAGGGTCTGGACAATGGGTGGGTCAGAGGTTCAATAATGAAATGTGAAGTGCCTCATCAGTGGGTCATTTGTGTGAATCAAGTAGGCTTTGGTTATTGGCTGGAAGCAAAGTGGCCTTTCAAGTCCAGGTAAAAGCAAATGGTCTCTAGGCTGTGTCACTGGCCAGATGATCTCATCCCGACTGGCGGCATTCGACAGCCCCACCCTTGTTTGATGCTGTAGCTCTCACTGAGCAACCTAATGGTGCTACAAGATAATGAGGTACCCTCATGTCCTGATGGGAGAAGACATGCAGGTCAAGGTACTCAGCATCCCGAGGGGGACAGTGCATAGAAAAGCTTCCTTTGCTGTTGCCTTTTCTCTGCCCGTTCTGAGGACAGACACCATCAGGCTCCTGACTGACTGAATGCTGCCTGCTGAAAACTCTAAATTGGCTTAACCTTTGCTAAAGGAATGGTAGAAAATGGAGAGGCAAAATGAGAAAGTGAAGGAGTGGTCTGGGAGAAACGCAGTCATCATGAAGGCAGCAGGAAAAAAGGGGCTTGATTATGTAGCTCCAAGAGGGCCCTGCCAAACTGCAGTGCAAGGGGAAGGACCTAAGCTAGTGACAGCCCTTTCTTGGGGTGGTGACACCCTGTGTAGAGGAGGTGCTTTCTGTGCACGGGGCTGAGCACAGGGAGTTTCCTTTTCCTACTGTGCCAGTCCTGCTCCACAACTGAGATTGTGGTTCTGACATGCCCAGGTTCCTTCAGTCAGCTGCCTCCCACTGCTGGGACACAAACAGTTCTCCAGTGTTCAGGTTATAACAGAATAAGCCAGGCCTGCATCTGCCATACATTTCTTTTTTTCATGTTTTATCAGTTGTCATGGGCTTTCTTAGCACATGAACTCCAGGACTTACAGGAGAATTTAACTTTCCAGTTTTAAATGATTGTAGAGAAAACCTGGAAAACACCAGATGTTTTAAAACTTACTCAGAATGAAATAAAAAGACACAAAGTCAATGTCTTAAAAAGTCCTGAGCACTATTTGAGGAATGTTGGAGAGGGGAAAAGATGGAGATGTTCAGATTATTGCCAACACAAAGTACTTGACGCCGTTATGCAACATCTAACACAGCAGAGCCTTGCTCAAGTGTTTTTTCACATTTTCACTTCACTTTTCTACTGCAGCACCAATATTTGAGTTTGTGCAGCATAGGGGAGGTCAAAAGCAAGAACAAGTTCATACCTTCTGGCCAAGCCAAGAATGTTTTCAAGTTCTCCCCCTCCCCAAAGGAGCCAAACCACTAGCAAATCACAGCTTCAAAAATGTTTGACTAAAGCAACAGTTTTATGAATCAATATTAAAAATAGACCTCAAGAATTGGACTTGAAAAAATTAATCCTGCTGCCCCGAATTTCCTGTCACTCTTGGATGTTGTATTAAATTTTGATATGAAATGTATTTTCCTGAATTGGAATTTGTCCTTAGATTACTTATGAACAATGGACTCTTTCAAGAAAAATAACTGCTTCCTTATCACAAGAATTAATGCTGTGGTTTTTGTAAGTGAGTTTCCATAGCTTATCAAATCCTTTCGTTCCTCTTAGTTGGAGGGAAACTGAAAAATATCTATCAGTTAATTCTCTTCAATTTAATGATTTTAAATCAGGTAATATTCCACATTTTACTTTGCTCAAAGTGGCTACAGGCCACTATTCATTCTTGTTCTTCCTTGTAATGTCTTTAGCCCAGAGAAACTCAATCTTTTTTTTTTCACTCATTTTACAGCTGATTTGACTAAGGAACCATATTAACACCAGGCCATTTGTACCTATGTTCTTTTGCAGCCAGTTTGGCTCTGCAGGATCCCAACATGGTTGTGGCATGACTGTGTTTGCCACTGAAGCACTGCCACCTGTGGGTGAATCCCAGCCCTGATTCCCCACGGCAGGGGGAGTGGGAAGGGAAGATTCTGAGAGAGTGTTAAGAATGTCTGTTCTGCACCATTTCAAAGCTCAGTCGTGCTTACTTAGGAGTGTCACATTCGTTTTGTGTGCAAAAGAGACATTTCAACCTTTTGGCCCTCAGGTTGATGCTGCATTAGTGTTAATAAGATTAGTTCAAGCTATAGCTAATAAAAGAGTAGTGTAGCAGACTGTACAGATGGAAGGTGCAACCTTGGCTTTTGGCGTGTCTTGAAGGTCAGAGCTCGAGGGCCTTTTCACATGGACACAGTACGTTACAGCTGTTCCTGGTGGTGCCTTGCAGCGGACAAACCCTGGATCTGGGACCTTGTCACAAGAGCACCAGGTAATTTCTGCAATAGTGGTAGGAAGAGAAATGGTTCCTGAACACTTGATCCAAACCCAATGGCAATCAACAGAATTTTGAGCCTTTTCTTTGGTGAGTTCTGGAAGTTCTCCAAAGCCCTGAAATGCAATCAACACTACATTTCCTAAGTTCAAACCAGCCCCAGGGCTTAATCACATAAACCACTTGATCCCACAAGAAATCTGTGAGTACGGTGTAAGATGTAGACCTGCCCTGCTTGGCACCAGTGATGCCGAAGACATGTACCATGTTCACTGCTGGTTGAAGTGTGAGTGGATTTAAAAGTCTCTTCCTATCAGGATTCAGAGAGGAAGATGATCAAGGGGTGAGTGTGAAACAGACAGAACTTTGATAGATGGGAGACATCAGTGTATAGAGCTCAAAGAACAGCACTGGTCATGCTGAGCCTTGCTTTTAAAGGCACGTAGTTTTATTTGTGAGGTCACAGTTCCTTTGTGATGGGCAGAATGGTTGATTAGATGAATAAGAAAATCTGATGATGAGGAGTCACCTAATTTTGAAAATGTCTGTATTTAAACCCCGTAAAATCCTTGGGAGTGTCAATGGCTACAAGAAAATCACCATGTGAGGTTTAGGTGAGCTGCACAATTTGTAGCTCAGGTAATCATATAAGCACAATTTTATTGGCTTCAGGAGCTGCAAGAATATACCCAAAAGTAGTTGTTTCTTCTACTGGGGCTAACAACTGTGAATCGTAGCAACTGTATCATTATATATTGTTCATTATTTCTGGCATCCTGAGAAATACAGGTATATCATCAGAGTGAATACGTATAGTTCCATACAATAATATGTTCTTTGTACTTACATTTATGCAAAAAACCTTGGTTTTCCTTAGTACTGTTGAAGTATGTGCCTGAATAAGATGTCATTTGTAAAGCTGAAAGCAGATATCTACACCAAGTATTTAAAAAGAAAAATTGGACTTCCTAATTTGTATAAAAGGGAAACCCATTAAAAGGGTACAAAGGATAATGCTCCAATTATTTTTCAAACAATGGACAACTTGCATAATCCCATTATGAACAGTATACATTTCACAGCCCATCTGGCAGACAATAAACATTAGGTCTCTGTGGGCTTGAAATGCTGGGTATTGTAGTGCCAAAAAGAAAAGCTCTGCACATATGGCATTGGGTGGAAAAGCAGTCATGGCATGTCTCACCCCAAACATCCATTATGTTTGTTAGTTTTATGCTTTCTGCAAAATAATGTGTATTTAATAACTGCTAAGCAGACCTATGTGAGTACTTAGCATCAGGTACCTGCTGCTGAAGTGGCAGAATCTTTCCATGCTGGACTGCCACAAAGGCACCATATAGAACACCAGGCTAAGGAATTTGCTCTTCCTGACATGGTCTGAGAACTCCTAAAGAGATTTTGCTTGGAAGAGCCAGTCAATCAGGGGAAATGCAGAAGCTGGAGTCATCAAAATGTGGCTCCTTAAGTTGTGGAATGTTTTGATGTCCTTAAAAACACATGGGCGGTGTTGCTATTTGATCTCAGTTTAACCACTGGAAGTCTTGTGTATTGAATGCTGCTATCTTCCAGGAGCTCAGAGCTGTAACCTGCTGGAAGTTCAGTGTTAGTTCACATCACTTGAGGATGTTATGCAAGGTAACTGTCCACACCTGCAACTGGCTTCCCAAAACACCCAGATCATGTTAGAGACAGGCTTTGCTGCTACTTTCGATGTGAGGAATGGAAGGTATGACCCTTTCCAGGATCCATTACAGGATGGGGTGTGCCATGTAGTCAGTGCTGGTACATGTGAGCATCAAATGTCATTTCAGATCTTTCTGGACCCCTATTACTTATGCCACCAGGTGTCGAGTTCCAACTTCATTTGGAAGAGGAAGCATCTGCAAACATGTTATTTCCACACCTTGGAGAGTTGGAAAACCTGGGGCTTAGCTGAAGAGTTCATGAAAGTAGCAGGCAAACTGAGTGTTGTCATGTTGATGGGCTTTTGACTTTTTTTCCATATCTTGACTCATTCAACTCCTGGGGGTGTGTGACAACCAGCAGAAGAAACAGTGCCAAAAAGAAACACATTTCTGCACTCAGCTGCCTTTACATTACGATTAACCTTGCCTGTTGTGGCATCACTGCAGTAAGATCAGATTACTTGGTTTTACCAATTCCATACTTGTACTCATCGTGGAAAAAGTAAATTTGAAGTGGATTAAAACCCCCTGTCTTTTGGTCCCTTCTGATTTTGTTCCCTTTAAATATTTATGAGTGCTGCAGCCCCACAGTATCTGAGCCTTCATGATTGCAGCACTGTGGTATTCCTCTGAGGAAGAGAATTACCACTCCATTTTGTATCTGGAAAGCTAAGGCAGATCAAGGTTCTCCTGTTCAGGATTACACAGGTACCCTGAGACAGAATCAAACCCCACATTTGCATGTCCTGGCTCCTGTTTCACTCATTGACTTGGCTCTCCTGAGGTCCTTTCCTTTTCTACCCATATGGGCAGTGCTAGGAGGGCTTCCTGTGGCAAACAAAAGCTAATGAAACTCAGTAGCTGCATGTGGGTATTATTTGCTTGAGGTGAGAGAAGAGTTTTCCAAGCATCTGAAACTGGCACACTGATGAAAACAAGCAAGATTATTTTATGACTAGGAAAGTATTTAAATCTTTGCTTTAGTGGAGGAGTTTCAAAGGATTGTCATGAAAGAGTAGGAAGCATGGTTTCCTGCTTCTGTAATTTTGTTGTTCTTTATAGTTGATTAGAAGTTGAAGAGAGATCTGAGAAGCTTGTTGGAGCTGCCTTTTAGTGGAGATCCACAGCTGATTGTTTGTAGGACATCCATTTGCAGCTGCGTTCTCGGCAATGTTGCTGTTGGGAAGCCAATAGGCTTTTGTCAGATTTAACTTTCTGAAAAACTTGAGTGTCACTGTACAAGCTCTGCAATGTTCAAGCTCTCTTTTATCATGTCACCTTTGACCTGCAGCTTGTGCCTTCAGCACACAGTCAGGTTGGGCTTTTAGTACTTGTACTTTGTATTTCCTGTGTCCCATGCAAAACCCTGCAGTGAGCTTAGCACTTTCATTGACACAGATGACAGCGACAGAGCTGGGAGCAAGAGTTAGAATATGGGCTTTGGGTTGATTTGGGATAGTCACAGTTTGGGTGGAAGTTAAGTCATTCCAGCCTGGCTTGTCCTACTGTGTCTTTTAACAACTTTTAATCTAAAAGAGAGGCTGGGGTGAGAGCTGTGTGGTGATGTAGGATCATAAGGATGCACTTGCTTTGTACTGTGGCTGCTCACACCTAGACCCAACTAACTCAGGTCCTGCTCACCAAAAGTGGTGAGGATACGTCCTAAACTCCTGTCTTCAGCAGAAGCTTGAGCGTGTGCTCCTGGAAATACAAAGGTATCTAGTATTTGAGAAAAATCCGTCTCATTTTGGCAGGTGGGAAAAACCTTCCATAGACACTTAAATGAAAAACAGAGGGATTTTTACTCTTCAAGATCAATGATGTCTTTGATTGCAAGCCTGAGCATTAAAAGTCATAAGCAGCTACCAGAGTCCCATATTAAACACTGAACAGCTGACAGTATCCCTCAGATGTCATTGTATCCAGAGGACATTAATTCTGCCTCTAGACTGTTAAAAAGCACCTCCCTTTTCCTCAGTATTTGAATTGTTTTGTACAAAAATATGCAAAAGGCTGTTTTCTCTAGTTTGCTGATAAATCCATTTTTCTTCATGTCAAGAGACAGAAAATGAGGATGACAAATGCTGCCTCCCGGGAACTCATATGCAAATACCTCCCCATTTGATTTAGGGAGAGTTTCACATATGGAAAAACTGCTGAGTGCACATCTCCTGTTAGCTCAGGAAAGGTAGCAGCCCTTAAACAGAATTAAGGGAGGTGGCCTTAAAAGACATTATGTGGTCTTGCAACTGGATAAAAGCAACTGATCTTTCTAAATTGTTCTTTTAATTCAAATCCACTAAAGAAATGGAGTGGCTCTTACTGACATTTTTCTTTGAATCTAGTCCACATGAATGAGGGCAGCTTTATTGTGCAAGAGTGTCCTGGCTGTACAAATCACATATGCAAAAAGAGTCCTTCTGCTTTGCATCTTCCAAAGGGCTGGGACATCAGGTTGTCTGGTCCCAGCTAAAAGGGGGAGTCCCACAGGAACTGCTCCTCAGCTGGATGTCCCTGCACTGCCAGTAGCCACCAATCTGACTTTGGGTGTTCTCCTGCAGTATTCCCCAAGAGTCATCGTGGTTAGCAATGATTTCCACACAAGGAGAAATCCTAGGATCTAGAACAGTGGCTTTCAACTTGCCACCCACGAATCCTGGGGAAGAGGCTGTTTGAAGCTGACAGAGCTCACAAAGCTCCCTTGTGAGATCTTCACTCTGGGCTTGCTGCTGCCAGATGTTTCATGAGTCCCTTGCCTTGCTGCATCTGCTCCTCCTCCTGCATATAGAGTGAGCTCTGCGGGCGGGGGCTTCCCTTTGCTGCAGCTTGTACAGTGCCCTGGTCCTGCCTAGTCCCCCTAGGGCCCACCACAGTATAAATCACTTTAGCTGTAACTGATGGGAATGATTCTGGGTGAGGATGCACAAACACCAAGCAGAATCCAGCTGGCTCCTTTACACACATGTGTGTTCTCCAGAGCGGTAGAAATTAAGCAATTGAAGCTGCAGATGCTTATAAAGACTTTGATTACCCACAGGAAGCACTAGATCTATAGAATAAATCAGTGTGGTAATTTCTTTTCAGACTAAAAGGGATATTGAAGTCAGGAACAAACTTGCAGTTGTTGGGACTATTCTGTGCATGGGTAAGTGGTGTTGTTTTTGGCAGTAGTTATAGACATCTTAGGATGGTAACTGCAGGATCACTGATAATACTCAGGCAGCATTCCTGCTCATTACTAGCAGGGATTTGGATCACTGCTTTCTTCCCAGAAAGTGATTATTCCAAACAACAGAAGATTTTAAAATATGTCACTTCAGCATGCTGTGTTTATCTTAGGAAATAGTGTGTTTGATCATTCCACTTAAAATAGCAGCGAGTTGTTCAGCAACATGTAGTTCAAAGGTCGAGCGTACAGCAAGTACCACCTTTTTTAATGCAGCCTTTGAGATTTCACTGTCACTGGTAGAAAAATGGGAAAGTACAAGTAGGAGATGACTTAAAAAGGCCATAGACTTTTGTTGGAAATTGTGCAGTTGGCAGGTACATGTTGTACCTTATAGGTGTTTTCACCCCTGCCCGAAGTCTGCCTGGCATTCATTTCAAACTCCAACCATGTCATTATGGTGGGGGATCTGATGTGCCAGAACAATGTTTAAAAAGACACTTTCCTTTTATTTTTTAAAGTGACTTAGAGATGCAGGTATTTCAGTCTGATTGGCAAGATGTAGAGTCTTATGCAAAGGAGATCAGACTTTTTTTAAGAGGTGATTTTCAAAAGAATGAGACATTTTCTTGAAGTTAAAATCTTTTGGAATAATGAGTCGGTTTGGATGTTGGTGGCTTTTTAAATATTTTTTTTAAGAAAACTCAGTTATGCCAGCTATGAACATTACAATTGATTTGTTGAGGATGGAGGAGGAGATGGGAGGGCATTTGAGTCCTATTTTTCATTTGGTTTTGGGACTGGCTTAAGGGCTGAGTGTGCTGAAGGTGTTGCTTGAAGTATATGAAGAAAATTAATCTAGGCCAGAGGGAGCTATTCTTCATCTGGTTCTTCTGGTCAGGCACTTCTCAAATGCCTTTGCTCACCTGGCAGAGTGATGATTAAGCTTGGATCATGGCCCTACCATTAAAGGGACAATCATCCAATGCATGGCTGATACACATGATTGGAGTCATGAGTCCCCTCCATGCCACTCCTGCTCATAGTTCAGGCTGGGACACTTCTTTCCTTTCAGATTTTTTCTTTTTTGGACAGAGGAATCAGTTTGGTTTGGGTTTTTATGTGACTCTTGGTGCAATGGAGAGGTTTGTGCCTGGAGAACAGCACTGACAGCTTGGTACCTGCAATCGTTTGACCTTTTGCTTCCCTTTTGGCATGTGTACACTTGTAGAAAATTAGTTTTGAAATAAAATGCATCTCATTGCTAAGCATTTGAGTTATTTAGTAAACATTTTTCCACATGTGCCTAAAGGCAAGCCTGAACAATACGGTGCAAAACAGGGCCTTCTTTGTTTCTTATTAAAACATATTACGCTGAGCTCTATTCTGGGCTTTACCACTTTTCCGTTTTACTTGATTAAAAAATCTTTGGAAGGAATCATACCACATTATGCACTCTTCTAGTTCTCCCTTTAGAGAGATTGCACAGATAATAGTCCTCTTTTGGAGGGATCAGGATTTTTAATGCTCTAGGCCCAGACTGTATCAGAGGAGAACAGGCATCTTCTTCCACAGGTCAGCAAGGGAATCTGGACAAGCCTGTGCTTTGCTGTTGGCTTTACTCTTGCCTGGGGTTCAGAGTCCTTCTGTGTGTCCTCCAAAAATGAGACATGCAAATTTACTGGCCCAGTCTGGTCATTTAACTTGTGGAGCTTTCCCAGCTCAGTCATCGAAGTATTTTTGTACTGAAAAATCCCCACACTTTCCACTGTCATGCCTGGAAACTAAAATCTGTAAGTGTTCAACATCAAAAGTTCAAGGTACAATTGAATTTCCTACCTTTCTTACAGTACTGCCGTTTTACATTGGCTATAAATAATTTCTTCTACCCAATCCTGTGAAGGTTATCACCTTTTTCTCTTCATTTCATGTTGCCAGCATCTCCTACAAATACTAATTACTCTTTCTTAAATAGATGGACACATTAGGTACATGTTAAATTAAACTTTAGGCATTTTTTCTTTTAGTTTGCGTTTAGTTATGCCCCAGAGAGGGACATGACTCCAAGTGCTGCTGGTCAAGGGTAGAAGATATAGTGGACCTTTATCCAATTGCTTTTCTGCTTATCACATGGCTGTTACTGTCTCATGTCTAGCATAAACACGGAGTAAGGAAAAGAGTTGTAACCACAGTGAAGAAAAAAAGAAAAGATTAATAACCAGAAAATGTAAGGTGAAAGACCAGAATATTTCTGTTTGGAAAAGCTGCCATAGGACCTAGCTTTAAACTTCTTTCTTTAAACCTGGCTTCTATTTGGACTGATCCTCTGTGGTCTCCTCCCTTAAAGATGATAGATATATGACATTTGAAATGTAATTCATTTAAGGAGTTTGGCTTAGATGAACACCAAAGAACAAAATCCGACTCCCATGGAACATTGCAAAGGCATGCAAAAATGTCTTTGTGCATGGTTGGAATACTTAAATATTTTTAACAATCAGTTTCTTCAGGGAAAAAAAGGATCCTTTTCATGCAGAATGGGCACTTTTCAGAAGAATTGTGTTACGAAAAAGCCCATTCTCCATCAAAACATCTGCGATTCATTTCCAGACCACTATTTATAATGATAGCTAATTTGATTCATATTTTCCTCTTTCTCTTCACAAGTTGTGTGTGAAAAGATGGTGATTTTCACATATGGCTTTACATTTCAGCTATGCTTGTCAAACAGTCTTTGCCTATAGATCATTAACTGCCCGTTTGTTGAAAAGATTCAAGATCCAAAATTTAATTGGTGTTGAGTTGCTGTGACATGGTATAGATGGTGGGATTTTCGAAATAGCAGGTTAATCTACCTTTATTGCTACTGAAGTCAGAAATGATGTCTGTAAAGGAAGATGAGGCTGCCTTGGAGAAGAAGGTACAGTTTCTGCCAGCAAATATTAAAAGATTGGAGCTGTTCAGAGCAGCAGTAAATAGCGGGGCATGGCTTTCAAAAGAGCTCAACACCAAGTTCACTTCAGAAGAACAGTGATGAGTTCTACCCTCCCTGGTGAGAATACTGGGTGGTGAAGAATGGTTGGGTGTGCTTGGCATATTTGAACATTTGGGCATTCCGTTGATGTATCAGCCAGGGACTGGGGTGCAAGTGAGAATGTGTCCTCCAGTGTGAATGGTGAAATATTTCAAAACCAGTCTTTGGTGCTTATTGCTGGCTGTGTTTACAGGACAGGGATTTTCAAAAAGCACCCCCAGAACTCAGAGGCACAGATTAAATTGAAAATGGATAGCCCATGTTCCTGCTTCACCAAAGAACATTTTATGTGAGTGCAGTTTGAAGAAGTAAATATTTGTAAACATCTGGCCCTAAGATACCTCTGAAATTTGTACCCTAAATGACTTGAGACAGAGCAAGTGCCACTGATTTTGGTGAGGGAGGTGTTGGTACTTATGGAGCAGTACATACAGAGTTCTGGAGTTCTCTTGGGCATGCTCAGCCCAACACACACATGGGGAGAGGGAAGGACAGGGCTCTCCCACAGCACCTTCATGGCCAGAACGAGGTAGGTGTTTACCACTGGACATGGGAGTGCCCTCAGTTAAATCTCGCTCCATGTTCAGCTGATGATGGAGTTGGGATGAGGGGTTCAAGGGACATGGAGGGCAGCTCTAAGCACAGGATGTGTGGAGGCTGCTGTGTGTCCCTTGTGTCACCCAACCCAGTGGGTGATCACCCTGCCAAGGCATAGCCTGTACCTACCCACTGAGAGAGATTCTGGGGACTTTCCCAGTGTAAACGAGGAGCTGGCGAATTCAGGATCTGGGAATGCCTGTCTGACTAGTAGAGTTAGGACTGACTCCAGAAGGGGGTTTTTGCACTTAACTTCCTCTTGAAAATGGGACTTTGACTCCTAAGTCAGTAAAGAGCTTTTAAAAACATGAGCCTTAACCCTTTTGAAAATCCCAGCCTTGATCCCCACCACCAGTAATTTGCATTGGTATCTTGTGAATGAAATTAGCCTAGTATGTTTTCTGGCATTACTTGCTTACTTGGAAAGTCTGACTATCTAGTCCTTCTGTGTCTGAATTCTGTTTTATTCTTGTCTCCAAGCCATCTGGGGCAAATGGGGTTTAATCCAAGGCAGACCTTTGGAGCTGGGGAGTTTTTTTCCCTCTTTTTTTCCTCTCTATGTTTTTTTTTTTTTTTGCTGTTGTTTGGTTTTTTTTTTTTTGGTTGTTTTTTTTTTTTAGTATCAGACCTGAGGCATTTGGCTCACAGCCCAGGGTGAATAAAGAGAAATAAGGAGAAGAGAGAAGGAGTCTGGCTGAGGTGAGAAAACCTGAGAGAATGTTGAGGCCAAGGACAGAAAGTTGGCTGCTGTGGAGGTAGAGGAGTAGTGACAATATACAGAGGGTATGATGGCACAGACTGAAGGTTGTGTTGTATTCTGGGATTTGGTGGAGGAGAAGGAAAAGCCAGAGTGTATTAGGCCACAGGTTCTGGTGAGGTCTGACATATTCTGGTGAAAAAATAACTGGATAATATGCTACCCTCTCTTTTTGCATTGTTATGAGGATGGTGCAGGCTGACTTAATGAGGAGGTAGAAATTAGTGAGGGGGAACATAGGAAAAAAAAGGAATAGTCAAATGTGGGAAAAGAAGAAAGGATATGCTGCTAGGCTGAACAAGGAAAGAGGTAAAATAAACAGAAAGGTAGAGGAAAGTCTCACAACAGCAGAAAGTTTAAGTGGAATGTAATTTTCTTAATATTCCAATCTTTCCCATATGGAGGAAAACCCCAGAATTTGCAGAGAGAATTGATGAAATCCCCGATTGTATGGCTGAAACCTTTCCTTGCAAAGGGAGTGGTAAGATAGAGACTTAAGGTACCAATTTTTTAAATTCAGAATTTATACTTTAGGGTATTTTTTTTAAGAAGAAGGAGTAGATTTTCAGATCTGCTTGTGGTCTAGAAGGGGAATAAATTGTGGCATAATTAGGCACAAGAAGAAAAGGTAAAGGCTTCCCTATAGTTTTTGGCATGTGATTGTGGTGGAAAAAAAATAGGGTTGATAGGTATTTCCATAGAAAAAAAATGCAGATGTGTTCTTGATTTGGATTTTTTTAACCTGAGCTAGATAATTCAGATTAAACCAGATAAACTAGAGCAATATGAGAGCCATCAGGGTTATTTTAATTGGAATTGTCCAGCCCAATTAAAAGCACATATTTGTAGCCTTGCCCTGTGCTAGGCAGCCATAGCTGTGTCCTTGTGGGCTCTGGGAAGCGCCTCTGTGCAGTCACCATTGGACCCTTTGGCTGTGCTGGAGGCCCTGAGCTCTTGTGCCTGGCTGTGCTTCCCCAGAAGCAGAGGGAACTGTAGAGGTTGCTGGAGTTGCCCAAGATCAGACAGGGAATTTTGCACAGACAGGGACTAAGTGGAGGCCTCTTGAATGGCAGCCCAGTGCATGGGGTTGGATATGCACAGACTTAATGTTGGGTTTGTGTTGAGAGTATGCACAATTATGAACACTGAGCTTCTTTCCCAGGAGCATTCCTCAGTACTGAGTTAAAATGTAACATTTCCACCAATATTCCTGCCAGAAAATTAATTTGGTAAAATATTCGTTGAAAGAAAGTATGGAAAGGGGGCTGGCACAGCTGAAGCAAATTAATGTTAAGGATTCGAATGAATATTAAATCTCTTTTGCAATAGTACATTTCTGTCTCTAATTATGGCTCTGGGTGAGTAGATGACTGTAAAGTCACTCCTGGAAGGTGTACATACAGCAATCAGTGTGATAGCAGCCTTGCAGGTCCACGTGGGTGGATGACTTGAGCAGAATGGTAATGACATGTAGAACCTTCCCTATCTTGGAGACAAATTCCAATCAAACCTGATCAATACAGGGGCAAGCATTAATGCCTGTGGAGAAGCTCTATAACACAGAGACATCCAGAGGCTGGGGTCTGTTGGGACATGGCAGGCACAGCTCTGCCAGGTCCAGCAGCAGCCCAAGGCAGGAGGCCAGGCCTGAGCAATTGGAGTCCATGGGCCAAAGACTCCTGCAGGGATGCTGGCATGGATGGGAACTGCAGCAAGGAGGTGACCACCCATTCAGAACAACACCAGAGTTCTTTGGTTGCATTCACTTAAGGTCAGATGGGCCCCTTTAGGTACCTGAAGCAAACAGAAGATTTTGGGCTAAAATGAAGAAGTATTTTGAGATGCAATGGTCTGTGGTACACAGGACCAGCTAGAGTGATCTGAGGGCTGTGGGAAGCCTGCCTGGGCTGGGCTGGCCTGCCTGCACCTCCTGTGGTAGAGCTGTGGTGGTACCCAGCAGCTGGGCTCTGGTGCTGTGTCCACAGGTCCCTGCTCAGCACTCAGAGCCAGCTGCATGGTGTGGGGGACAATTTTTCAAGAAAACAACCTCCCCCATATTTTCTTTTCCCTGTTGTCTCTTGCTCCTTTGATACTCATCTAAATGGCCCTTTATTTTATGATATGTGTCTTTGGTTTTGTCTTTCTCATACCATTACTTTCTTCAGCCTCTTTCACTTTCTCCTCCTTGCTTCCCTGCTGTCCCCACTCCCTTCGTTCCCTTCCTCCACAGTTTATGCCAGTAGATGGTGGTATTCAGCAAGTTCTAGCAGTGCCAGCGTCACTCCCTTTGTCACTTGCTGGCTGTCCAGCTCGGCAGCAGGGAGAGCTGCTCGTGTGCCAGAGTTTGTCTGTGCCTGGGTGACTATCACAGCGGTGACCTGCGTGAACAAGAAGCACAAGTTCTGCTAAATTACTCTTTATTTTCCTGCTTGTTAAGTCTGTGAAAGAGCTGTCAGATTGACAAAGAGTTGTAAATATCACCAGGGTCATCAATTATTTGTTGTGATGTATGGGATTTGGGAGAACTTTGTGTACACATTTCTGCGGGATTACTCAGCCAGCTGGCAGAGGCTGTGTTGGTTTTGTAGCCTGCTGTTTGACAAAAAATAAGGCTGGAAATCATAGAATCATAGAATGGCTTGGGTAGGAAGGGACCTCAAAGGTCATCTAGTTCCACTGTCCCAGGTTGCTTAGAGCTCCATCTGACCTGGCCTTGGACACTTCCAGGGATGGGGCATCCACAACTTCTCTGGGCAACCTGGGCCAGAGTGTCACCACCCTCACAGGGGAACATTTCTCCTTAATATCTAATCTAGACCTATCCTCTTTCATCTGTAAGTCGTTCACCCTTGTCTTGTCACTCCAGGCCCTTGTAAAAGGTCTCTCTCCCTTGTTTCTTGTAGGCTTCCTTTAGGTACTGGAAGGCCACAATTTGGTAATTCTGAAGTCTTCTTTTTTCCAAGTGGAACAAACCCACTTCTCTCAGCATTTCCTGATAGGAGAGGTGCTCCATCCCTCTGATCATCTTGGTGGCCTGCTCTGGGCTTGCTCCAACAGGTCCATGTCCTTCCTGTGCTGAGGACTCCAGAGCTAGATGCAGCACTGCAGGTAGGTTCTCATCACAGCAGAGGGGCAGAACCCCCTCCCTTGGCGTGCTGCTCAGGCTGGTTTGGATGCAGCTCAGGGAATGAGGGAACATATTTCTGGGTAGGATTATCACTGGTCGCAGGTCCTGGGTCTGGATGCCCAATACAGGATAATTGGATTATAAAACCTCAGACCCCTTTAAACTCCCTTTTGTCAGGCACCAAAGAATTGAACTTCATGGTACTTCAGCAAGTGAGTTCTTAGCAGGCCTCACCTCTGCTTAAGGGCAGGATTTGCAGCAGGTTGTTGGCTGAGGGTTTTCCTCTTATCATGGAAGGTGTAACAGGACTGCACCTGCTTTGCACCCTGTGATGCCACCGGGGAAGTGCCTTATTCCAATATGAGAGCTCACTGCTCTGCAGGTGAAGCTGTGAGAAGCATTCTCCTCCACACCTGTATGTGTTTTATTAATTAATGTGATGTCCATATTCCTCCTTGGAAATTATTTTTATACCAGGACTCTGATGCTTAATTGAGTCAATAGGAGGCTGCACAGAAGTTACAGAAATTGGATAGAAATTCTGTTAAAGATTAAAGCAAAAATTTTCTAATTTGGGGGTGGGAGCAGAGTGCAAAATTACTTCTGGAGAAGGGTGGGCAGCAGTACAAGCAGCTGTTCTTGTTCTGCTCTTTGATGCTTTGTGAAAGATCTAACCAGCACTGGCCAAAGCTGTGTGAAACTCTTCTTGCTATTCTTTTAACATCTCTCTATAGCTCTCCTTTGCGGTTTTTCCGTTCCAAGCCCCTTTTGGGCATACTTGAGTGGGAATAGCATCTATTTTTTCTCTGAGTTTGGAATTTGAACTGCCTTCCTATGGAGAGCTTGACTCCAGCAGCAGATCTGAAACAAATTTGCTATTTACTATGGAGATTATAATTAGCCAGTTTAGAGTAGCCAGAAAATAAGAACTAAAACGTTGATGTGTGATGCTTTGCTTAAGATGGAAAATTACCAATTCATCTATAGGAAAACCCATGGAGAAGTCTGAACCAGTGTGCTAGGTTGGGTGTCTGTTTTGAAAGATTTTCAGGTCTCTGGTATTCAAGAGTTGCTTAGAACTTTCTTCCTACAACAAGTTGTTTTAAACTGTTTTACCTGAGGAACAAATACTTTGCTGATTTAAAGCAAGAGTCACTTGACCTTAGAAACCTTAAACGTAAACCTGGGAAAGACCTTGTGTCTCGCTGCAGGAATTGCTGCAGTTTCAATGCCCCAACCTGTCATTGAGAATACCTTTATCTCTGGCAGTGATGTACCTCAGCAAGGCATCTTGTCCCAGGAAGTGTCTCTCTTTCTTTGTCGGTTGCAGCACCCTATTGTTTCTTGTTCTAGCAAGGTGTTTCATAGCCAGTGTGTCTCCTTCCCATTCTTTCTCCCCTTTGTCATTCCCTGGGGCTTAACCAGCCCGGTTGATAAACGTTCATCAGCATGCTGTGGATTACCTCATCCCAAGATAAGAACTCAATACACAATTACAATTCTATTTCCAAATAACTGTTGGCCAGGCTGTAATGCCTTTCCTCTTCCTAGGAGAAGAATACTTAATCTGAGCTTTAGAGTCCAATGGATTTTGATTCACTATTATTTTTTCAGTACTTCTCTTCTTTAATTTTCATCTAGTTCTTATGGATATATTCCAAAGATTGCTGTCCCACATCTGAAGTTCTTTGAATAAAAAAGCATTTTCTCCAAGATCCTGAGATGAAAGATATCCATGTCTCCTAAACGTTAGCAACGTTACTAATGCTGCTTTGTCTCCACACGTATTAACAGGACTGCCTTAGAGATGCCTTTTCCATGTGGAAAAATACAATTCAAAAATCCCTTCCTCTACTATTTTTGATGTATGCTTTACCCAAATTTTTTTTGTGAGGAGGTTGCAACAAGAATCAAAAGCACAAACTATTATAAAGGGGAGTTTCAACAGCTGAAATACTGTTTCATTTTTAAATTCAAAGATACTTTTTGATCCACAATCGTAGTGTTTAGTTTGAGATTTTAATTGAAATGGAGTTTTCAATGAAAACTTCAGAATTTTGCCGACAGTTGAATTGTGTTAGTTGAAGGTGCCAAATTCCTTCAACAGAAGTCTTGCCTGGTTCTAGTCAGCAATGCTGGAAAAAACTGTCTGATCCTGCGGAAGTCCCCTTCAGTCATTGAAAGGACATAATCAGCTCTGGACTTATTTCCCTTCATGTAACCCTGACCTGCATTGCTGCTGCTCTCCCAAATCATCCTGCTGAGAACAAACCCTCCTCAGTGTGGGGTTGAAATTACCAGTGGTGCATTACAGCATGTTTGTAACAGCAATGTCTGCAGGCTTGGGGTTCATTTCCAGAGAAGCATCTCAGGCCAACTGAGCAACATTTCACTAATACTAAATCTAGTTCTTTGCAGGAAAGAGCTGTAGCATGGTAGGACCAGTTTCTAACCTGTTTGCCCACTGAAATGCTGCTCTCCACCCTACTGGAACAAGCTGACCCCATTGGGGAAACACATGTGATGGACACTGGTCCTCTCCCTTGTTCTCAGCCCCGGGTTCAGAGGGGTTTTCCATGTCAATAATAACGGGTTTCTAATGGGGTGTTAATTTTAGGATTCTTGGCTAATTGCCAGGTAGACATCTGATTGACTTTACAGTGTAAAATACAGCACTCTTCAGCCACTAGCACTGCCAACTACTCTTGCTAACCCAAAGCATTAAGAAGTAATGAGTCAAGCTTCTCAAATCACACCACTGGATAAAAATGATGAGATTTTGTAAACAGCACCTTCTGGGGGTTTATTTGACTGGGGATTGTTCAGGTTCATGTTTCTATACTTCATTATCTGCATCTGGGGGAATTAGAGTTTTATTATTTTGGGTTTTTTTCTAATAGCAGCTCTGATCGTTGCCCCTGATATTGTCGCATGCACCAGTATTCAAGGGTCTTCATAGAAGGTCTTCAAAATAAAATTGACAGAGAGCTTTCTGCCTTTTGGCCTATCTAGTTTAACTCCCAAACATGGGCATAACTTCTTGAAAATTTTGAAGACAAGCTTTTGGGGTAATTTGAAAGATACTTGATCCAGACATTTCTAGGTTATGGGACTGACAATTCATTGTCATTCTAATGTGGTTCACATGGCATGAGATGACATTTCCAAAAGGATGTCTGATTAGTCTGCTCTCATGTAATATTCCAAACTCATTGAATTTGGGTTTTGGTGAGCACTGGGTGAGGAACAACATGCAGTGACATTCATAGCAGAGAACATCTGTGATATAAAAGGCGTTACCGTGTCCCTCCTTAAAGGGATTCTTTGCTTTCCTCACAGGGTCTTTTCTCCAGCTTTTACCTGCTTAGATATTCAGGAATGTGTTCTGCTTGAAAGGCAGTTTTTATAGTAGGGAGGTACTAACACAGGGTGGAATGGAAGGCCACGTCATTATTTTCTCTTTTTGTTGCTGACTATTTAAGTAAAAGGGATTTCCTTTTCAGAAATTATCATTGTTTGATAGTTATGAAAAGATGAATTGTGTTGGGATGAGTCTCCTCTTCAGTCCCTGCTCGCTCCATTGTGCACCTCTGCACACACAAACCAAATGAAGCTGCAGGGTCTCTTTCCAGTTTGCAGAAGGCAAAGGAGAAAGTACTTTATTCCTGCTGTCTGTGACTTCTTGGTAAAATGCCAGTTTTTGAAGAGTCCCAGACGTGCTCTGGGAACTCCTCTGGTAACAAAAGATGTAGAGGTGGTTTCTCTTGTATTCCAGGACTCACCAGGTGCAAAGTATAAACAGGCACTGATGCTGACAAGATATTCCTGCCAGCTCCTGTCCTTTCATCTGCAGCTGGTGAGGAACCTCCTTTGAAAAGCTGTTTTACTAGAAGAAAGCAAGTCTCTCCCAAGGATCAGTGCCACCACAGGGAAAGGAAATGGCTCATAACATGGGACATCTCACATCTCCATCTCTTTCATCCCCTAGCAGAAGCTCCTCTTTGGCACCCAAAGTATCCTCGAATGCAGCATGTACTGTCTTGCACAAGGCAATTATTTCCCTAAATAGTGTAACATGCAAGAGAAGCTTCAAGGTCTGTAGACTGTAGTCAAGATTGTAGTTAGGGGTGGATTTCATACCCCAAACCCTCTGTGTTTGTCATTGTCCCTGACATTTTGGTATCAAAGCTTTCTAGAGGGAAATACAGTAGTAATGTTTTTTCTCAAGTCAATCCCTGATAAAAACTCTGCAATTCCATCAACATTGATTACATGTCTAAAGACAAAACATCAAATTGTTTCTTTGACCTTTCTTATTTGGGTTTTACTTTTCCTTTATGTAAAAAAAAACCCTATCAGCTGGACATTCCTGCAATTAGAAACACAGGCAATGCTTTTGTTTCTTTAAACCTTTTAATAGAAAATATTTCTCACTTTCCTTCTAGTTGTGATCAGAGTTCATCTGCATTTCTCAGGTGTTATTCAGATCTAAACTGAGCAGGCACAAGGAGATGCCTGAAGCTGTCACAATGGCAGATGTATCTGAAAAGCATTCCCTGAACAAACTGTGCAAGTCGGTGGTGGGGGAAGGGAGAGTAGAACTTAATTTTAAGCTGTTTGGGAGAGGCACTGTCATTATGTGCTGTATGCATTAAATGCAAACACAGAACAGGTTCAGGTCTGTGGCTGCTGCTCTTAGGTGTGACAGCAGTACAAATGAAATAATAAGATCAGGTAATCTCAGCTGGTCATTAACCCTGCAGTAAATGCCTGTTTCATTTGCCAGGTAGGAGCACTCAGGGACCTCAGCTAAAATTGGCACCTTATTGTGCTAAGCACACACAGACACCTAATTAAAGACAGTCCCTTTCAATGAAGTGTTTTTTTGGTGGAGATGGGCAAGACAGATAAAGGATGGGAGCATAATCATCCCTGTTCCACAAACAGGGAGCTGAGGAACTCTGGTCTCCCAGGGACTCTGCCGTGGGTTTCCTGTGCTATCCTGGAGAATTGCTGTGGTCAGCGGGGTCTTAGACCCCAGATTTGTGCTTCAGCCACGAGACCATCCTTCCCCTGCAGAAGGATGCACCGAGTTTCTTGTTGCTTAAATAGAAACCTCAATTTACATGTTCCTTGTTCCTCTTTTAAAAAAAGCTCCCTGACCATTTTGGTTTCTCTCATCCTCTCAGGGTGTTAGTCATCATTTAAAATACACACAATGATTAAAATGAGTCTGATCATGTTTAAGTACAATATTTCAGGGTGGCTACTTGGTATGACTTGCATGAGGACATGAAATGCCAGAAGGACCAGTGCAATCAACAGCAAACCTCTGTGCCAGAATGAGTGGGTGGGGTCATGTGCCGTATACAAGGGATTCATAAATGTTTACTGTAATTTGCTGCCTGATTATATTTGACCTCTGTGGGTTGGCACATGTACTGATTTATTGCATCCATGCTATCTTAATTACTAAGGACACAGCTGAGAGCTTTTTGAAATTAAAAGTGACTTATTTTCCTCAATTACTTAAGTGCAGAGGCTCAGGCACATACGTAGTTGTATTTTTCTATCAAGAGAATATATGATTTGTACAGCCAGTTACACTTGTTTGTGGTTCCCTGGACTCTGGGTATGTGTAGAGGCAGGTACTCAGAGCTGGCTCACAGGGATATGTTTACCAAGACTTAGCAAACTTTTCCTTCTCCCACTGCTGGTCCTGCTTACAAAATATTGCTCTTCCGAGTCTCAGCTGGAACTGGAAGGCAAAATGAGGAAAGTCTCTGAAAGGTTGCTCCCAGTGTTTTTCTAGCCCAGCTGGGTGCAGGTATTATTGGAGACCTCATGAGAAGGATTATTCTAACAAAATTTTCACCCTGGCTTCATGGACTAAGGGATACAAACAACTTTTAAATAAGTCTCCAAACTTACACTTGCTTAGCCAAAGTGAGACACTGAAGCTTTTGAGGCAGCCCTGCTAACACACTAATTGTTGGACCATTTTGAATGTGTGACACCAACCAGTTATGTTGCAGGTTGGCAGGAATTCATTGGATTTAAGTTTTTCATAGTTCTCATGTTGAAAATGCCTCTGAATAACCAGGTCAGACATTAGGAAAGCTGGTTTTCTGTCAGCTATAGCCCTGTCTTGACTTTTGCAAATTTGGGCAAAGATAATGAGAAGCTGTTTGCGATTTTAAGTTCTGTCTGGAACTTGAGACTTCTTCAAAGGCTCCAACTTTCAGAGGCCCGCTCAGTGTAGCCTCTAAAACTGAAGAGTCCAAATTGTTCTTACCTTTCTCTCAGTTATTATTGCATTTCTGTGTGCAGAAAAGGTACATAACCATGTCTATGTATCTGAATTTGCAGATGCTCTAGCTGTGCTAGAGCACAGTTGCAGACTTAGGCACTTACAGGCTTTATTCTTATTTCATTTTAGTTACGCTAATACATAACTCAGCTGCTGGTGGTGGTACTTGTCTTCATGTCAGGTAGCAGTGCAGTGCAGTGATTTTCTGCATCTGATTCCAGGATCCCAAGAATCCTCTGCAGGATCCAAGACAAGTAAAATACTCACATCTCTTCTGAAAGTGGAAACAAGTTGTGAACTCTGAACTGCTATACGAAAGGTGGTAATTCAATTTCTTTAAATCTCCGTGATAGCTCCTCTCAGGCTCATTCCAGGATTTAAAATACGTTTTGCAAACAGCAACTTGATACAGAAATATGTTTCTCCTTTTAACAGATCACTTGTTGAGAAAGCAGCTAAAATAAATCCAGGCTATTCCAGTCCTAAGTCTGCCTTCTTTTCCAGAGTGTGAGGAGGAAGGGGGTAGACTAAATTATCACTGTGTGTGAGAGTTGCTATCAAACCCACAGCTGCTGTAGGACAAACCAGGCTGACTGCAGGCAGGCAGGATCCCTCAGTCCAGCCTTCCAGCCCCCCTTGCTGCTCAGGCCACTCATGCTGCTCCTGACAGTGCAGCACAGAGAGGGGAATGGTCTCCTGCTCACCCACTGTGCTCCTACAGTGCAACTGGAGGTGTGATTGTAGTGCAGATAACCAAATAACAACCAGCTTTAATGTTCCCAGGGTTTGGGGCAGGCTGGACAAGCCTGCCCAGGATGCCATGTGCATATTCAACAGCTGGTGCCTGAATGAGGTGTCTCCACTGCTTAAGGTATCCAGAGGAGCAGGATTGAAGCTGGTCAGTGTGTTGCTGTTGTGCCTTTGACTGCAAGGCAGCTGCAAATTAAGGTGTTGTGTTGAAAGTTCTCTGTTCAGAATTACTTTGGAGATGCTCCCAGTTCTGTCCAAACCTCAGGTCCCGTTGCTCTCACTGCTGTGAGTGCTGAAGGACTTGCAGTTGGAATGTGCAGGACATCTTTCTGTACAGGCAGAGTTGGATATGACAGGGGAATGACTTCTTAATGGTCATGCCAGACCATTAAGAAGGCCAAAATTATCTGGAAACAGACAAAATTGCCAATCCAGATCCATAATAACAACAAGAAGTATTTTTCCCTAGATCAGGATCTATTTATAGATCTTTGTAATAAAAGGATATTAAATACATAAGACCTGATCACAGAGGAGAAAAAAACAGGGGAAAGGCAAAAAAGCATTAACAAAGAAGAGAAAACTGAAGCTGTTAAGATGTAAATATGGATGACGCATACTCAGGTATGCCTGGCACAGGGAGCTGTGTCTGGGATTGTACAGTAGCAAAGGAAGAAGGGAAGCATAAGGAGCACAAAGCTTTCAAACAGGCCCCTTCAACAAGTCAGAACTAACCCTTGGAGTGAGATTGGAGGGAAATCAGCCTTGTAGATACCTAGAGAGTCAGTTAGTGAAAAGTTGTGTAATTAAACCCCGAGTCCAATGGCAGCAGAGTCCTGCATGAAATAATGACTCTACTGAAGTCAGTGGCAAAAATCCCAGTGATGTCAGTGCAGCAGCTCCTGGCATTTCCCCATAGCAATCTCTGCTGCTTCTGCTCATGAGCTCCAGGACTGTATGTGGCACCATGTCTGCACGAGGAGCAAAGGGCAGTAGAGGGTAGATGTGCACCAGAAACACTTTTTCAGAAATGTGGCTCTTTGATTAGGTGTGTTTCTTTGAAAAGTTTTCTTTGGGAAGTGCCACTATCGCATCAAAATATATGAAATCTTGAAGAACAGTAACTTTTCAGCTGAAGAACTCCATCTTGAGTCCCTGTATTAAGGGATTGGCTGGAATACTGCAGTGATGTTTCACCACCACATCAAATTTCCCGGCACAAACTCTCATTCTGTTTTGTGAACAAGGAAGAAGCCGAACTCGGAGGCCTGCTTGGACAAAACCCTGTTTGTCCAGCTGCTGCATAGGAAAAATCAGCTTCTTCCCAGGATAAGCCAGCATCTTTCTACCCCTCAGAAGGTGTATTGTCACCTGTTCAAGGGTAACAGCACCCCGGGCTGAGTCCCTGGATGCAGGAATTGGACCGGGACCGACTATGGCAGTCAGTAGAGGGGAGCAGAGAGCCGCACACGGAGCAAAGCCTGTGCTGGGCTTTGCAGCTTTGGGAGCAAATGTGTGAGAAGTGGCGTTTTATGCCCTGTTTTTACAGGGCACTGGAGTGTTGGTCAGTGAGCAGAGACCCTGTGTGCTTGGATGGATGGAGACTAATAGTTCAACAAAGGAGCATTGTGGGATAAATCTTACTTAAAATGAAGGCTGGTTTTGCAAACCAAATTCAAGGCCATGACAGGCAAGACTTCATTTTATCTACGGGTAAAAGGAAAATGCTTAAGGGCCTGTCTCCAAAAGGAAAATACATGCTCATTTAATTGCATCTTTTCTGGTGAAGGGAGAGTTCATTATTATTACTATTTATTATTATTATTATTAGACATATTAGAAAGAGCTGTATGCTGTAATATCCTTCATTGCAACCACATTGATTAGCACTAACTGAGAATGTAGTATAATAGTAACACGAGGCACACAGGACTCGTCTGGCCTGTCCTGGTTGCTCCTTAATTACGCATGTATAAAATAAGAGGAACAGCACCTGTGGAGATTCCCAGCACCTCCTGCTCTGCTGAGACAAGGGCTGCACTGCATGAGAGCAGTAACCAAATCCTGCGAGTGTGTTTACATCTTGAACTTACCAAATCTTCCCAAGTGGAATGCAGGGTCCGGTTTCAGCCAAGGAACTGTTAGCAGTGAGTGAGAGTTAATGGATCAATCTGCTGTCTCTTGTCAGTGCTTTTACTGTTGACTTCTGGAATGTGTTTGATGAAAAGAAAGCAACTTCTTGAGACAGAAGATACAGATGTAGCATGTTAAGGTTGGGACCTACACGAACAATAAAGCAATGTTATCAGTGCTTTGCTTCCCCAGTGCTGCTTGCCAAAACTGACAATAGAATAGCAGCAAAGCATTTCTTTTTTTAACCACCATAACTGTGTGTTAACCATTTGCTCTGATTCTCTTTGCAGACACAGTCAGAAGTTGTGCTGGTGTTATAAATGAAAGATGCTGGATATTTTATCTGGCACCCTTTTGCACAGCCTCTGCTGCCTTTCTGTGGCCAGAGGAAGCTGAATTAAAATGGAATTTGTAGGATCATTGAGCTGAACCAAACCTGTTGGCTTCCTGTACGTTTCATGCTGCCCACCAGCAGAATGCCTGTACACCATGTGAACTTTATGGGATGATTCCTGTATCCCAATGAGGCAGGCTGTGACCCAAACTGCAGTGTGATTTTGGGGCATGTGGGTTCAGCTACCCAGCAGAATGGAGTGTTGTGTGGAGGGACCCAGGCTAGCTCCCAGGAATGCTGTGGTGAGGGCTATCCACAATCAAATTATATTCCACTCTCCAGCACCAGGATATTGCTCTTCTCCCAGAGCCAGGGTGTTAGGAGTCAGCTCTGATGTGCCTGCTCGGCACTGTGGATACCCTTGTGCTGTATAGACATAACCACCGAGGCTAAAGCCCAGCTCCGTGGAGGTATTTAGGCTTTTAACTCTCACTGAAATGAGCAGGAGTTAAAAGCCTAAATACCTTTGAGGATTTGGGCCTAAGTGGCTTACAGAAAGCCTGTGGCACAGCAGAGGATCAGGGATTTTGACTCAGAGGCCAGTGCCTCCGATATGAAATCATTCTTCCTCTCTACATCTGGTAGCAGTTTGCATTCACATTTCCCAGCTCAGGCCATCAAAAATATGCCCATGCTTAGGACAGGAGGTGAAGAATAATTTAGGTAATTGAAACTACAGCAGGAATGTGGTTCTGTCAGAGGGCTGTTGCCTGACCTGGAATTTAACCAGACAAGTAGGGATTGGGGAAACTGTGCGCCAGCTCCCGCCTTTCAGGTGCACAGAAGGCAGTCAGTTTCTCTGGAAGAAGGGGTATAAATAATTGAGCTTATATGTCTGTTGACAAGGAAGCCATATTGCTGGGAATGAAAGCAGGAGATGTGCCAAACACTTGCCTAGTTATCCACATGACTGTTTATCAGTTATAACTAGAGCTGAGCCTGTAATTCTTAATGAGTAATTCATATGATGAATATCTCCCCCTTACACTATGTGTGAATGGTGTATGAACCAGCCATTACTTTCAAATATTTATTTACTAGTCACAATTATTTGTTTAATACTGTGAATAATTCATGGTTTGTGTGATGTTTTCAGGCAGTTCTCTGAAAGTAGCCAATACCCAGGCTATTTTCATTGGGCAGGGAAGTAAATGTAGCCTTTTTCTGATTACGCCAGTGTTAACTGAGGATAACTTGAAGTCAAAAGGCTGGATCCCTCACTGATGCAATTTGGCATAGCTCCATTTTTTTTCCATTGATTTCAAATGACCAGTGTTAATTCACACTAACTTACTTGATGGCCCTGAAAAGAAGAATTGTACGAAGGAAGAATGACTCCCACACCATATTGTCCTGGGACTGGCTAAATGTACTGCATTTCACAGTCAAATCTTTTCATTAACATTCTCATATGTATAAATTCAAAATTCATATTTAAAAATTTAATTTTGTATTAATATCTCAGTTGCCTATTACTGAGTAGCTTTGCAGTAAATTTTGCTTGTGTGATTTTACACACAAAGTGACAGTTTTTGCAGAAATAGTCCAAGTTCAGTTTTTATTTGCAGGGCAGAGGGGAAATTGTTTTGAGGACAAATCTGTGGCTTGTGTTGAGGTTAACCTGAAAAACTTCCTTGTTCAGTGTGCAGGACTTTTCGGTTCCAGTATTACTTTTACCATTACAAAATCTTCCCTTATATAAGTCTCACTGACGTCAGTGGAGCTTTGCCACTTGTATTTGCCTTATCAGATTTCCAATCCTTAAAGCTATTTTAGAAGACGTTTTAACCACCTTCTCTGTGGTACCCAGCTAATGGTGGGAAAAGTAGAGTAAAGGATTGTATTGGATTGTGTCTCTCTGATTCTTGCACCAGTTGTCCATGGTCTCCAAGGGGTGTATGCCAGAAGGATATGGAATGCTTTGTGCCTTGTCTGTCTCCTGTGTCTGTCCCTTTCTGTTACAGTTCCCTTCATTACAAAAGCAAATTGTATTAGTGACACCACAAGAGAACCAGGTAGGAATTGAAGGCTTTGTCCCTAAAAGCAGATTTCTAGGTATTTTCTGTTTCCAGATTTCCAGGGCAGCACACCAGGCTTGCACTCAACATTGCTGAAAATTTCCCTGCTAAATTTCTAAACACCCATGTTTTTCACTAGTATTTCTTGTCTAGCTGTACAGCAAAAATTGTAAATGCTGCCACTCAGATTGTCACCATGATGTGGCCACAGTCTTGGCTGCAGGATCCTTGTGTTCACAGCAAAGGGATTGTTAACAGCACTTCACAGGGAGAAGTCTTGTGCTTTTCTTTCTTCTTTTTCATTCTTGCTTTCCAGTATTTCCTCTTCACTGATGCTATGGCTCCCAGAAATACAAAAGCATAAAGAAAAAAATCACATTTCAGAAAGATCTGTTGCTTTTCTTGCCAGAGTAGCACAACTAATTTGAATGTTGAAGAATCTACTCAGACTAAATGTCCAGGTGCACGTCATTGCTCACTACACGTAATTTACTAATGAGTGGATCCAGACAAACAAACTGAGGATCCAGCATGCCCTCTGGCTGCCTATAAAAATGAGGAAAGATAATGAAGTGGTGTGAATCAGGGCCTTTCTGTAGCAGCGAGGCATGAAAAAACTGGAACACAACAGCTTTTGCTGTTAGGTACCAAACACTACCTCAACAGTTCTGTACACAACCACGGGGGAAAATCCATTTCACAAACCTTGAAAAATTTACACAGTTGCCTATTTAATATTTTTCATGTCCCAGGTTCCACATTTCTGGATGTCCCCATTGTGAAATTTGCATATGTTTGGGTTTTGACCATGCAAAGGTAAGCATGATTCTCAGAAAGGCACAGCTCCTGACCTTTCTTTAATTACAAGCAAATGCAGGGGTTGATGGATATTGCCATACTGTTGGTCTCCTCTGTTGAGTGAACATTAGTGAACGGCCTTCTGAAAAACAGTGGGGTCTTTGTACCACAGCCTGCAGCTCAGCAGGAACACACCTGACTACACCAAGCTCTTTTTAAGCAGAGCCCTGCACAGTGTCAAAGGAAAATGTTTTATTGTAAGTGTAGGGAAGAGCAGATGCATAGAAGAAAGGTCAAAGAAGAAGAGAACCAATTGACCTGCTAAAACAGAGCATCTTTGGGGATTCTTAGCAGAAAACCTTTGTCTTCCATCCACTGTGATGGTGCAACCTTCAGTCAGAAACAACTGCTGCAACCTGAAAAATACGGTACCTTTTTGTATAAAGTCCTTCCAGCCAGCTCAAAGGCAGTAGTTCTTCAGCCATGTACTGTCATTACAGCCATGTCCTGGGCTGTGATTCAGGACTCAGCCCTGTAAACACTTGGTTTTACATTTGTGTTTGTTCTTGTATGACTCCCTCTTCTGAAGCACAGTCCTCAGAGCTGCAAGATTGTCAGACTGTCCCTGCTGGCCCAGGCAGTGCCGGAGCCCAAGAGCACACCCAGGCCGCACAGGGGAGCTGGCTGCCCGCCTGGTGGTGCAGCCACACCGTGTGCCACTGGCTGGGGACACTGTGTCCACCCGTGTGGAGCTGCAGCAAGGTCCTGTTACACTGGGCTATTTCAGCAGGACAGACGCTTTTCCCTGCTCAGTGTGGAGATGCCTCTAAGGGGGACACTGGCAGTGGATTACATCTGAGATAACAGTGTGCTTCTGAAATGTCTCCCAGTGATCCCCATTGAACTGCGCATTTATGTCACAGAGCAGTCATGGAGGACACCAACAGGAGTCCTCTGGGATGGCTTCAGAGGTGCCATGGGCCACCTCGTGCTGGTTGCTGCTGCCAATAGGCTACAGCTCTCTGAAGAAAAGCATGGAATAGAAATTCCCTGTGTGGATGTCAGGTCCTTGGCACAGTGTCTCTCTGTGTATCTGTGTTCCTCTTGTTTTGCACTGGTTGCTGTTACAGATACGGTCAGAGACACTGCAAGTCCCACTCAAGTACACTGACCTTTCTTCCTCTCTGTTGGGCTGTGTTGTTTAGGCCATTTCCAACATGTATGTAAGAATTTGGGAAATCAGGTTTCCTTTGGTGAGACTCTCCAAGTACTTGCAGTGATTTCTTTGCACACACACCTTGTTGAGTAGGGACCGGCAGGTCAGATAAGGCCCCACAAACCCCAGGCCTCATGCACAGCTGCAATGCTACAAGGTGTGTAAGGGGCAAAGGGTGAATTTATTTCTCTCCCTTTGTATGGTATCTGATCACATCTCATGATAGTCCCCTTCCCCTTACTTGCACTCATGTAATTACCATTCCTTGCTCTTTCGTGCTGCCTCTGGAGGTTGGCACTGTTGGAGCATGCAGTGCTTCCCTATGGACCCTCTGGGGGAAAGATAGGAAGAAACTGAAATTAAATGTAGGTGGGGTAGCAATGATAATTATGTTGGATCATAACTTCCACCGATCTAATTAATGCCACCTAAGTTGTGGCTTGTGCAACTGCCTTGATCTATTGGTGATATCCACGGCTGGCAGAGGGATGTTTTTGCAGAGGGCCCGTGGCTCTGATACAGAGAGTGATAGAAGTTGGATATCATGAACATCGTGTGGTACAGTTACAGTCAGAAAGGTGCCTGTTCATGATGCTCTTTAGAGGCACTGGAAACTGGGGATCCAGGTAGGATTAATCAAATAGGCTGTTCAGCCCAATTAATTTGTTTCCAGCCAAATCCCTTCACACCGCTCTTAAAACGGCGTTTTCCTATTGAATGTGGCATAACAAGCTCTAGGTGTTTCCAGCATTAAGTGACAGTAACAGATGACTCTCACCTAAGTTCCAGTTTATGTATTTGTTTTATTACTCAGGATATGTCTGGATTTTACAGCTGAGTATGTCAGGAATTTAGTTACAAGTTGAAACCGCTTTATAATGCGTGGCTATAAAGATCAAAGGTTGCAAAACCAACCTTGGAGAGTCAGGTCCTGCTCTTCCAAGGCTCATCAATCATGACTTAGTTCTGGCCCATCTCACATGATTTTATACCATGTACTGTCATTTGGACAAATGTTTATCCATAGCATTAGACCAGAGACTCCAACAACTCTTAGGCTAAGTATTGCCATTGGTTCCTGACAGCACTTTCCTGCGTTTTATTTACCTGGTGTCTCTTTTTCCTCCTCTGATTTTTTCTTTATCTCAAAGTTGATAGTTTTAGGTATGTACCTTCTGCTAGTGGCACACAGGGAATTCTTAGTTCTTCTAGCTGGAAAAAAATTAAGATCAATATAAGACCAAGATAAAGATCTTCTCTGGTTCCCTCTGGCTACTTGCTGAAGACCATTACATCTGTACTTACTGAAGTTCTGCGATGCTCTGCCAGCCCATGAAGCCAAAATAAGGCAGGAGGAACCAAAATAAAGGTTTTATCAGTGAGTCTGACCATAGGCTCCTGTCACAGAGGTCACTGAAGGAAAAGTCAGGGTGAGCCAGACTCTTTTTGCACCTCTGCTGTCAGTCTATGCTGGGGCACTGGACAAGTCACATCAGTTTTGGTTTCCCATCTTTGCTTTTCTTTCAGTTGTGAACCCCTTGAGTAAGGGCGAGTCTTTCATATTTTGGGGCACCCACAGTCTTAGGAGACTCCTTTCACTGTAGTAGAAAAAATTACCTTTCTGTGATTTATCATCCCAACTTTGCCTGGGAAAACTGGAATGCTTATTTATAAGTTTTTCTATGAAAGATTCTGTGGTGGGAGACATAGGAACAACTGGTAAGCACTGGGGTCACTGTCGATTCTGGGTTTTAGATCTTCCTAAGTTAATTTATCCCCAAGATACGAATTCTGTCAAAAACTTTTTAAAAATTACTTTTGTCTCAAATAAAATTTATTGTGCTTTCTGAACCAAAATATTTATTATTTTTTAAAACTGTTAATTTTTTAAAAGAAAGTGATTTTAAAAGTAAAGCAGCTTCTTATATGAAAAAATTCAGAATTTTTCCAGTGATATCTCAATAAAATATTTAAATAAAAATGAGCATCTGTATATTAGGTCTAACATTAAAACATAAGAGCTGTTAACTTTGGGTTTTAGTTTTGCGTACTTTGGTGATAGAGTTTGAGAAAATCAGTGGGATAAAATGCATTTTAGTATTTTTGAGATTTAAAAGTTTTCCCTACTTCTGTTGCTGAATAAACTTTTTTGTGGAACCCCAAGGAGTTGATTGGGTTTATAGACAGTTGTCAATTAAGTTACAGGGTTAGAAATGAGAATCCATCCAAGTGTCTGTTCAAATATCTCATTTGTTTTCTTTCTGAAGTGGCTGTTTCTGCAGATCCAGCCCAGTTTTCTCACCCCATACTGCCCGTTGCTCCCAAGGATTGCTGGGAAGAATAATGAGGAATGTAATTTGCTTGTTATTGTGGCTGTCACTGTCATGGCTGGAGGGTCAGAGTTACATTTGCCCATGAAAAGACAGATTTTAAGAAGTGATTGCTGAGTCTAGGTTTTTTTTTTTACTGTCTTCTCTTTGGATATGTGAGAAAAGCTTAAAGGATTGAGCCTTATGTTTTGAAGGTGAGAAAAGAGTCTCAGGCAGAACTGCTTCCTGTTTTACTTTGTGCCTTTGAGGGTGTAAGAAAGTTGTATCAAAAGGGAAAGCAGCAAAAGAAACCAACCAAAAAACAAAACAGGGAAGTACAGTTGCATTATCATTCTGAAGAAGCATTTTTATGCAAATGCATGTAACAGTTAAAATAAAGCTCATGTTATGTTACCTTTGACTTTTATAACTGCTGGGGTGTGACAGGATTCAAACTTTTCATGGCATGCCAAAAATATTTCTTAACATAAAGTTACTTTGCCTAGCTAATGTAATTATGTCCATTACTCACAGGGATTCCGTCTTGTCCTGGACTTTGTCTTATTCCCGTATTTACTGCTGGCAGGAGATGGGGCTGGGTTTGATACCAGCATTCTGGTGTTTCTTGCTGCTGCTGCTCACCCCTAGAGAGCCTGCCACAGGTGTCATGGGGAAGGAGGACAGGAATCTGGCTTGCTTGAGGGTAGGGAATGATAGGAGTTCCTGGGATGAGGTAGAGCTGGGGGTAGAGGGAGGATTCGGTCTGGTGGCTGCTGCAGACCTGAGGCAGAGGTTGGGCGAATCATGCTGGATGAACCCCCTATGGGACCACAAGCTGTATTCCCAGCTGGAAGAATCCCTGGGGATAAACTGAGCCAACACTGGCTGGGGCTGGGGGGCTGGCTTGTGTAGGTTTGTGCAAGTCCTCAGGAATAAAATCATGGCAGGGTCTGGAACTGGTGTAGGGATAAGCTTACGTGTAGCAGCAGTGGGACCCCCTCGCTTGGATTTTCACCCAAGGCCGGCTGGGATTTGAGTTAGAATTTGGCTGCTTGGTTGATTTCATTGAGGATTAGGTTGTGTAGCATTGGATGGGAATTTCAAAGACATGCAGCAAAAAGTCCTTTAACCTGCAAGAGGGCAAAGTTGTTTCTCCCCATTGGACCCCATCACTTCTGAGGGAGCCATTTTTCCATCCTCTCAAAGCAGAGCCCAGATGTTTGGGTCACACATCCCCTGTGAGCATGGCACCACGTGGATGCACCGCTCCCTGCCCTCCTGGGCAGGGGTATGGGCAGCTGCAGGGACCCAGAGCCTTGAGTTGATTTGATCTGTACCTGCCTCTGTAACTATGCCTGGCTTCCTCTGACCCAAATTACCTAACTGAGCTGGAATTTCCTTCCTCATATTCCTGCCCTTACATCTCTGCACTCACCTGCTGTATTTAACTGGCTGCTGGGGGG
>VYZT01015139.1:343833-386991 GCA_013400735.1 Pomatostomus ruficeps | reverse complement strand
GGGGGGGGGGGGGGGGGGGGAACCGTGCGCTAACACTGAGCCCACCTCTGCCCTTCTCCCGCCTGGCTTAGAGACACACTGTGTAAATGGAATTTTTAACATCAAAAGTTTCAATTACAGCAGGAAATGTCAGGCCGACAGAGTGTGACTGTTCCAGGTTTCCCATAAGGAATACTCCCACCCCTACTATTTACCCATATGGAAAAAACAACCTCTGATGGTATTTTTTTAAGTTCTCAGGTAAACGGAGCTGAATGGTATCATCACATTCACAGCAGGATTTCTGCAGGAGATGAAAAAGTGTAAATCATGGCACAGGGTCCAGAGCCTTTACAGTGCCTTTTTCATGAAAGAAAATCCTGGGATAAGGGCTAAATGGGATGGGGGCTGTTCGAGACACAGCTTAACTCCCAGCAAGTCAGCAGTCTCAGGGAAAGAGGAGCAGCATGGAAATGTTGATCTCAGAGCAGGAGATCCTACAGAAGGCAGCAAACATCACACTGGAGAAGGTGGGTTATGGGAGAGCCTTATTGGGGGCCTTCCAGGAGACACAAGGGGTCAGTGCAGTGACCAGCGGAGCTGTGCACCTTCCAGAAGAGCTTGGCTCTGCCCTCTTGGTGCTGTCTCATTAATAAGGTCTCCCATTCATCATTTCTTCTAGAGGCTGAACAAGTCTAATTCTCTCAGCCTCTCCTTAGGCACTGTGAGCTCCTATGTCGTGATCATCTTGTTTGCTTTCTCCTCAATTCATCCAGAAATTTATCTCCAATATGTTTGGCAGGTCATTAGATTCAGCTTTTATTGGAAGAAATATAAGGCTTTTACCATGGCCTCAGAGATCCCCACTGGTCTTGGTCTTGCTCCATAGCACAGAAAACACATTGCTGAGGTGGGTGATACAGCCACCTCATTCCCTGCACTCCTGTAGGGACTCCATCATTTGCCTCCAGCAGGAACAAGTCATGCTTTTAATGACAGTGTTCAGCCTGTGGGATCATCTTGGACATACTGGTTCCTGGAATCACTGCTGGGGCTTCCAAAAAAGCCTGGAGAGCTTCAGTGGTCAAATTAAATCAGTGAATGTAATAAGGGATTTGGCACTTAAGTCACATGGCTCTTCAGGATAATTCAGTGTATCCCGAAAGCAGGCTCCGTCGGAGTGTTGTCCGGCAGAAAAGTTGTTGCTGTTGAGTGTTCAGAAGTGTTTAAGCTCTCCAGATGGCTCAGCAAACTGCTTCCCAATGGGAAGTGTCTGTCTTCATGTGTGCTGAGTGCTCAGATTGGTACTCATCTGTGGGCAGGAGATTTTGTGGGAGGTGAGTTGGTAATGTCACGTGAACCCTATTATGTTTCTCTGCAGGACAACACAAAGTCAGCACAGTACAATGTGTTCTGCAGACGTGGGGCTACAGTGCTTCTGGTTAGGGCAAGTGGAAACACAAGAATTTAATTTTATAGAAAATGATGATGTTTTGAATGTGCTTTTAGTCCACAAGGAAGATGAAATATTTATTGAAATGAAAATGAAATGGATGGAGAACTTTTTAAAAACAGCTTTTGGGAATTCACCCGGGCAGAGGGAGCTGAGCATTGAACTCACTGCCCTTGATCAAACAGAGCAGGAATATTTCCCTATATCCCATGAGTAAGCCTGGGTGTTAGTGAAGAGGGCTCTGTCCTCAGCAGGACTCAGGGATGTTTGCGATGGGTGGTATTCACAGCACTACTTGGGGAGATGAAAAGGGAACAGAGCTACATGTCAGGAAGCAGATGCAGCCACGGGTTCATCCATGGGCACCAACCTTGGCAACTCAGCTCAGCTCTGGCCCATGTGACACTGGGAGGACCCTCTCATAAACAGAGTAGCAGGAGGAAGGACATGAGAGAGGGTAGGAAAAGGCATCCTCTGAAATCTTTATCTCCAAATACAAGTTTAATAGATGTCAAGGGTGCTTGTTTGTCTTTTCTTTTTTTGAAGAAGCTTATTTATGGGAAAAAATGTAGTGCTGTTCCCCATGATGTAAATCTATAGAGATTTAAATTGATGGGAGAAACTTGCAGTTTATGTAAACAGGCATGGCTCTGTGGAATCACAACAGATTATACCCAGCTGAGGATACAGCCCATCATTTTTAATAGTTTCATTCTTCCACATAAGAGAAGGCAAGGAAATGGGGGATGTAAGGGAGAAAAAGAAGGAAAAAACACAGCATGGGATTTACAAAGTCTTGGCCATCACTTTTCTCAGCCTCTGCATGGAAAACATCTGCATGTTACAGACCACTTTGATGTCTGCCTTTCAAACTCTGGGCTCTCCTACCCTCTGAATGGCACATTCACAGGGCACTGCTCCCCTGATGGCAGCTGCCCTTGCTGGGAACAGGCAAGCCGAGTATTGCTGAGAGCAGCTGAACATACACCACCTGCTGATCCCAGTGAGTTCATTCTGCTGGTCTGTAAATATAAAATATGGAAAGGGCCACAATTATTGTTCCTTTGGAGATGTTAAAGTTTAGAATCTGCCTCTAATGACTGAGGTATAGTAGTAGAGTGTGATCTTTCCATGGAAAGTAGATGGCCACTACAAGATAAGCCTTGTGTGGGTAAAATAAATAACGTCTTAGGAGCTAATGCAGGATGTTTGGTCATGCATTAGAACTGTGTAGCTTTCTGATATCAGAGATCTGCTGGGTGAAACCCTGAGCGGGACTGCAGGAGACCAGCAGAGAAGTTTGCAAAGGTCCCTGTTGGGCTTTATGTCCCCCTGTAGGAACCTGGCTGACCAGCCCTGTGCCGAGCCCTTGTGCTGCAGCAGCACCTCCTGTGCACATGGTGGTCTTCATGCTCTTGTTGCTTTTGGAGATACAGGGACAGCAGCAGGTTCCCTGTCCTGGGCTCAGTCATAAAATGCAGCTCAGAACAAGACAAAATAGGAGGGCAGAAAGAAAAGGATGCACATAAGGCAAATAGTGTGCGCAAAACAACTGTGCTTTTCCTTTGTTGCAGCCACTCAGCATCTGAGCACTCACCTGGGATGGAATTCCTCAGGATGTAGGTGGACAGGGACAGCTGATGAGAAGCTAAATGGCCTTTGCAGCTGCCTGGGAGTGATACTGATCTCATCTTAAGGGAGGCATCTGCTGAGGGCCAGGTGATTTTCTTCCCAGAAGTGCCTACTCACTCCATTAACTCTGATGGGAGGTGAATGTGGCTGAGCAGGTGTAGATACCAGCATTGTTGGGATTTGGGTTAGAAAAATACCCCATCCTTTGCTGCAAGGCAAGTGGTGGTCAGGCTGGCTCCTAGGGGGAAAACAGCAGGTCAGTGAGCAAAGGGTCAGTCAGACAAACCTGCCTGAAGGCCTCTGACCTTGCTCCAGCCCAGCAAGCAACAGAGTGGTGCCTTTGGAAAACTGACCCTGAAATAATCAGTTAACTTCCACCAGCTGCCAAGCCAGGCAAGGTGTGACTTTGTTTCTAGGTTGTCTTTGGAGACAGTTGTGTTGGAAAGAGCAAAGACGGCGTTTTGTGTGGCAGGAAGTGGCCAGCACTGGACAATTTGTGAAAAGTACTGTTTGCTGACCCTGGCCAAACCCAATCTCTCCAGCGGAGGCAAACTCAGCGATGACATCAGTGATGATGTGCATTAGGTGTCAGTAAAACAACAGAGCACGTTGGATGGACTTGCCCATGAGGAAGAGCATTCCCTTTTCATCTGCTCTGCAGGTCCTTTGCCCTCGATGTGTGGGTCTGTGCACCTTGCTTCTTCCACATACTGACATCAGTGGAAGCTCCACACGGGGACAGGAGCAATACACATGCTACTGAGATGCATCACAGAGATAAAGGCTCTGGACTATTTGTGGAGGAAAATTCCCCGTCCTGCTCCTACCTCAGTGTTCAATTTTGTGTTACATAGCAGGAGAGGATGGTTCTGTGATTTATCCTCCTCTGAGATCACTGAGTTCTCTCTATGGTGATACTTGCCATACCAATATGAGTCATTTAGAGAGTTCAATTAGTAATTTATGAAACAAATTAGCACGATATTAAAGGCCTGATACAGAGATGTACTTCTGAAATGATCTGATGAAGGACTTGCAATGCAAACTATTGTATCTGGTAGGCTAATAATAAAGTAAACTGATTGATTCAAAAGAAAATATTCACTCTGAGGTTACCATCCTCTGCCAGGAATGTGGCACTGGAGCAGGACTAACACTGCACAGTGCCAGTGAACAAAGGAGAAGGTTTTTTTATGGGAACGGCAATAGCTGGTAGGTTGTAATAAGGGATGTAGGAGTCGAGGTGACTATTTTTGTGTACCTGTGAAATCCCGCAAAAGTCTTAACGCTGCACTTGGACTGCCATTGGGTCAGAGGATCCCAGAGCTAGTTGCTGTGGCTGGACTGGCTTTAAATTCCAGATTTTGGATGCCAGCTGCCCTTACATCATCAGATTAAGGAATGCCCATGTTGTCCAGTGGATATGCCCACTTCCTCTTGGTGAACACTCCCATTACAAGCCCTCCTTAGCCTGAGTTTGGAGAGGGACAATGAGTATACAGGAGGCGAGGAGAGAAGAGAGGTGCAGTTGATGCCCCAGTACATGTGGCCAAAGCTTTCCTTCCTCTAAGGTGCCTGACTTAGTCATGGGCACAGTCTGGTGTGCATTCCAGTCTGAGACAGACCTCCCAAAAGGTCCCGAGCTCAGCTCTTCCTCAGTGCAATATTGAAACTTAGGGCCCAAGCAGCAGCCAGGCTAGCAGCCAGAAATGTGGACAAAAGGCAGGTAAGTCACAGGGCTGGGCACACTTGAATTGTTTTGGATCCCACTCGCTACACAGTGATGTGGAAATAGCCTTACATTATATTTTAAAACTATTTAGCCCTGACCCACATCGCAGTGAAGTCAATGTGATGTTGTCAGTGACACAAATGGGCTCTGGAACAGGCCTGCAATGTTACCAGTGCCTTCAAATACTTCCTTCACCTGTAGGATGAAAGTCCTTCTCCCGAGTCAATGGGCCTCCTTACTTCTTCCTCCCCTCTCAGTTTCCATGGGCCCCTAGCATGGGAAACAGCCTTATTCATCTTTGTATTTCCATGTCTCTGAATCAGGCAGGTTCTGGGTATGTTCCACATAGAAGCCTGTTATCTTTTCAAATGGCAAAAAAGAGGGGATTTTTCCATAGTCACATAGTTTTTCCACAGAAATGTATTCATGAGAGTTAAACTTGCCCAAACTATGTTAATGTATGTGGTTGGCTTCTGTGCCAATTTTCATTGTGAATAAGATGCAAAATAAAAGGGCTCTTGTGTCTCCCTTTCCTCCTCCTTGAATCCCTCCCACAATTTTTGAGTTCATAAGCCCATTTTGTACGTGAATCAGATCAGGAGAGGAAAGGCAGAGGGATTACTTTTCTTTTTAAACTGTGCCTTTGCTTTAAGCTACTGATAGACACATGGAAGTTATGACTGAAACAAGGGGTTGATACAACGGGGCTGGATCTTATAGTTGGTGTAAATTGGGATAACTCTATTTGTCCTGGGCAAAACTTCCTGATTTACACCAAAGGAGGACACAGCCTTAGCTCTTTAGCTCTGTTCATTGCTGCCTTGTTATTCCAAGGCATTTTGAATTTTACAAGAGAAATCGTGTCTCTTTTTCATATAGATGTTTGACTTGAGCTTGACAATCTCCTTCCAGAGAGTGCCCAGTGGGTTAGCATAGCACACACAACACGAGCTGAGTTCAGGCAGCTCTGTAGCCAGATGGCTATGAAACATTCATAATACAAGCTGTAGCTATTATGAGCCATTTCTCTTTGGTGCATGTCCTGACAAGCTGCTGTTATTAAGTTTCAGTGTATTTCTGTTAATGTTACCTACCTATTTTCATTCCTGTGTGCTGTCACACGGAGCTGGTTGGCGTGGTCTTGGGAACTGGGCTTCAAGGCTCCTCCCTGTGAAAGTTGCCAGCTCATTTATTTGTTTCTTTCCAGTGGTTCAAGCTGGTGCGTTATTCAGAAACTTCTGAAAGAGCGGGGTTGGGTAAACCTCTGATTCAGTTCGTTTGAAAGCACCCTTGAAGTCCTCCTCCACATCTTGCCCTCCTGTGGCTCTGAAATTGGCTTGATGAGGCTAATTTGGAGCCCGTTCCTGAGAAATCATTGCTGCTGCACTTGGAAAGGTCCCTCAGCTTGAAGGTCCTTGTCCTCACTTGCAGAACTGAGATACTTCTAGTTTGGGCCCTGACTCTCCCTGGTTTCTTTTTTACTTGGCAGTAGTAAAGTTAGCATCCAGAAGAGTGTAATCTTGAGATTGGCTTCAGATTTTAGTACAGAGAGCTGGGTGAATGTTGCCTTCTGGCTTTTGCATTAGAGGCACTCAGCTCTTATTCACAGAGGATAAAAACTGACTTTAAATCAGAGATTAGGTCCTTAGGTATGAAAATTATTTTAGTGGAAAGTCACTGTGTGTAGTACTCCTCGCTATAAAATTGTAGGAATTGGACATTCTGGAGAAATCAGGCAACATCTGGTATTTGAAGGAATTATTCAGAGTCCAAGAAGAGCCTTTTGTTCATGTGCTGCTGAATATGTAGCAGACAGATCTAAGTTATAATTTGCAAATGTTTTGCTGCAGTGGTGTGTATGAGACCCTGACAGGGTGGATGAGGCAAAAATAAGATCTCTGGCAGATCTTGGTGGCTCTCATTTCAGCTGCTGCTTTCTGGGGAAGAAGATAGAGGAGTGAATGTATGGCAGTTGTTTTGTAATGAGTAGCCTGAGAAATTTCCATCACAGTTCTGATCTGCTCAGGTGGACCCATGTTCTCCTCTCCCAGCCTGTGAAGGGAGACAAAATATCTGTCAGACAGCAAATAAATTATTTCAGAAACTGTCTGCTTTTAACCATGGTACTTGACTACCCAGTCCTGCAGATGTCCCTCCCTTGGCCTTGGCTCTAATCTCCAGTGTTCCTGTCCTTTTCTGGGAGGGGGCCTTCTTTCCCATCTCAGATGGTGATACTGAGGTCAGCCAGGTGTTCATCTAAAGAAAGCAGTGTCTCAGGCTCTGATGCAGACCCTGAGCTGCACCCAGGGGAATGGCCTAGGGTACCTGCTCACCCATTCACCTCTGCATGTTCAGGAACTGTGGCAAGGCTTTGTTTACAGTGCATGTCCCAGCTGCAAAGGGAGAGGGGTTTCCTTTGCAATTGTATGTAAATTATTGTGGAAATGGAGAGTAAAAATGCACTCATTTTAAGAATTGTCATGAATGCTTGGTTTTGAGGCCAACCATTCAGCTCCTGTTATCAGGAATCAAGATGTTTATCTGTCTAAATGATTGCAGTGTGTCTCAGGTATTTGAAGGTGGTTCTTCCTATTTGTGGGGAAAAAAAATAAATTAAAAAAGAATCAATCTTTGTTTCCCAAACTATCAAAAGCTTGTTAGCCTCAGGCAGATCTTTTTATCTGCAAGGAATAAAGCAGATATGTCCAGATCCTCAGCCAGTATAAATCAGTTTAATGCCTTTGGCCCATTACTTTTTCTCATGCAATATCTCTCAAGAGGGATTTAGGCAACGTTTAAGCATCTTCTTGTTTTCATGTGTTCAGTGTAAGGCTTAACAGAACTACCATTAACCCTGGCTTTTGGAGAACTTGCACCTGATGCCACCCTGGTCTCCAGGGCCTACAGGTTGAAGGAGGAAGGATGTGACTCTTTTGCCAAGCAAGACCATTTGAAGGGTCAGTGGAAAAATGAGAGCTCGAAAGGTGAAAGAGAAGGTGGTGGAGCTGAGTTCAGGTGACCCCAGATACCAACAACATGCATACATGTGTCCCTCAGGTCACTGCAAGGCTGGTGCAGTGACCTGAGGGCACCTTTATCTGATGTTTAGGCAGAACTTCACCTGAGGCAGAGGGTGCCCTGGAGGACTGCTAAAGGTTTAAGACTTCCCAGTTTCCCAGCTGAATTGACTGTGTTCTGGCCAAGTGGGATATATCTCAAAAAAATCTGATTGCCACATGATACGAGAATTTTTTTTCTCCCAAAATAAAAACCACAACTTCTACTTGCAGTTGGTTAGATTGACTAAGGGATATAGAGTTGAAAATTATAATGTTCATAGACACAGAGATCCCTTTGCCCAGGAGAAAACCTGCCTGAGTCAGTCCTGACCCCTCTGGCAGCTCCCAGCCCCACAGAGTACCCCCATGTGTCCCCCTCCCTAAAAGCCAGGGCAAATCCTCATGGATCCACAAGCGGTTTTCTGGTGGATGGGGCTATCAAATCAAATCAAAGCACATTGACCCTTCTGGCCAAGAACGTCAAGTGGCTGCAGTTCTCCCCCACACTTCTTCCTTTTTTTATTTTAAGGGCGTGGTGTATTTTGTAAGTTTTGTGTTTATCAAGAAGTTGATTGTGTAAATAAAATTGTGGCCTTGTGTGCCAAATAGCTGGGTTATGGTTTCCTGGAGGAGAGCCAAGGCGGTGTGTGGGAGCATGCCAGTGTTAATATGTTCACTTGCTAAGGAATACGGCGTGTGTGGAGCATGGAGGAAGGACACTCTTCCAGCCTGGCGCTGCTTAACCCTTCCCTGGCCCCACCGTCTCCGAGCCTGTGCCGGGCTTCCCCCAGCAGTGCTGCACAAACACTGGGAGCATTCACCACGGCTGAGGCTCTCCTGGAATTGCCTGGAGCCTGGCCAGGTCAACAGGGGACTTCGCAAGGCTCAGGATCCCACCCTGATTCCCCTCCTGTGGCGGGAGCCCGGAGCCCGGAGTTTCCTTCAGCAAAGCCCCCGTCGCACAAGCCTTAAAGAGGCCTCAGAGAGGCCGGGTCAGGCACGTGCCTGGGGATGCCAGCGCAGGCAGAAGGGCCTTGGGCTAAATGAGAATCAACTCCCTGACTGTAATGACTTTATTCCCTATTTACTACTAAGTGCTATCCAGAGTTTATCCTATTTCTATCCTGCAGAGGCAGCCAGAAGTTTTTTCCAGTGGTTGTTCAAATAGCAGCCAAATCACTGAGCAGTTTGGGAGTATTTTCAGCACAGGATGGTGCTTCATACCACTGAAGGCAACAGGAAGATTGCTAGCAGGCTTTGGGAACACCAGACTTATGCTCCAGTTGCTTCTTTTGTTACTTTTCCCCTACAGATCATGCAGTCCCCATCTCAGAGCAGCTCGTATCTCCTTCCTCTCATCCTTAGGTCGTTATATTCTGAAAGTATTTTAAACAAATGAATGCGGAAAATGTAACCTCTTGTTTTCTACCAAAAAGGAAATCATGAGTTGGCTACTTCTGCAGACAAAGCAAAAGTCCCAAGGATGCAGGAAAGGACTTCATTTTGCCAAGCAGCAGGGAGTGGAATTAGCTGTGTTACAGTGGGGAGGGGGTGGGGAGCCTATGTGCGCGGGGAATTCTTGCAACTCAGACAAAAATAGTGACTTCCATTATTTACTTACCTAAGCCGGAAGCCTGCTTGCATTTCAGGCATTTATTGTAATTCCTCACATAGCTGGGGATGATAAGCCCTGCTAACTAGTCATTGCATGCTGCCTGAAAATGATAGTTAATGTACGCCGGCTACCCAAACAACCTTCTTCTTTAACCCTTTCAAACTTGCTGGCTTTGGGGGTTTGTGTTTTCTCAGATAATATTGCTGCTAATCAGCCTGGCCTCAATCCTCCGTCTTCATAAAATTCAGTTTAATTGAACACTTTGATCGCAGTCTAATCTATATGGGAGACTTCTCAGAGCAGTTCACACGTCTAAGATACAGTGACAGTTATGTTTCAAATTTCAAAAGAATCAAAGGGAGCCATTTGGCCGACTTCCACTAAATGTCACCAAGATTTGGATGCATAACTCCTTGAATAGGCTGGATACTATGGTTTGAGCCTATTAATGATCCTGAGCTATAGCCCTTTGCAGAAAAGGAATTCTTTTCTTTGTGCACTCTTTGGTGACATCTAGGCCCAAATGCTGAGGTGGAAGATGTCTCCTCTCAGGGAAGCATACAGGAGAGGAAGTACCCAACCAAGGCTTAGAGTTTTGGCAAGGGGATTGTTTATCCATCTGTGTTCATGCATATATCCATGTGTTCCTGCAGCCTTCCCACCTCACTGCAGACTGCAGCCATCATGGCTATCTCAGGTGCAGGAGTGTGCTGGCTGTCCCCAGTGTCCCATCCCAGGACAGCTGTCCTGTGTGCAGGAGTGTACCTGGCTGTCCCCAGTGCCCCATCCCAGGCAGGCTGTCCCATCAGCAACTAGCCGCGTGTGCTGCCCGGGCACTGCACGGCACCGAGCCCTAGACCTGAGATCACCACTCAAGTGCCTGATGGAAACGTCTCCTAATCTCAATTTGCTGGGGAAGAGAGAGGAAAAGTTTGCGGCTGGGCTCCTGCTCAAAGCTCTTTGTGGCAGTATGGGCCACCACATGACTCCCAGCAGACCATTGTTCCAGGGATTTGGCAGCCTCAGAGATACAAGGCACATGTTGATGTTTGGTACCAATGTTATATAAAAGCTGCTTGCACAAGCCCAGCAGCCGATTTTACAAGACATGGGGAAAGATGCATCATTTTCCAAGGGCAGGATTTAGCCCTAACTGCAATATCTTCCCAGCCATGATACAATAACAATACTTAGCAGGCATGTAGTTCTTAACATCATCAAAGTGATGTACAAGCAGCAACTAATTAATCCTCACAACACCCCTGTGAGGCAAATATTACCATCCCATTTCACAGCTGGGGATGATGTGACTTTGGAAGGTCAAATGACTTGTCCAGAGCTAAACAGTCTGCAATGGAGCTCATTAGCTCCTGGCTGACAGCCACTGCTCAATGTACTCACCCAGCCTATTATTGTATTTTATTATGCAAATCCTCATGGAAATTAGAAGCCCAAAGCAACCCACAGATCTAAACATGGTACCTTAGATTTAAATGCCGAGTCCATTTTGTTTGAAATCAGTTCTGGAGGCCTTACAGTAATTTCACCGGATTTTGGACGGCAATGTTAAAAACTGGAAGAGACTGTAATGCCTGGTGGAATTCTGCAAGGACAACAGAAGTTGTAAAGGTGCGTGTTGGTGGTTGTCCAATGGTGCTGTACCATTGTTAGCACAGGCCACCAGATAGTGCCATGCTGGACAGGGTGTCACTGAGAGCAGTAAAGCAACAAAAAAGTCCATCCTCAGTTCCTGCAGGTGTATTGCAAGCAGTGAATGGAGACTGGTCTGCCTAGTCCCTGCAAGGCTCTTTCGTTAAAGCTGGCAGAAGGGACAGCCCAGGCAAGCCAGCCAACTGCAGTCAACTGGGGTCTAATTCAGACCTCAGGCTTTTTACAGGGCTGGCAAGCTTTGCTCAAAGGCTGATGTTGTCCATGCAAACTGGCACTATTTGGATGATTCAGAATGTAAGCCAAGCCCTGTTTGGCTTGCACAACTGCAGTTCTTCCGGAAATTGCCAGGGATTGTGCGTGTGCAAGGAAAGGAAAAGATATTCAGCATGTAATATTGGATCAGGACTGGTTCTTGGCTCTGCATTTCATGGACAACCAGTGTGGTGCTAGATTTCATGACGGTGTCATCATGCCACTGAAAGTTATTTACACCAAGTCACCCTCCAGGAACTGGGTCACAACTTTTTCTTTCATGAATCTTGGCAGGGATTTCAAGGTTTACTAGAAGCTGAAGAGAGGATGTCTATGTGCAACGCCAAAACCAACTGAGATGCAAAGGGAACTGGGCCCTGTGCCACTGATCAGTGCGTGGCACGTTGAACTCTGAAGGCAATGGGATGGGACTTCGCTGCTTTTCAGCTCCAGTGGTTGCTGCTGGTTGCCTTTTGCACTCTGAACAGGTGTAAATGACTCCCCAGAGGCAAGGCACAGCAGAATCGGGGCCAGATCTTCAGCTGGTGTCAATCAGTGCCTAGGCTTCAATGGGGCTGCATCAATTCGCCTTAGGAAAGGGTGTAATGTGGGAAACAGAGATAAAGGAACTCATGTTCTAGCACCCTATATCCTATATAATTGCTTCAATGAGAGCACAGCCCAGAACGGGTTTGCCAGATGCCAGGGTGGTGCGGAGTCCAACCCGTGTTTCACGGGCAGGTTTATACACCCAAGGGGAGGCTGGCTCCGGCCAGGACGGGCTCAGCTCCCACTCGGTGGTACCAGGGCTGGGCAGGGCGTGGCTGTAGGACCTGGGCACAGAGCCTGTGTAGGAGGCCTTACCCCCAGCTGCTGAGCTGTGCTCAGCCATGCCTCCTTGTCGCCTCTGACCCATGGGAGCTGGAGTGAAGCCAGCGCGGGTCTGGGAGCTGGAGCAACAATCATACCTTTGTTTTGTGGGCAGATGAATAGAGAGATAACAGGGAGTTAATGGATGGCAGCCCCTTCCCCCCTCCAACGTCAGTCCTATCACTCACCTCCTCCCCAGCAAAACGAGGCCTCAGGGACAGAGAAAGAGCGCAAAGATTAAAACTAACCCGTTGCTTTGGAACTCCTCAGCGAAAGGGGCTGATAAGAGAGGGCTGAGATCAGGAATCAGATTTCAGGGGTAACAAATGAATAACCAGAAAATGGAAGGATGCCGAAAGGGTTATCAGAAGAGAGTGAGATGGTGAGCACGTCCCAACAGCTTCTCTTTCAAAAAAAAAAGAGGAAAGGTGTTTCACTTGTAGCAGCAACGGGCACAAAGAGCTGTTCAGACAACTCTGCACCCACCAAGACCCTGGAAAGACGAAAGCCCGTCCCAGAGCTCTAGTGAAGCTTTGCAAGCTGCTAGTCAAGTCCAGTTTCCATACTGGCAGATTCCCGGGAATTGTAAGCCCTACTGTTTTGTGCTCCGGCTGGGAAGCGATCAGCAATGGAAAGACTCGGGGAGTAGACAGGGCTCATGCAACAAGCTCTGGCTCAGGCTGGGCAATGTGGTTTCAATTTAGGAGCTCTCCTCTCAAAGCCTGCATAAAGGCAGTCTGAATATACAAGTCCCTATTCTTGCAGTGCAGAAGTCTTGGGAAGATTGTCCCCACCTCTGGAGAGGAGTATGATTCAGCAAAATAAGCTTCACAGAAGCACTACAAAGATAAAGTTCACACCTCTGCAGATGTCACAAAGTTGTTGGAGTCACTGTGTGATCCAAGTCGTGTATTTCCCCTGCCAAGACATGGACTGGACTGTTCATATATTCAGAAATACAGTAGGAGAGAGGCATCAGGGAGCATTTCCTCTTTTCTTGGATGCTGAGGAATGGGATGTCACTTGCTATCTTTCACCCCAGTGGAGATTGCAGAGGGATGTTTAACTTGGAGGAGGAAGGCAGAGAGCTATGGCTGTTCTAGCAAGTGCACAATTAACAGGCTTCTGTCCACCAGCTGGAAGATCTGTCCAGAGCTCTGAAAGAGACTAAAAAACAGGCAAGGAGGATCCTGGAGCCTTTTCCCTCCTACCTGGCGCAGGGTATGCTGGGCTGGTTTTGATTGTGTGTTTAAAAATAAAGGTAAGCCTGAGGAAAGGGAGGAGGAAAGAGCTGCCTTTGAGAGTTTGTTTTGCCTTTCCCAGCCAATGAGCCTGTCTACTCACTGACTCGGACACATAGTAGTTAATACAAGATTCTTGATAATAATAGTTTGGGGGCTCTGAAAAGCCAGTAGGTGGGAGCCAGGTAAACCAGTTGTGAAGGTAAAGCTTGGCAACTCCTCAGGTGACCCCAGCCATCTCTGGCAGGGCTGTGGCCTCGGTTTGGAGGTTTGTCTCTGGCTGCTCTAGGGCCTGGAGAGTTCCCTTGAGTTAGCACCAGACATCACTGTCATCGTCAGCTGCAACGGGGGTCCTTTAGCACCCACCTGAGTGGTGGATAGGCTGTGATTGTAGGGGTTTCCATCTTTGGAGCCCACATCAGCCCCCTGGTTTTGCATCTTCAGCCTCTTTGGGCAGACCCCAAGGCTGGTGGTGCCGTCACAATGTCAGGAGTTTTAAAAGTTGTAATGAGCATCACAACACTTGGGGAAGAGTTGGAATATTAGACAATTTTCCTGGAACATACTCTGAAGAGCCATTTTTAGGCCTGGTTCACACAAAAAAGTTGCCTTGACACAATTTTTGTATTAGGAAAATGTTCTGTTTCTTTTTACCACTGGTTATACTGGGACAAGGCCTCACGTGAATGCAGTTATTTTGGTGTTAATGTGACTTGCACCGTACAACTTTTCTTTCCAAAAAGAGAGCTGTAGTACTTTCCCTGTTCCAATACACTCAACAATGTTCTACCTTTGTATGTAGATGAGATGCTAATGGCAGAGCCTTCATGGCAGCGTGGTGAGGGTGAGCAGGAAGGTAATTATAGTCTTGCTTTTTATTGTCCTTATATAATGGTACTGTGGATATTTTCCACCCCAGCTGTGGCTCCCAGCCTGCCCCGTCTTACCTTCCCCTGTGGTGTGGATTTTGGATCCCATAGATTCAGGGATACATGGCAAGATATCACAGTATTGTTCATTTTCTGCGGAGGCAGACCTGTGCCTGCAGATTTTGTCTGCACATGAAGCCAGGGATATTCCTCAGTCTTCATAATCAGTTTTCTAGAGCCAAGACCCAAAAACTGGAGTCTTAGAAGCATCAGATTTTCAAGGATACTTGAAATCTGAACTTCAATTTCTCCCCAAATCTTGTGAGCAGTGTTTGCACTTACAGTAAATTAGATCTGTGTTATAGCATCAGAAATCACTCAATAACTTTCAACTGTCCTGTGCAAGCACCTACCCCCTGCAGAATATAACCACTCTGAGTGTGACTCTTCTCTGGAAGAGCTGGGCTGGGGGTCAGTGTGCTTCTTTTGGGCTCTGGGGGTTTGCTGGCTGCGTGGCAGTGCTGGCTGGGCCTTGAGACTGGGCTCAGCCATGTGGGGACCTTCCCTCAGCATCATGGGAACTGTGCTCCTGGAAATCCCAAACTGACAGAGTCATTCCTCAAGTCCTTTCAGGTGAGATTTCCAAGCAGGGAAATCAAGGGTGGAAAAAGGAACATACAACAGTATTTCTTAGGCAGTGTTATTCCTCCCCAGCAGTTCTTGACAAATTCTGCAAAATTACTCCATAAAACCTTTCCCTGAGGTGAGAGTATTCTTGCACCCTGGAGAAGCAGAAATCTCTGCAAGAGCTCAGTAGGCACTTCACACCTGATTGAGTATTAACAGAAATATTTAAGGAATATGATAAAACCCTAAACATTCTTTAGGGTTTCATCCCATGTCCAGCAAAGATACCATCAGACATCTTACACCTGAACAATCCTTATGCTTGCACATCTAGATCTGCCATGATTCCTTGGAGAGATAAGGAGACATAATAGCACACATCCCATGAAGTAACTGGTAGGGCTATCAAACCTCAGTCTCACCACCTTTGTGATGCTGGGTCACAAATCCTTATGTTGAATGCCTGTGGAAGAACTGGCATGCTGGGACCTGTTAGCACTACAATGTCAGGATTATTAGTATTACTCCTATTAACACTGCTACTGCTACTAATATGTTAATGAGTCATATTGTTAATAGATTAAGAATGAATTATGTACTGAGGTAATGTATGTTACACTTTGATTTTGAGTGAAGGTCATTTGCAAATGTCATGCATGCCTTGCTGTGGGGCTGTATTTCCTTGCTTAGGAACTCTGGAGCTAGAGAAATATTTGGCATTGCTCCTGTTTTCCTAGAAGTTTTCCACAGAGTTGCTGTTTGTAAAATGGTGCTGCTCATTTTGCTCTGTTTTTGTTAATGAAATAAGAAAGGACCCAATTCTATATTTTTTGAGGCCCACATTTTCCCATTAGTTTTGAAAGGAACTAGGAAGAAAATTAAAAATACTGGACCAGTCCTCAAATATGCTCTTTGAGGTAGTGGGTGAGGGACAGCGGAGCATTCCTCTTTCTGACTTCTGTAATTCCAGAGCAAATTCCCAGAGAAACTCCTTTGGCACAATAACATCCATAGTGTACCCCCTGTGGCCTGGACAATGCATGTGTCGTGCACAGGAATATTCCTCAGAGTCATCACAATGATACTTGATTTATATTTGCTGGTTTGAAATTTGATGTTGTGATTTGATTTTCAGAGGAACTGTGTTTCCTTCCAGGGGAAAAGAAAGAAAGAAAGAAGGGAAGAAGGAAGGAAGGAAAGAAAGAAAGAAAGAAAGAAAGAAAGAAAGAAAGAAAGAAAGAAAGAAAGAAAGAAAGAAAGAAAGAAAGAAAGAAAGAAAGAAAAGAGTGAGAATGATGGAGGTAGAGAGGTTGTGATAGTATTACGTTACTGATTGGATAAACTGACAAAACAGCCTACTGTGACTCGGGGAGTTTAATTTTGTACATTTTGGCAACTTCTTAAAGCAGAAAATGAGAGCAGTACTGTCAACAGGGCTTTTGATATTCCTCAGTGTTTACACTAGAGAAGAAAGTGCATTCTGAATGAGGGTAGAAGGCAGCAGGCCAGGTCCTGACTCTGGCGACAAGAGGTGATAAACACCCCCGATCTGCCCCCCGTAACAGCGGGGAGGAAATGCTTCTCTTGTTGCTCAAGATGCTGTGAGATTTCCAGTTTTTTCATTGTGCCTGGAGGACACAGGATCTGTAAAGGGGTTTGTTTTTCCTGATTAAACCTACAATAAAACAGTGGATAGCCAAGTCACTTGTCTGGCACATGGAGACCCAGGGTCATGTTCCTGCTCTTTCTGGGTCACTGTTCTGCAGAACTGGTCTCGCTGTTACCAGCAAATATTGTATGATTTATATCCAGTATGAAGTGACTCCTACAGGAAAGCCACATCCAAGAATGACCTCTTGCCTAGGGGTTAAGATATCCCTCTTGGATTTAGGAGATCCAAGTTCAACTCCCTGATCTGTATCAGGCCTTCAAAAGTGCATCTTCTGGCTGCTGAAATCATTGGCTGCTCTGTCCAGGTTTGTTTTAACCAGAAGATTCCTCCTGGACCAGAGAAACCTTTTCCCAGTGGAAGTTTTGCTAAGCTAATGCGTGTAAGTAACCAGAAAAACATGCTGGGGGTGACAACAAGCTATCAAAACCAATTCTCTGAACAAATAAGTGTCAAGACTTGTTTGCCAGTGAATCAAATCAGTCTCTGTGCCACTGTGTTCTTTTGCTGAGATTTAATGGAAAGAGCTATAAATTGTGGTTCTGATTAGCCAGCAAGAAAGGTATCTGTCAGGCAAGTTCTGCCACCCTTACTCATGTGCAGGATTTCATTTCAGTGGTTGTCTCAACTGTTCTGCTGGACCATCCCTGTCAGGCTGCTCTGCCCTGCTCCTCTCCGCCTCCAGCAGTGCTATTAAGGGAAGGAGGGAGTTGTGAATTCCCGCAGTCTTTGGTGAGGTACAACTTCCTTCCTTGCTCACAGCTAATGAGAAAGGCTTCACCTCTTCTCCAGACCTTCTGGCCTGTTTATTTATAGAGGCCAGTATCCAGACACTTTGGGGAATGCTGCAAACCAGACTTGGACCTGGGATGTAGCTGGTCCAGCTCAGCTGCACAGTAGAGTTTTTGTTGGGTGGAGGCATCATAGTGTCCTGCTTGGGACATAATATCTCACCTCTAAATAAATGCTCTGCCCTGCAGGGTAAGGTGATTCTCAACAGGAGTGAGGCTGGTAGAACCAGGCTTATAAATATATCTGAGTGGGGGAAGAAAATAACTGCTGTTTTCCAAGAAGGTGCATTTTTCTATTTTAATTTTTTAAGGCTGTGATAAAATTAATGTTGTCTATGATGTAAAACTGAAGAGTTGACCAGAACTTCCCTTGTGGTCAAGCTCTTTTTTTATTGATTGATTTTAAATCCTCTAAATTTGTCAGGCTTACAAGTGCACGGTGACTTCGTTATAAGAGAATGTTTGTGTCTTTGGGGAAAAATACAGTGACCCCTCCTCCCCCTTGCCCTTCTCAACCTTGCAAGGAAACCAATACTTGACCAGAATATTTTTTTCTCCCCCACTGGAAAATGTTGATTAAATACTCAGAAAAAAATAGCAATTAAAACCCCGAGACTCCTAAATCTCAAAAATCTTTAATGGGAAACTACTGATTATAGAATAGTTGCATAGTTTGGCTGAGAATGCACTTTGGCATCTTTTTGGTAGAAACTCAAAACTCTTAAGAGAAATGTCTGGGAAAAAATCACTTTTCTATTGATAAAAAGAGATCTTTTTTAAACATTTCTATGCAAGTTGTTTTGCTGTTGAGCAAAGCCATGGCCACATGGCTGTGTTGCTGAAAGGCACATGAGGGACTTTCCATAGTCATTTTCTTGTCTTGAGCCAGAAATTGTTTCAGTTGAGCTTTTTGGTCATTCTTCACACCAGAGCAGACACTGGGGTTGGGGCTGGGTTCATCTGAGTGGTCAAGTCCTGTCTTGTCACACTGCACTGCTGCTGTCAGCCCCTCAGGGTCTGGCACCAAGAGCTCTCTGCATTTTTGGGGCACATCTTTGCTTAGCTGGTTTTACCAGGGTTAAAATTCCTGGTCTTATTAATCCCCACTGGCATACACTGCTTTCCTGCTGACTCGAGTTTGTTCCAAAAGCAATGTGCAAGTGTTGTGTGAGGAGGTACAAAACATGAAGTGACCAGGGCAGGTGACCAGATTATGGGAAATTGGTGACAAGAACAGCAGAGCTCAGCTGAACTCTGTGTAGTGAGGTCAAAAAGGACTCACGCCTTGAAGAACACAGAATTACTCATCTTCCTTCAGAATCCATGCCTGCTCATGTAGCTGGCTTTTCAATGTAGAAATGTATGGAATCTGGATACATGAAGGGAATTCAGGAAGGAGAAAAACAAGCAATATGAACATGGAAGAGCTTTGCAAATCCATGTAAACTCTGCACTGTTTCTCTTGTTCCTGGGAATGCTGGCTGCTTCTCTAGTGCATTCCATGGTCCCTGGGGTTTTCTGTGTTAAGAGATTGATTCTTCTCCCCTCTGACAGGGTCTTGCTTCTGGCTGAAGATTGAGAGAATACATGGATATTGGCAATCTGCAAGAGAGAAGGTGGAGCCATGTTTTGATGTCATTTGAGTTCATTGACACCATTTAGGATGTGGACTTTTCTGCTTTGATTTTCTTCAAGGAAAAGAGATACAGAGAAATTACAGGAGCTCTAGTGTGTGATTGCACTGTCAGTCAGCAGCAGAATCAGCCATGTAGGTTGCCTGTGGGGGTATTTCCTCATGCTCAGTTTGGCTGATGTTGAAGTCAGTTTTTCCAGAGATCTCTGTTATGGGAGATGAGGTTGGCCATTCCTCATCCGCATCCAGTTGGCAAGGGGCCCTTGCGATGGCCAGGAGTACAGCTCCAAAGTAAACTAGATACTCACAAGGCACTCAAAGTAGTTTTCAGTGGCACTGTGGAAGAGAGGTAACAGAAGGGAATGAGATTTCTTTCCACAGACCTTTGTTTTAAAGGGTATTTTTGGGGTGCAGGTTCACCTCTCCTTGGGTCTCTTGCCAGCAGGTGGGAACTTTTTCAAGTTGTCCTTTTTCTGAGAAGGGCTGAATCGTCCGCCCTAAAGCATCCCTTCATGCAATTAAAACCAGCAGTACTGCTTCTCCAACACTGGGGCCTCCGATACTGGGAGGGGAAGCGGTGGCTCTTCTTTGAAGTCCCACCTACGTGAACATCAGTGGCAGGACTTCAAAGGGAAGCTGCTATTTCCTGTTGGAGCTCAGCCCTGGTGCTCAGCACTGCTAACAAAGCCGTCCGACTGGTTGCAAAGGCACTGATCTAGCAGAGAACTTAAGCACATGCTTAAGTCCCTCAGGACTTACCCACTTGGTCTCCTGGGTTGGGACTCACCTCCACTGGAGACTGGACTGATGGTCAGGGTTGCGTCTCCCAGGCTGGATTTGCCAGGGGAAGAGTGAGGTTAAAGAGCCCGTCACAAATGGCTGGATGGTGCCACAAAACTGGGCTCGCCATCGGTCACCTTGGGGCAGCTGGGCAGCAGCAGGAGCGGGAAACACCACAGGATATGCTGTGGAACTTAGCAAACAACCTGGAGACAGACAACAGGCCACAGTGACTATCAGGAAATGCTTGTAAATTATGGATTCAGAGCTAGCCTAAATCAGCATTGTTGGGTTCAGGTGAGAACCCAGCCCAATAAATAGAGTTGTAAAGGTGGGAGTCTATTTGCAAGCAGGTGAGAAATGCTAAAGGCACAATCATTCAGCCCCACCTTTTGCTGGGTAATATTTTATTTTTGTGTTAGTTCCTCTGCTGTCTGTGGAGCTGCTTGCAGGCTAACGGCTGGCAGCATGGAGATGTAATTTTCTAACAAGCATTATTTAGGTAATTCATGTAATTTGTACCAACTTATTCTCTCAGTTTTTGGCCTGAGGCTACAGACAGACCTTGTGGCCATGATCTGCAGCTGATGCACAGGTCCCACACTGATCTTGCCCTGTTCTCAGCATCACATAATCTCCTCTTTAGCAGTGCAGCATAAGACCTTTTCTCTCATCACAACCTACACAGAGCCTCATGGTTGCCTCATGTGTAGCAATTAAAAGATGTCTGGGAGATGTTCCATGCTGGGAGCATGGATAAAAGCTTACAATTGGAAAGGCTGCTCTTCTTTGTGGAACAGATGTATTGGATTGAACACAGTAGGGTGTGGGAATAAACAGGTCACGAAGCCTGATAAACCCCAGTAGATTCCAGGTCCTGCTCCCTGAGGTTCTCCTGTTCCTAGGGTAGCACAGCCTGCCAAACCCGATCGTAGGCTGCAGTTTTCCTCCACCTTGCTCTTCTCCCTATAGGGGAACTCATTACCTAGTTGCTAATCCCCCATCCTAAGTGGGTGAATTGAGAACACTGCATTTCCTGGAGATTATCCTCTGAGACAAATTAGAAACATCTTCATTTGGATTATGAAAATATCTATGCCACTGGTTTGGGATGTCATCAGCAGATATCTGCCCATTCATCCAGGTTCCCAGAAGACACCTCTTATGTATCCCCATAGTGTGGATGTGCACTGTGCAGTTAGTGGTGACTGAGGCAGCAAGGCTCAGCTCTGTGCTGACCTGCTCAGTGATGTGCCCACAGTCCTGTGGCACTATCCAGAGAAGGTAAGGCCCCCATGGTTCAGGTGAAGGATGCTACCACAGTGCTAATGCTACTGCATGGGACACCCTTGGCATGCTCCTTGTGGGATCAGGCTGTTGCCTCCACTGTGATTTAGTGTGGAGGTCTGGTTTGGAAGTGCCCCAACACAGGGAGTTGATGTGCCCTCCTTTGGATGGGAGGTTGGATGGGGCAGTGGTTGATTCTGTTCAGGCCTGGGTGCTCTACAAAGGGGTTTGTTCCTGAAACTGAGTCTGGTCACTTAACCTAAGAGTGAAGCTGGTGACCTCAGGGACTTCTAAAAGTTAAAACCCAGCTTTCCTGCACCTGGAAAATTCACAAGAAGCAGCAGATGTTATTTCTTGGGAAGGAGTTGTGACTGAGGCATGGGACTTGAGCAAAAACACTGTTTTGGAGCTGACACAGGTGTCTCAGGTGACCTTGAGAAGTTCACTTGTCTCTTTTTCCTTTGGTCTCCCACCTGTAAATTAGGCTAATAACTTCTTGCCCATGTGGCTTTTAGCCAGGTAAGGATGTATCTCTTGCATGTTGTATGGGTACAAGATTTGCTCTTGAGCAGGATTCGCCTATAAAATGAAGAAATAATAACCAATTGAGACAGGATGACTTTTTGGAAGGATTTCTTGCAAAGGCTCTTTGGATTCAAAGAAGCTGAATTTTTAATCTTCTTCATTTGTGTGGTTTCTACCCATGAGTTAGTACTAAAAGGGTTTTATCCGATTCAGGGTGTACATGCAAATATTTCTATTTGAATAATACTGGAGAATAAATTTAGAAATGTTTGAAGAGGGTATGAATGCCTCAATCTGCTAGGTGGAAAAATTACTACTTCTTGTGGGTAACCCAACCTGTTTAAGTTGCTAAAAACATACCCGGCTTTAAAAAAAAAAAAAAAAAAAAAAAAGAGAGAGAAGAAGGAATAGCTGAAAAGAGAGCTTTTTAAAAAAACAACTCTCTTCAGATTTCTAGTTTAATATTTCAGTATGCAACAGTATTTTCATAACTGCAGCTTTTTTGGGTAGAGGTAGGGGAAATTAGAATATATTAAAGAACTCTGGAAACCACTTTCTATTTGTAAAACATGTTGTGTGTGTATCATAACACCTACAGTACTTGTAGCTCTGCCAGACTGTGCATCGGCTGCCAGAATTCTCCTCGCTAAATGACATTATACTACTTTGTGGGTATTGAAAACAAATATTTTGAGGGGCAGGAGCATTCTCATCCATAAAATGTCCGTCGTGCTTGCAATATTCAGTCATAGCCTCTTATTTGAAGGCTGCTGTGTTTTTCAGTTGCTTGCCATGAGTGCAAGGATAGGTTTGAGGAACATTTGCATGCTTTCCAGCTGGTCTTTGGTGTGTATTTTTTGCAATCTAGCAGCCCCTAGGGGCTCTGGAGGAGATGAGGGCCTCAGGATGCTGGGCACTCTATGGACATATAGTAGAGGACAGTAGTGGGAATGAAAAGTAGTCTGGGGGTTGCTTTCAGTGCAGCCCCAGAGCAGCTCTTCTCTCACGAGGTGGTGTTGGGAGGAATGGGAGATTGCCTGGATAGAGCAGGGAGTGAGGTCTGGCTGGGTGCGGCCACGGGGCACTGCGAGGAGCACTGCTGGCACGGTGCCTGTGCCTGGTGCTGGAAGTGACGGCAATAGGCCAGCTGCACTGCTGGCTGGCAGCTGCCACTGCTGATGCATGGGTGATGCAGAGGCTGCAGGGAGATGCAGGGACACTGCTGATACCTAATTGAGGTTCCCAGTTAACCCAGTTAACTCACAGCTTGTGTGTTTTGAGGATGGCACAGGGGTACTTCCTTGCCAACATGAGACAAACCCTGACACATCCCTCTTATAAAAACCTGCAGATGGACAGCAGGGGAGTAGAAAACTCGGTTAGGGGCTGCTGAGGTCTCCTTGGTTCAGCCACTGGAACAGCCTCCACTGAGCTTTTGGTGCTGCTCATGACGCCAAACTGCCTTAGACTGTTCTCACTTACTCCAGGGTTATGCCCTAGGCACAGCCTGGTGCATTCCTGTGCCAAAGCCCAAGAAGAGAAGGGAGCATTGCCTAATGCCCTTCCGTGCCCTGGTGTCATCAGCACATTGCAGGCTGCACTTGCCAAGCTCAAAAGTGGAGACATTTGCTGACATTTTATATTATGTTTCAGTGGCACTCCTGTGTTTGTTTGGCATAAAAGCCACGATTAAAATGCAAGCTAATTAGTAGCTACTTATTAATATCTCCTTGTTTTTTAATCATAATAGACAGATGCGATCAGTTTTCACAGGTATAAAGAAGTAGTGTCCTGCTAAAAACTGTAACATGCTTTAATCCTCAGCTGAGCAGTTTGCTGTGACTGGATAGACCTGTTGGTTTTCAGAATTTGTTATTAGAGATGGATGATTAAAATAGAAAGGAAATGGAAAGACGTTTCAGAGCCAGTTAGGAAAAAATCTTCAGGAATGGACTTCTCCTTTTTTTTTTACCCTTTCCTTCTAGAAATGACATTATCTGGGATAGACAGAGTTGCTCCAGAGGCTTCAGGGCACATTAAAGGGTAATAAGAAGGGCATGGGGTGAGAAAAAGGTTCCTGCTGGGTTAAAGAGAGACACTTGATAGCTCATCTGGGAGCAGAGAGTCAGGTTTAATAATGTCCTTGCTAAACGCAGTTAATAATTGAGGTCAGGGCCCTGGGTGAGGGCAATAAGGGGATAGTCTCCCATGTGTGGAGTGATGGGGTAAGGACAAGCTGTTCAGAGCACACAAGCCATGCTTATTGCAGGCACACAGCACAGCCAGCCTGGGTCACCTGGGACCCTGACAGCAGCAGGTAGCTCACAAAGCACTGCTTTTTGTGTGTCTGTGTTGGGGTTTTTTTTCAAATGCCTGCTAATTGCATTGTTTGCCGAATAGGGAGGCAGCATGGAAACGATCATGCTGGCTTGGCAGAGCCAAAATATTCACTGATCAGCTCAAGAGATCTGGGTAAGACAACAGGCTTATCTTGCTCCATCTTGCTGCTGTGGTAACATATAACCGGAATTAGGAACTAAAGGGTTATAAATGTTTCCACCAGAAGGATCAGGTTTAGGTATCTGAGGGTCGTTATACATGCTGTACATCAGAGTCTCTTCCAGAACCCAGGGCAGTCATCCTCAGAGCACCCTGCTGAAGGCAGGGTTACCTTTTCCTTGTTGTACAGGTGAGGAATCAAACTATCAAATACCTGAGAGACTTGGCTCCAGCTGTGCCAGGAGTCTCTGCCAAAGCAGAGTTAGTTCCCACTCTGAGCACTAGTGCTGGCCGCTTCCCTAAGGGCACAAACATTTCACGTTCTACTCTCTTTTCATGGCCTGTATTTGTGGCCCTGGTCCTGCCACAAGGTGCAGATGGAAGGATGACCATTGGTTTTGGTGGGACCGTGGGCTGTGTGCTGCAAGCTTGGTGCTTTTTGCAACAGGATTTGAGCTGCAGCTTTCTGGGACGAGGCACGTGTCATTCCTGGCACAGCAGGGGAAAGCAAGCTCAACCCATCACAGTTTCTTCCACCTCACGGCAAAGCTGGAGGGAGGATGGGAAAAAAGCCGCTCTCTGATTACAGCTCATGTATGTGCTTTGGCAGAGAGAACACGGCGTAATTGTGGGCCAGAATTTTGCCATTAAGTGGTAAATCCTTGAAAACTGTAATTCTGCAGACTTCAGGCAAGGGCAAAGCCTGTTTCCTAGGTTTGCTGTGTAGGGTTCAGCTCCAGACACTTGCCCAGTTTCTGTTGTAGCACGGGCGCCCTGTGCACTTGATCAGCCAGTGCTTTACTGCCATTCCCATTACATAGGAGGGGGAGACTACCTCTGCCTAGCCAGAAGGGCTGGAAAAAGCCCTCTTCCTAGTCAGTACATTGCCCAGCACAGCATCCAGACGTTGCTTAGCACAGGCAGGGCCCTTTAACCTGCAGGGACTGCTGTGCCAGCAATTAATAATAAATCACAAATATCATACAAGTTCCCTGACAGAACCTTCCTTCCTTCCACAGGCTTGTACTCCAGGCATGGGGTAAGAAAAACAAAAAAGGAAAGGAACAGCTTACTAAATGGCCAGATTGCATTAGTTTGGCAGTCCTTGCTTGAAAAAGGCTTGGTAGCACATGAAAAATTAATCAGAATGTGAAGGATTGGAACATAAGCACAAGATCTAGTAGACTGATGAAGGACTGAAAATACTGCATGAATAAGTCATTCATAGCTTATCATCCCAGTAATCATTTCCTCAGTGATAACAACTTTTTAGAAAGCATTAAACTGAACATGGCACGGACTTAAAATTTAAGATAAATCCGGGTGACATTTTGGCTGTCTGTGAGGTTGAGTGGCAGACGGGATGGCAGGAAACCAGCCTTTTCTGTGAGCTCTTTGTGCAGGGACACATGTTGGGCAAGCCCCCAGGGGCAGCAGCGCCCAAAGGAGCATCTTTCAAGGGATACAACTTCATACAATTCCTCTCTCATCTAAATGCTGCATTCATCCTGTGTCAGTAAAATACTTGACATAGCTTGTTGCCAGCTGGACTTTCCCTGTCCCCACTCCCGAGCATGGATCCTAATTCCAAAAAATAGTATGTGGTCTGCAGAAAAATATTATACTGTGAGGCATAAGTTAATCTTAATTGCTGTGTTTCCTCACTTTTTAGGCTTGGCTTTGTCACTGCCATAATGTTCTTTTAACGTTGTTATTGTTTCTTACATACATGAAGTGTTTTACAAATGATGGATGGCTAAGTCTCTCTGATGTTTGGTTGCAACAGCTCAGTGCCGTGTGCTGCTAAAACATCAGCCAAAGGAGACATTAGGGGTCTGTGTGTGCAGCTAAGATGGATTTAGGTCTTCTGATCCTTTGGCTGGGTGTTGTCTGTCCTCACAGGCATTACTGGCCCAGATTATGCTGCTGTACCCCTGCTGTGACTCCAGCATTACTCTGCTGTTCCCAGGGGAGAATCCATCCCCACTAGTGGTGGCGGGTGCTTCCCAAATCACAGAGTCCCAATTGTCCTCACTGTGCGATTCATTTGCCACATGTTTAAAAATGAATGTAGCTATGTGAATAAGAGGAAAAGTTCAGGCAGAGGAATAATTTATAATTCCCAATAATATTGCTTCTAGCTACTGCTCTATAGTGCCAGTTCCTGCCCACTGTGGTTTAAGCAGCTAACAGCTATAAAAGTTTGTTGACCTGAGAGGCTTAGTATCAACCATAGGTACAGTCAAAGTCAATATGGAGGCTGAAAATCCAGTGCTAATAGAAAAATAGAAGTCAATATTTATGATGTGAGTCAGGAACTTAAAATAGGAAAGTGAAACAGATGAGGGCTGTAGCTGCAAGAGTGCTGGAGGTGAAATGTTTAGATCCAAGGACCACTGCTGATTACTATCTTCTCCTCTAACAAGGTTGCTTATTCTGCTTCCAAAATTCATTTCCAGTGGCCAGGCCACCTCCCTGACCTATATTCCTCAGACTGCCATTACGTCAGAGCCTGCCTATTTGGGGCTATAAGTGAAATCCTCTGTCTTCTAGGTGAAATCCACAGGTAATTATATGTGGGGCAAATATGGGCTGGGGCATGGAGAGGCCAGGAGAAGAGTTTGGCTTAGCTCTGTTTATACTGGAAAATCCCCTTTCTAAGGCTTACTGTTAAGTCTTGGAGGGGAGGGGGCACAGGGAACTCCCCCCCTGCGAGGTGGCAGCTGCCGGGAACAGGGATTTCACAGTGCGGCTCTTCCAGCGAAGCATCAGGCAGAAAAGTAACCAGCCCTAAGTGGGGGTTTTCACGTTGGTGAGGGGCACGAGGAACTGAGAGCTCTTACCCACAAATGAAAATGCTGTGGCCTTATTTACACAATGAGAGACAGGGAGCAATGCCCGGGCATGCCGGTGATGAATTTATGTGCCCTGCAGTGAGGCGGGATTTTAATTTATACATCCTTTCCACTGTTTGGTTGCAGTGGACCAGATCTCCTACAGATGTGAATCTGTCCAACCCCATTAGAGTCAGTAGAACCTCTTTATTCCAGCTAGGGACTGCATCCACATGTCCTGGTTTTTAAAGAAATTGTCACCTTCCAGGTTCTCCCATTGCACTTCCTTTTCAGAGAGTGCCTTGGTAGCCGAGAAGGCGTCCCAGGATTCACAGTGACGCTATTTTGCTACTGTAAGAGAACCCCATCCTGTCCTTCTCTGACACATGCGATGACATTCCTTTGTTTTGGCTTTGATGTCACAACATTGCTTTCACAGACTTGCCCTGATCTTGTTGTGACAAGGTCAAGTCCCATTCAATTCAAGAGGAAAGTATTAATATGAGGGTGAAAATGCTGGTATTAATTAAACTCTGAGCAGTAACTCCAGGCAGATGCTGCTGCCTTTATTTCTTGCATGTACAGTGCTTCAGACAACACAACTGGTTCAAGGGGCAACCCTAGCTTTGGTTTAAAAAAAGGTACAAGCTCTAAAAAATGATTGATGGATGGCAAAGAACCAGGTTCCAATCCTGAACTGTGCTCCAAAGTAACACCAGAAGTAGCAGGGAGGTCAGCCTGACAAATTAAGTCATGGTACCTCAGGGCTGACTGACAAAGGCTACGATTGCAACTATTTCCTTATGAAAAGTGAAGTTTGTTTCCACTGAACTATCTGAGATATCTATATAAATTTGAGCTTTTTATTTTTACATCTGAACATCCAAACAATCCAAATATTTAAGCTGAAACAGTTTGATTGTAATAGAGTTCCTGTTTCATGCTGCCCCATCTGAGTATTGTGAACCGCACCAGGTTTTAATTTAATGTAATTGCAGATGTCTATAATTTGCAAGTATTATTGTAATATCAATAATGTTTGTTATTTTTTCTGACCAAGTGCTCAGGCAATATGGCATGTCAGCACATCCTAAACTGTATAAACTGGGTTATGCAATACCTGGTAGCTATTTAACTTAGTATTTCAGGTGCAGAAACTGAGGCACATTGCACAGAATTATTTGCCCATTGTTCTTAATGCAACATGTTGTAGAGTCAGTACATAAACGGATCCCAGTTTGATGGGATGTTTCCCTAAAGTGGGAGAAGTCCAGCCACTTCATACTCCCCTTTATTGCAGCCTTACTTTTGCTAAGGATGAAACAAACAGATTTCTGTTCATTTCACCTCAGGGACCAATATTAAAGTGGATATGGCACCTTTCAGCCAAGATTTTTCAGCTGGAGAGTTCTCAGAGATAACTGATCCATACAGATACATTATCTATATATATGAGGGTATATGTAGGGGGTTCTCTTAAGGCTGGCAGAAATCCAGGGTTTCTCATTCTCCAGAAACCTAAAGAAAATTCCTTTCCTTTTTAACTTCAGGTAAAGCAGCAGCTCTTGGATCTGGCAGCTGCTCAGTTTCCCTTCTGTAGCAATTCCAGTGAAGTGCTACTTTGGAGCCTTCCTGCCCTGAGGGAAAAGTTAATGCACTCCTGGTGCCCTGATCGCTCCTAGGCTCCTTGCTCCATCCCTGCACAGCAGTGGGACAGCCTTTCACCAGCATTGCCACTGAAGATTTTGTGGCTGCACTATGAGCTGGGTGATGGGGACTCGCTGCTGATCCTAGCATACTTTGGAGCTGCAGGGAACTTCCACTCTTTCCCTGCTGCGGCACAGGGCAGAGGAAGCCCGCTTTGGGGTCACACACATCATCTGCTGCTTCCAGGTATTACAGCAACACAGGCACAACTCTTTCCAAATCTTTGCTTTGCCTTTGGTAGGGCAAAAGTCAATCAGATGCAGGATATTTCAAATGAAACTTTTTCAAAGCTCCTTGAATCTTGAAGTGTCTGATGGAACTTTGGTTCCACAGAGAACCTTTTGACTGGGAGCAGTTTTCATCATCAAACCTCTGGGGTAGGCCCATGATTTTGGAACAGACAAGCCCTTAGCCCATTATAAGTAAAACAGCAAACAAGGTTTTGTTTGCAGACCATTGTATAAAGCCCTGGGTATGTTTCAAAGGCTTTGAAGATTTTGTTTTAAATATAGTTTTGTAAAACATTCCTATTGCCTGGACAGAAGTTCAGCACTACAGATTTTAAAGGGACAGAATGTCCTAAATTGACCTAGAATTGTTTTACTATGCATAAACATGTCATGACTTTTAAAGAACTTAGGCTCTTGCATGGACAGAAACTTGGAATGTCTTTCCTCAGACAGTACAAAGATTTCCTTTGTGAGCTCTGATGAGTCAAGAAATATTGGATCTTAGACTTATCACTCTTGCAAGACTGAATATTGCATATTCTGTTGCTCAGGAGGTTGTAATTTTGCAGAGGTGTTACTCATTGAGGAACAAAACTTGAATCGCTGTCACCTGGGCTTATGTCTAAAGAGATGTCTCCAAGGAGGTCCCAAGGAGGAATACTGACAAGTGTTTCCTTACTCTGTTTGCCAAAAAGAGGATGGAAAACATCTTGACAAGTGGACATGAATAACTTTGCAAGGCTGGTCTAAAAATGAGTTGCAAGACCAAGCAACAACCCCTGACTGAACCCATGACTGTTCAGAGTAGAAGAAGAAACCTTCTTCCCTGTCATCCCAACACAAAAACCCAAGTCCCTGGACAGGTTAAGAAACCAGCTCTGTTTCCCAGACCTTCCTACAAAACTGATCATGAATAAAGAGAAGAGGAAAAGTTAGAAATTAAAATAAAATATCTCTTCTTAAGAAGCCATTTGACACACAAAATAATAATATAAGTGAGAGGACAAGAGCCCTCACACCCTTACATGTCCCCTCGGAAAAGCTGGAGCAAACAAACCACCGGCTCCTGGGCCAACCTGCTGCTGGTACATTTGACCCTCTTGCCCAAGCTGTATTTCATTAGTGTATCTCAAGGAGGATGGGCTGTTAAATGATTCAAGCTGGATAAGATTTGCTGCAATGGAAAACTTGTGTGCCTCTGTGCCTCTCTGGTTGGAAAACCTTTTGCAAAAATAGATTAGCAGCCATCGTTGCAAACTGGACTGCTAACCTAAGAGTAGGAAATACAAAGGGGTTTGAAACGGCATTTTAATTTGTCATGCTTCTGAATAATTTATTGTACATCTCGTCATATATTGAAATTAAAACCTGAAGTATGACATACAGTAAATAATTCAGACTGGCTCTTTCATCGAGTGTGAGCTAGGTTATTGATACTTCATTTTAGTGAGATAGACATCCATGTCAGCTCCTGCTGGGCTCTCTAATTTTGCTTGCTGGTTGGTACCAGTGAAAAATTTAGGGCTACAAAACCAGTCAGAGGGCTGGGGAGAGTTGGGGGTTTTCAACCTCTTGCAGCCTTTCAATATTTAAAGGGGGGTTATAAGAAAGATGGGGACAGATTTTTTAGTAGGGCCCATTGTGATAAGGTAATGGTTTTAAACAAAAGAGGGTAGATTTAGATTAGATACAAGGAAGAAATTTTTTATAATGAGGGGGTCAAACACTGGCACAGGTTGCACAGAGGGGTGGTAGATGCTCCATCCCCAGACACATTTAAGGTGAGGCTGACGGGGCTCTGAACAACTTGATCCAGTTGAAGATGTCTCTGCTCATTGCAGGGGGTTGGACTAGATGACCTTCAAGGGTCCCTTCCAACTCAAATTATTCTGTGATTCTATTAAATCCTCCTTTAGGAGGTTCACGAACTCCCTGTGTACTCCTTCAGTTCTCCTAATGAAATGACTGTAAGGAAAACTTCCTGAAGCCTGAGAAACAAGGGCAAATGGCCTGATCTGAGGGTGTAGCCTCACAAATACTTTAGGAGCAGCCACAGAACCCTGAGGAGAAAGCTGGAGGTATTGATCCAAACCCAGTCACCTCCAGCACCTCTCTTAGATGTGTGCAGTGCATGGAGCAGCAGTGGAGGTTGTCTGCAGGTTGGTGGCACGTGCTTTCAGGCTGGCAAACACAAATAGATGGTTACTGCACAGCTGTTTGTGTTATTTGAGATTGAAATCTTGACAGCTAATTAGTATCCCATTAGGGTTCTATTTACATAGCTAATGCAGGTAATTTATGAGGAAAGAAAACATTTGAGAGTCCCCAGCACAGTCAATTGACTTTAACTTTGGTGGAGCGGACAGCTAACTGCATTTAGAGCCTCCTTTTTTCCTGGATAAAAGGGACAACAAAAGGACATTAATCCATGGGAAAGTGTGACTTAAACCTCCCTGTGCCTTAATTGCCACTAATCAAGGGCAATGAGTTCTTCATTCTTCATGCACTATTTAGGGTACTGACATCTTCTAAGCAGACAACATGGTTTGCCTTTGTTTTTTTGTTTGTTTGTTTGTTTGTTTTAATCTCAAAAAAAGAAGAAGTGTCATCAGATATGTTCAAATTATGTGCATTGGTCCTGTTCAGCCCATTTTAGAGGAGGTCTCTGTGTGTCATCGAAGATAATCCAGAGTTTACTGCAGAGCATTAAGAATTTGTCATTTCCAAATTCAGGGAAACATTTGCTGAATTAGTTTCTCTAGTGAAAAATGGTTTTTAAAGAAGTAAAAGTGTACAGAGCAGTGCTTTGTGTGGCTGTGCTTACCTGCATTGGCACTCCAGTGCTCCTCTGCTTTCTTGGGAGAACTGCTTAGGGAGAAAGACAATCTTTTATAAGTAAGAAAATGTAGACTCTTGTTTCTCATCAAAACCAAATATTGACATTTCCTGCCTGTTAAAGCTTTTGTTCTTGAACCATTGTTAAGGAAAAACATTTACAAAATTAGGAGTAAATCTAAAGCTAGAGCCCACGTGGGAATCATAGGAGACTTTAAGGAAAAGATCCTGGTGTTTTGCCATGTTCAATCAGAGACAAGTCCCAGAAATGCCAAAACACTGCAAAAAGTGCAGTGCACTGTTTTTAGGAAGGGGTAGATCTTCAGCTGGATTGAGTACTCAGTTTCAGCTGGGCTTTACAAATTCAGTAGATTTAGACTTCTTATTCCTCTCCAAAACTTCAAACAGGAACACTAATAAGCTGCAAACCAAAGCTGAGCTACAGCAAAAACTGTCCTATGTCACATTAGTAGTACATATTCAGACCCACAAGAAGCTATATAAAAATGTGAATCTGTAATTATGATCTGATTGTAATTAGGAGCAAATTGCACTCTAGAGATTAAACCACTGGTAGAGGCTGTAGAGAACTTTTGTAGACCTGTGGGTGACCACGAGAGATTAAATATTTAATGATGACATTTGGGCAATAAAATCAGAAGTAATCCATCTTCTCTTCCTCACTAATAGCTCCTTGATCACTCGTGGTCTTCCTGAGGATCTCTGTGGTAAGATTCTGAAATCTGTGCTTTGCTGGCTTTTCCTCCCTTTGCCACTTACGTTAATGGTGCTGTGCAAGCTCTGCATTCTTGTGCTGTTGCTGATCCAGTTGGTGCAGATCCCAGGGAGACTGGGTCACCCAGGAAGAGAAATCAGCTTGGGAAAATCACTCCTCTCCTTTCATACATCCTTGTTCCTCCTCCTCCTGTTCTTGTGTGTGTGTGTGTGTGTGTGTGTGTATATCTCTCACACTGAAAAAAAAAGAAAATGAAAAAAAGGCAAAAAAGCTTTGAAGGCTTAAATATCAGATGTGAGCTTACTTGAGCTTTTATTGCCCTTCTTTTAATCGAGAAAAGTTATGTTCACTCAAAATGGCAATTACTTGCATCTAATTGGAACCATTTTACGTAGCTCCAAACTCTTTGCTTGATCTCAATAATAAATGAACTTACAAAATATTTTTGTTACTAAAAGAATTGTAGTTGTGCAGCCCAGATCATTAATCATGATTTCCTTTTGTGTGCTTAATGGGAACCTTGTTTGATTTTGAACAAAACAACGTTAGCTGAAACATTAGCTACTGTACCTTCAGCTATGGCAGGAAGGGAACATGGCTCCTATAGATTTTTAAATCCTGGTTTACAAGTTAAAGATTTTAACTGAGATTTACTTATTAAATGAATTTACATTTCATTTAAACGTCAAGGGAAAGAATGTATTTGTAATGTAGAAGTTCCAACCAACATCAGGACCCTACCAAGCAAAGTGCAGTGCATGTGCTCAAAGAAGGTTTTACTTTTCAAACAAACCAGCTCTTTGAACCTGTTTATTGCACCAGTTTTGGCAGAAGAGGTGGAGCAGAGCTGGGAGGACGTATCAGCTGGGAGGGACAGTGACAGCCTGTGCTTTGATCAGCTGTGTTGTTTGGGACTCTATTTTTGGCAGCCAGGCTGGCTTCAGAAAGTTCCTGTGCTGAACAGAGGGCAGATGCAGCAAGGAGGGAAGGGTCCTTCATCTCTGGAATAAATTAGCCGTGGGAATCCAAACAAGGGGTTATCAAGCTGAAGCATGAATGGGAGAAGTGGCTTTGCTGTGGTTGTGCAGAAACCCTGGTACCCCCTGCATAATTTATGGCTTGATAGTGAAGGAATAAAACTTGATTGAGGTTTGACTGAATAATTGTCACTAGGACAGATTGCATTTTTGAGGAATTTAGGACCATATGTTTGTCTGGTGAACTGGATAAAAACATCTTCGCATCCATCACTGAGCTTTTTTTTTTTTAAAAAAAAAACCCTGAGATAAAAACCTGCCCAAAGAAGTGTTGGTCACACATCCTCACCTGGCAGCATCACTTTCTGCCAAGCCAGCTGCTCATCCCTGCTCCTCTCCTGGGAACTGCTGCTCCCCTTTCACCTGCCAACAGAGCAGCACATACAATTGCTCCCTAACATGGGCGGGAGAAAATAAACAGAGTTAGCTTAATTGTATGGAGAAGTTTCATCCTAACTTGGAGAGACCTGAGGTAGGGAATGGTTCTGCATGTGAAGTGGAGGAGGCCCTCAGTGAGGCTGTGGGAGGGAAAGGTGAACCCTTTCCCTGCTCCCTGCAGCCAGGACAGGGTTTATGGCCCTAGAGTGACACTCTGATGAAGAGAATGCCCGTCACAAGCTGGATGCCAGTTTGGACCAGTTGTGGATCAAACACAATGCAGAAACCTGTTGTGGTACTTGCCGTAGGCATGCCAGTGCTGAGCTCCACTAATCCTGGCAAACCTGTGCACAGTTCGTGGCAAACACCCCTCAGCCTCTCTGTGGGAATGGCTGAGTGCTGGGGCTTTGGGAGTCCTGTCACCTCCCCACAGCTCTGGCTCCCTGGGATCCCACCCCATCTGCCCCAGAGCTGCTCTCTGGATCACCGCAGCTCCACTTTCAAGTGGTTTCCCCTCTGGGCACCTTTAAATGCTGCCTTATCAACAGCTACTGTACAGATAAAAGTGTGTTCGGCACTGGGTGAAATCCCCACCGGCTGGCTGAAGTGGTGACAGCCTTAACCCAGGTCCTGCATTCTCCATGCTGTATCCAGGCAGGCAGAGGAGGGCATGGCCTTGGGAACACCTGTGCTGGTCCACAAAGCAGGGCCTGGGAACACATCCGAAAGCCAGTGACCGTGGTTCTGTCAGGACAGCTCTGGTGTGCCTCTGGGCCAGGCCAGGAAGCTCTCTCCCAGGTGGTTTCTCACTGTGATTTGTTCTAACATCCCTGGGACCATCCCCAAGCAGCAGTTTGCATGCAGCCATTCTGGTGAGGAAGCCAGCAGTGAAGCAGGCTTTTCCATGCCAGCTGGCCTCCATGCCCAGGAATGTTCCCAGGCACACTGGCTCTACTAGTAGAGATGTAGCCTCAGAGGAAGCGATACAAACAGAGCTGTGGGTCTAGCTTGCTCCCGTGGAATTTTGCCCTGGGCTTTGGAAGAAGAAGGTTTTGCTTCTCTGAAAATGCAGTGGGCTGACGAGGAAGATGGAACTGTGGGAATGGAAAGAAGCAGGGAATAAGGTATGCTTCTGTCACAGCTCTGAGACTGGGCAGTGATATGACAGATTGCTTTGGTGTTGCTGCACCTGGATTTCTGGTTAACACCCTAAGGCGGGTATAAACAGTGCTTTCCACACAAGTGAAGGACAAGTTGCCGTTTCAGAAACCTGGGAAGAAGCTAGAGGCACTCTTCCCCCTGAATCCCCATTTCTGGCCTGAAGTCCTTACCTTCCTTCAACACAGCAAGGTGGCTGAAATCCTCCAAGCTGCAGGTGCCAAGTTTCAGTTGCCCACCCTACACCACGGGCTTAGCAAGGGCGAGACAGAAATTCACTTCAGAGGATCGCAGAGCTGGGTTGGAAGGGACCTTAAAGATCATCCAGCTGCAAGCCCCTGCCAGGGACAGGGACATCTTCCTAGACATCAGCCAGGTTGATCCAAGCCCCATCCAGCCTGGCCTTGAACACTTCACCACAGTTAACTTGGGGTTTCCTTTCCCCCCTTAAGATGGGATTTGGTATTGTGGTTTCTTCTGCTTTTAGGATGGGAAATACTACAATAAGAGAAAAGATTTAAAGGCTCCTCATTCAGGAGAGTTATTTATCTTTTTCTGCTTTTATTACGTCATTTATATCAAAGTAGTGGTGTTAGAAATGCTTTTATCAGTAGCAGGACAAGTGAAGAGGTTTCCAGGAGCAGTTGAAGGGCAGTAGTAAACACTACTTCTCTGAATACAATGGTGACAGCCCTTCTGCTAACCTGCTGCTCTGCTTACAAGTTTAAAAAGTTTAAAAGCTTAAAAATTTAAATTATGTCCATCTGGCAGCTCAGGAGCCTCCTTTCCACATAGGATTTTGGGAAAGCCACAGAGCAAATGGGATTCTGTTGAGAGAGCAGTGATTTCACTTCATCTTCAGAGGAATAAACCTTTGTTTTATCATATAAGTAGGTGTTCCTTTGGAGAGTTCATAGAAAAGCTTTTTCACAGTTTCAGACCTTGAAAGTTGAGCTTGTTTATCAGAATGTGTCCAGTATTGTAAATGAATGAAGGGAAGAAAGGAAAATATAATATTGACATATTATTTCAGTGGTGTATTTTTTTAATTGGTCACAGTTCCTCAAAATTAATATCTGACATTTTAGAAGTTGCTTAGGGAAAAAAAAAAAGATACAAAACAGTCTACTTTTTATTAAGTTTATTTTGTAAGGAAACTATTTTCCCACCAGCTGCAGAAATGAATGTCACATTCGATTGCATTACTTGGATTTTCAATTTTCCACTGGTATGGAGAGAGCAGCCCTGATTTTTCAAGGATTTATTCACAAACTTGAGTTTCAGGTCCTCAGGATTCTTCCTAGGCTGTGTGAGCATCTGAACCAGGACTCACAGAAGCCATTCAGTTTTTTTAAAAATATTTAAGGTGTTAATTTAGGGCTTTGCTTGGTGATATTACTTTTTTCCTGATTCCTGTGCTGTCTGCCTTTGCTGGCAAAGAGGGGCAGGAGGAATTTTGGGGCAGTTCCTTTTTCGAAATCCATTGGGGGTTATGCAGAGGTTTGGGATATACAAAGGGAAGCAGAAAACAAGGGAGACAGTCAAAGGTACAAAATAAATGAAGTTTATTCCAAGCTTCCCCAGCTTGGTTGTTTGTTTAGTATTTTGACTTATTTGAAAGGAGTTTATTCCATGGCTGACTAAAGGAATGTATGCAACGTTTAGTACACCCACCTTAAGTGGATGTGAATATTTACTGAGTCTCTACAGTTGAATACTGGAGAGGAAACAGAAAATGTAAGGAAGAGCAAATCTCCTACAGCAACACAACACCAAGGCTGTATAAATCCAGGTAGAGAAAGCAGAATTGATGGGAATAATGGAATTTGTAATTGGACAATGCTGCACATCATGAATGTTTTATGGCACTGCCTTTCCAGGCTAATTCCGAACAGGCTGAGGGATGTGCTTACTTTTACAAGCACATAAAGTGAGACTAGATAGGTCACTACAAATATTAGAAAAAAGCAGGAAGCCATGGTGTGGCAAGGGAAGGCAGTTGAAGGTATTAAGGAATATAAAGGTTGGCCCAGGCTTTCCCAAAGTGCTGAGCAGATTGGCTGCACAATGCCCATCCTGCAGCAGGGCCTGGAGAAAAGCAAAGGGAGGAAGTGATGGCACAGCAAATGAAGGAATTCACTGTGTCCCTCTGCTATGGAGACTGATCCAGGCTGGGAACAAACCTGTACATGGCTACCCTGACTGGTACATTTATTATCCTGACCAAGGCTGTAAAAAGCCCTTCAGAGCAAATAGACTCCTACCAGATAAGAGTTTTTCTCTGGAGTTGTATGGGATTATCATATTCCTGCTAGGTTTTATGGGTTGCAGTAGGAACCGTGGACAAGGCACTGCAGCAATTTGTCAGAAAACTATGGGGTAATAGATTTGGTACTGGGCTTTTAAAAAATGTCTCCACAAGCTGAGTACAGAACACCTCACTTGAAGTTTTGGGGTTTTAACACAAAGACTGTGTCTAACCTGCTTATGCATTGTTGAAAATCTGAGTGTGACCTCTGTAGATCTTTAGGTCCCTGTGTGCCTCTAAGTAAAAATAGCCTTTCTCTGCTCTCTGTCCCTTCTTTCCTTCTGTAAAATGGAGACAGTGGATATTTCTCCCCTTGGGGAGGAATGTGGAGGTTGGATACAGGGAGATGACTTCGACTATGACTCTCTGACTTTAAGGTTACAGGTGTTCTGAGGATAAACAGTACCTTGAAGCAGTTCAATGTGTGCTGCTAATAATTAGTGCCTGCAATTTGAAATGTGCTTTCTGGAATGCTGCAGAGGGAGTGCTGGAGCAGACCTGGGAACGGTCAAAGGATGCCGTTCTCCTAAGACCCCCCCCCAGTCAGTAGATTGTGTAGCACACAAGCAAACAAGCTACCAAATAAAGGTTCCATGGTGGTGTTTGAATGGAGACCTGTGCCCATCAGAGCCCTTCTGGAACCTGGGAACAAGGGATGTGATTGAAAGCAGCTCGCAAATGGCTTTCCTGCCAGCGCAAAGCAGGTGCAGCAGCTGACCGCTTGTGCCGAGCACATGCCATGGAGCAGGCACAAAGCTTCACTATTGCTCTCTGTAGTTCTGTCTGGTCTTAAGAGGATATTTAAAAATTGGAATGATAATGACCTGAGCAAACATGACTTTGCAGCAGAAAATAAAATTGCAAGCATTCATTATCAAAGGCAAAGAAGTGTTAGAGAACAAGAGTGCCCGATGATGCAATGGTTTTCATCCTGCAACTGAGCACAGAAAACCTTTTCATATGCCCTAAATCTGCAGCTACAATAAAGCCTTCATACAGACAATCTGCTTAAACAGAACGTCATGCTTGCCTTTATTTTATTTTAATTGCAAAACATTATCCAGTTTCACTGCTAAAATATGCACTTCTTAAGGCAATATGCGTAACTTTATTTTATCCTCCATTTTGCTTGACGTCATCTCTGCAGTGATGAAATTATAAGCTCTTGAAGTGGACCATCTATGACGTAGCCATTTCCCTTTCTTGTGGGAGAACACCTTCACCTCATTGCCTTCCTAACAAGACTTATATAATTAAAAAATCCCACTTTGCTCTGAATCTTTTGACCAGAAGAGTTGGCATCCCTGTCTCTTCATCGCTTAAACATGTAAGCCTGTACCACCAAAACAAGTAGGAACTTTGCCACTCTCTTTAAGGCAAGATTGAGCCTTGGGATCCCAGATATTTGAGATTATTCTTGGTATTAACCTAATATTTAACCCCAAACAATAGCAGTGACTAACTCTTAGTGTTTTTACTTGAAGGTCTTGCAGGGACTTACAAGTGAGGGTCAGCACAATCATCCCATTTCCATGGTGGGAGAACCAAGGCACTGTGGAAAGTAAAAGGGCATTCCTATTGGTGGGAACTGAATTGAGATCTTCTGAACCAGCTCATAGCCTAGGGAATTGCCCTAGTCTGTGACTATTCCTACTGCATGGAATTAAATGTACATCAATTGTGGCAGTGCCTTGGAATCTGTGCAATGATCGTTTGGTTGTTCTCCAGGCTGTACCAAGGTGTTGTGGCATTTTCACCTCTTCGTGATAAAAACCACAGGTCAAATACTGGATTTTGAAATCTGGAACTTTGTAGCATCAAGGGGAAAACAGTAAAAAAAAAAAAAAGAAGTTATCATATTAGCCTCCCTTTTTCCTCTTTCCCCAGTAATTTTATTACAAATTGTAAGAATTTGTCTTGCAGTTTTAAAGCTGCACAGCCATGTGAACTGATTGCTGCAGCCTGTATTTGCAGACATAACAGAGCTGGGAGTAACTGTTATTGTTCACTAGCAGTGGAGACATACTGGAAATGCAGAAAATCCTGGGTCTGCATTGTATTTCCTGGTAAATTCCAATTTCCCTGCCACTGTGATGGAAAGAAAGCTGAGATTTGATGAATGAAATTGAGACTCACTGTGAAACAGAGCAAAACCTTTGAAGAACTGCCAGATTTCAGAAAAGGTGAATAAAAAAGAAATAGACATTTCTGAATAAGCTGCCTTTCCTCTCTTCAAAAACAAATCACCTTCTTGTAAATTATCTTCTCAGGTGAGAATCCATCCTTCACAGAACAGGAGACAGGCTGTGCAGCAGAGCCAGTTGATAGATGTTAAAAGACAAACCACCAAAAGGCAAATATGTCTTTGGAAAACAGTATTAAGTAATATTTTAAAGAATGGCCACACATCATATTCACACAGATGCCAACAGGAAGCACAGCTCAGGAACAGAAAAGCTTTCAGATAATCTCTACCCATTACGAAGGCAAAACCTCAACATCACTAACACATCTTAACTCATTTTCAGCAGTCACCCTGCTCACATTTGATGCTGTACCGTGTATATGTTTCATACTTCAGCACAGAGTTTTATCAAGAGGTTTATTCACTGAAATGTGCAAAATCTTTTAAAAAAGTGCTCACTACTATTAACATTTCATGTCTCACATACTTATCTTATCCAGGGGACAGTGGTCTAAAGTGGGAATTTTCAAAAATGCTCCGCATTGGTCACATGTGGCTGCCAGTAGTAAAACTGTTGATATCACTGTGCACAGAGTGATGCGAGTGTTTCTGCAGGCTTGCATCTCTAACTAGAACAGAATTTAGGCCATTTTGTTAAGGATTGCAAGATGTGATCACAGACCAAAGTGAGCCTTTCTCGTCTAGACCCTCCAGCTAAAGTCTTCTGCCTGTAGCCACCAGCAATGCTGGTTGCAATTTAACCAGGTTGGGAAAAAAGACACTACATTGTGGTAGTGTATACATGTGATTTTGTACAGAATTTGTAAGAAAAAATTCTGAGGGAAGAAAAGATTTTCTTATTTTCTGTCTACTCTTAAAAAAGGACTCTCACCTTGTTACAAAACATGTCCTTTTTTGGATACATTTCCACCCTTTTACTAAGAAAACCCAACAACACCTGAAGTTGATACCTATCAGCTGTGTTTGGGTCCTAGCAAGGAACACCTGGATCTGAAACATTAGCAGCAGGTGCCACTAATTGCGTATTTACTGGCTAAACACCTGCCAAAGGAAAAAAAAAAAAAAAAGAGTGCATGTGCTAAAGAAGAAAGAAATGAATCAGTGTAGTCAACTATACAAATTTCTGGGGGAAAAGTGAAATTTCACAAAGGACATTAACAAGTATGCACAGTCAGGTTTCCTAAAACCAATCTTTTCAGTGTAAATGGTGGTTTCTCTTTCTGGAAGGACTTTGGCTGAAAAGCAGGACTGATCTTGAAGTAAGTCTGTAAAATGCAATGACATTATGGGAGACCACCTCGATGGGGCTGGATATTTAGCTGATGTACCACTCAACTCCTTATTTTCACAGAGCTTGTGAGGAATTACAGCTGCAGGAAATGCACTGGTTGAGCTTTGATTTCTTTATTTCAAGTGTGCTGCTGCACAGCTCTAGGAGTAGGAAGGGGACAAGGGCTTGTTTGTGGAGCTGGGAGTCTGGATGGGCACATCGAGGCATGTTTGCCCTCCACAGACCAAGTGCTGCTTTCATTATACCTAAATACACCTGTCTCTCTGTAATCACAAAGATGCTTCTCAGCTGATGAGCTCAGGGGTGCTGGTGGTGCGGAGGAGCAGTTCTGAACACAGTATTTAAAGGCAGAATTTAGTCAGATTTTGTGCTGAGGAGGCATGGATCATCACCAAGCTTTCAGGGATGGCACTTTAAAGGCCTTATTCTCCACGTTCCAAGGTACTCCCTCAACAGAGCCAGATCTGCATTGGTGAGATATCTTTCTGTGGGGAAGGTGGGGGGGCATGGCTGAGGGTCTGGTATGGGTGCCAGTGCACTCAGGGAGCATGTTATAGGTGCTTCAGTGTTGTTTTTGGGACCTCAAGGAAACAGATGGGAAGGTAGAGTTGTGGCCCCAGCCCCAGCAGCTCTAGAAATAGACTGAAACATGACAAAGTATCAAGGAAATGTGTTTTAGGGCCAAGAGAAGGCTTTGAGAGCCTATTTATACTTAAAATAAGAGAGGGGCAAGCCTACAAGACCCTGTTGGTATCAGATCAGAGCATATGCAGGCCTTCATAACAACCACAAACACGTTTCTCCCTTCTAAGGCTCATTATCCTAATATAAAAAGCTGCTGGAGATAACGCTGTGCTGGGCATACAGTACAGCCTATGCTCCAGGCACAGGGAGTAAGTGTTGAGGTAAGAAATGACTTTTTCCTGGCATGACCCACTAAGATTGAACTGGAATGGCAATTAGAAGTTGAAGTGCTCATTTAATGTCAGTGATGTGTAAACTACGTTGCCATTGTTATTTTACTGCTGATTTACATAATTGGCATACCCTGAAGTCACACTGCACGAACTTTTAGTTCATGCTAAAGAGTTACAGGAAGTCATAAAATTAAACATTATCTGCGCTGGAATGCAACGGGAAAATAACTCTACTTTTGAGGGATTTCACCCTGTTCAGTGTCCCCTCTCCCACCGTATGCATGGCAGTGAGTGCAAATCAGGTTAGCGAGCGTTGGGAGCTGTTGGCATGAAGGAGCTTTAGCAGCTCTTTTATTACGCTGGTGCAGTTCTGGGGTGGTTTGCTGTGTTGGTATGTACCTCCCTGCGTGAGCTCCTCATCCTGCAGGGACGTTTCACAGGAATTGCTGGAGTTATGATAGGAAAGCCAAGGGAAGAAGGTCAACAGGAGGAATTATTCCGGCCCAAATGTACTGAATTCCTGCCTCAAATTGGTGTTTTTCCTGCACTAAAAAGTTGTAAGATGGAGGCAAAAGGCCGCTCCCAAAGGAGGAGCTGGTAATGGAGCTCTCAGTTGTTATTGCTTTAAGTCCTCCTCCGCAGTAATTCAAGGTGTCACAGGCTGGCTGTGTCTTTTGCAAATGAAGCCCCTGAGAGATATTGGGAAGAGGAGGTGGAGCACTTGCCTTGCCGGGAAGGCACCAGGACCCCGGCTAATGATGGTGTGCCGATGGCTTCGGCTTTGATGAGGACCCTAAATTGCTAGGTACCGCATACCTATGCAAGGGCCTGGCCCTACCGCAGAGCCCAGGCAGACAAACAAGAAATGGGGCAATGGACACAGCCCTGTTCGCGAGCTACTCGTTGTATCAGGAGATTTGCCAGTGTCAGGAAAGGGAGCGAGGGATGCAGCTGGGATTGGAAACCAAGTCGCGCTGGGCACGGACCTGCCTTTTTCACCCGTGCTACCGCTGTTTTCCTCAATGGGCGATGCCACGAGCTGTTGAGGCTGCAGTCCGGGGAGCAGCGGCGTGGGCACGGGCGGACCCCGGCCCGCGGGGAGCGCGGCTCGGCCCCGGGACAGGTGCGGCACCGCGGGCGGGCGGTTCGCGCCGGAGCTGCCGTTCTGGGCCGGGCGATCCGCCGCCGTTCCACCACTGGAGGGCAGCCACATCTTAAAAAAAACCACCCAGCCCAACCCCTCCGCCGCCCGCACGGGGCTCAGTCCGCATCGGATGCGCTGCAGGAGGAGTCTCGGGCTCCCGAGTCCGGGCGCTTCTCTTTCGGGGACGAGAGCG
>VYZT01015139.1:158994-334074 GCA_013400735.1 Pomatostomus ruficeps | reverse complement strand
AGAGGGAGAAAAAAGGGGGAGGAAAACCCTACTCTGTCTATATTGTTTTTCTCTGTTTTGGGTGGAGTCTGTGTTAGATTTTGGTTGCTAGATGGTTTCTGTAGTAACAAGCAGAGTAAAATCCAAGCCTGAAAAAGCACTTTTAAAGGTGCCATATCTTGCCTGAAGTATTATTTATCTAATTATGGATATGGACTGTTTAGTTTCTCCTTTATATCAAGGCAACCCCTTTTGGTAGGGCAGAATCCTGCTTTGAGAACTTGACATGTTGTGTTCTTAAAACAGGAGAATCACAAATCTTGTTGTTAGTTGGCTTAAGCTGCTGGAAATAATATAAAAAAAGCCAAAGGCATTAAAATGCATTTTTAAAGATTTTTACAGGCACAAACCACTTTGTTTTTTAGTTACGCAGGAGATGAACAAGAAGCTAGGTTCAGGAGGACACTTGGGTTGTACATGTTACTGCAGTAAGAAGAGTGTTGGATACAGGCAGCCGTGGTTTATTTTGTTAGACTACTGTGTACAAGGAAAAAAATCCCAGCTCCTTCAGAATATGACTTTGCTGTACTCCAATTTTTTTGTTTATTTCTCCAAAGAGGTTTTGCAGGTGTGTGAGAAAGTAAGCACACACCTGTGCTACATGGTTACTACTCCTGCCTTGCTTGGGCACAAAAAGGATTCTAAAAGTATTTTAAGATTACTACTTTCCTGTCTCTCCAGGACTAATCCCTCATTACCTGTATTTCTCACAGCCTTGCCTGCAACAAGCAGTAATGGTTTCCTAAGGTGGAGTTTCCTCTCTTTTTGGAATCTCGTCACCTGTCAGTGCCCTCTGGGATTTAGCAACCTTCTGTCCGTGAGCCTTGTGAAATGGTAACTTAGAAAAGCAGGCGCACTGCGTTTGCCCTGGTTCTGTCCTTTGCAGAGACAACTTTGCCCCAGCCTTCAGCAGGAATCTTAGTTTGGGAAGGGTCTGAAGGTTTGCACCCACTGGGCACAGCAGGGCACCCCGTAACAGCAGGGATTGTGTGTGTGACTTGCCAGAAGTCTGAGGGCCAGAGCTCATTTACATCTGTGTTTCCATAGTGCTGTAAAGGCACTCAGCTGGAATACCTGCCTGGGCTTGTGTTGCCTTCCATAGAGGAACAGAGGCTGAGAGCTCTTGGACTCCTCCAGGGGCAGGGAATTTGCAGTGGGCAGCCTGGTTCTCGGCTCAGGAGAGGTAGATTTGCTCTTCACAGGTTGTTCTTGCAGGGGCTTCTGCAGAATATGCTTGGTTGCCTCCACAGAAATTAGACCAGAGCCACTGGGTGAGGTCTGCAGTGGAAGGGAGCAGATCAGTGTGGGTTTTGTTTGAAAATAAGGCAAGGATTTTCATCAGGGAAATTTGCAGGGGAAGGACCCTGCAGGGTTTTGAAGCTGAAAGTGTTAAAAGCTTCTAAGGGGACTTCAGGTGGAGAGATCAGAGCAGTGAATTGATAATGTTATGAAAGTTCAGGTTCCCACAACAGCTGGACTGTGGAAGACTTACAATTTAATGAGGCTAATAATCCCATTAGAGATTAAATTAAGAAGGTTTTTCTGGGAGATCACCAAGAAAATTATGAGTATTGTACTGTAGCTTGGCTCGTAATGCCAAGGCAGTGGAGAGCTGACATGTACTTCTTGCACTGCAGGACACTGTTTCATTCAGTGTGTCTCATTAAAACAAAGCCTTCAACTCCAGCAGTGTTTCACTACAAACAGAAGCAAATTATTATTATTTTTTTTTTATTACTACTACTATTATTACTATCATCATCATCATCTTCCTGGAAACAATATGCAGATTAAAAGATGGAAATATCAACCAGATCTGCAAATCAGCACAGCTCTACTGACTTGGTTCTCAGACAATCCAGTCCTTTTTATTAAAGCAAATCCTCAGAAGGCAGGGTGACCACGTAAAAAAATAATGTATTTAAGGTAACGATTGACATAACTCCTGTAGCTTGGAACTGGCACAAACCACTTTTTATGGCATCCTGCACACCCTAGTGATGGGAAAGTGTTGTATGGAATAATGACTCTGTAACCACAGACTTCAAAAGTATAGAATGTCTGCGGCGTGATGGAAATAGCTGTTTCCACATCAATAATATACTCACAGGCATATTGAAGCTTAATTGCAAGGCCAGTGGTGATGGGAGGAGGAAGGGGGAAGGGCTATCTGCCTGTGGCTGCCTCTGCTTTACAGCCAGAAACCATGATTCAGTTCATGATAAACTTGACTTTGCATTTTTTCTCATGTCTTATTGATAACTCCAGATGGGACTTAATAGACCAAAGGAGTTGGATTTTCCTTAGGATTTAGAAAGAGAGACAGGGTTTGTATTATTTCTTATAAGCATCACTCTGGCTGTTGTGTTAAATTATTCTGTTTTAAGGGCAGTTCTACCACAGCTTTTTTTCCCTGGTTGTATTTTCTCTCTTCCTTTGAATGAAAATCCTCTTACTTAAAAGCAATCTCTCACTTTGAGTCCAGCCTTTTTGGTCCATTTTCATGAGAATCCTGATTTTCAGGTTGACATCATAATAGTAGAATGAAGGCAGTTTTGATGTCACAATCTGTTGCTATTGGACCAAGTCCTAATGCACATGGAATATATTTTCCTAGCCCTGACACTGTAAATGAAAGGTGGGCCCAATAGCTTTAAGTGAAAAAATGAGGGGTTTTGTTCTGCAAAACACTGGTATTATTGTTACTCTTTTATTCCTGTTGTTCAAATGACAAATGTGTTACCATTTTACTGCTTTCACTGTACAGACTTATAGCAGGATTACTTTTAAAGCTTCCCTTGCTGGAATCTCGTGAGGACACTGTGGAGCCTGAGATTCTTAAAAAGAAAATTTCCCCACATTCTCTGGGGAGAGGCCTTACAATGGCACCTTGGGACTCAAAGATCAGAAGGAAATGGAATTGAAGTTCTCCTTTGCTTAACCACTAGTACTTTTAAAGTCCATCAACATTTTTGGTTGTTTAGGATTAGCAGTAACCCATGTTCTCTGGATGTTATTACTGAGGGGAGGATCAAAGACTAATTGATTCATATTTCCTGGTCTGGTGATTATTTTTTTCCTTTGTGTTATTTTTTTGTTTTAGAAATAGTTAATGGTTAACTACCTCTTGACACGCTGGGCAAAGAAGTCTCCCAGGTTTGCAGATGAAAAGATTTTCATCTTTGAAAACATAACCCAAATGTACCCTAGAGGGCAGAGTCATTTAGAGAGAGTTCCTGCACACCTGCTGAGTTACTGGTGCGTGCCCACTGCCAGTTCCTTGGAGAAAGGGACTAAGCCCTGGGAAAATGGTGTTAGGAGCATGGGTGGAGCCTCCTGGCTTTTGTGAGCAGCAAAAGTTGAGAAAGTGGTCTGTGACTCTCCCGTGTGCAGGTTCTGAGAAAAAGACAAACCCAACCAACAGAAATCCACTAAAAAAAAAAAAAATCAGTATTTTGCAAGCAGCTCCCTATACAGGTTGTGCTAGTGGCAGGTGGCTGTTGCGGCTCTGGCCTGCCGGTGGGTCTGAGCCTTTTTTGAGGATTGCATTTAATTTTCAAATGAAAGCAGCTTAACTTTTCTTTCATAGTAAAGAAAAAAATCACAGTGTTGCCTTTTGCAAGAGCTTTCCCTTCTTGAGACCTGAGCCACTCAGAGGTTGCTGACTACTTTTCCATCTAAGTGGTGAGCAAAGTTTGTTGTCGGGCTTTCTCCATTAGCCTGAGTGTCTGGGAAGAACCTGGGAAGGTCTTTGCAGCTCCTCTCCTATGTGAGTACTTTCTTCAGGGTGTCAGGCTCCATTCCTCTCTTCTTTACCTCATTCATCGGGGGGAGGGGAGAGGAAAAAAAAGAAGGTCAAGTACTGGGACACTTTGAAGAGTGTGTCTTTACCAAGCTTTGGTTTTTCTCTCTTCCTGGAACTCTCATTACATGATCCTGGTTTTCTGAGCCAATTGTTAGCCCAAGGCCAAATCCTTAACCTTGGGCTAGATAACAAAAGCACAGCTGAGGTGATCTTGACTCCTTTAAAAAGGTTGTCTACTCTTTGATGCACTCAGAATGAGACACATAATTCATTTGAGTTCCAAAGGTTGTTCTTAGCATGGGAAATTAGCAACCTCTGTGATAAAAAGTCAGCATGTTAGGGATGTGTGTGTGTGTGTTTTATGTTGATTTCTGTCTTCCACTGCATTCCACATCCTGGAGGGTGTTGGTGTGTCTAGGGAGAACTCAAGAGCTATCTGGGTTCCTATCTGGGAAGTTTTGCTTCATGTCTGCATGTGTTCATACCAAGGCCTGAGGACTTTGTGCCAAAGATAGGAATCAGCATTTGGAAAATGCAGCTTTCTGACTTGCAGCTCTAAATGTAATTGGAGTATATGCTCAGGAGAAATTGGGATCAAGGTTTTTAATGGATGTCAAAACTGGTCTGTGAGGTACAGCCCTCACCAAGGACCCCAGGGGCAAGAGAAAGGCCAGTGGATGTCATTCCATGCAATGTCTGGCAGTGCTGCACAGAAACTCTTCTTTAAGGTGTGGAGCTCTCTCCAACAGGTCCTTCCTGAGTTTTCCTTTGGGACAAGACTCGTCCTCCATTTTCCTGTTTTGCTGAAGTCTCTGTGCTGCTCTGAGTAATTCTGAGGGATTATATTGTGCTGTAGTCTAGCAAGCCTGATGGCAAGAAAACAGCATCACTGGTGCTGTAGTGTCTACTGGGTCAGGTCACGAAAAGTAGTGGAATTCAGAGTCAGGCTGATAGCAATTGGAAAGGCTTTGGTGGGTAAAACTTAACAGGAAATGCTGCATAACAGTCAAATACTGCATCAGGAAAAAGAGGAGTGTAGCAGCCGGGCTGCCAGACTAAGGACAGGAGAGATGGCAAACTTCTCAGCTGTGGCTCTGCAGTTGGAAAAGTCCCTTGCTGTCCCTGTGTGCTAATTCTCAAATAGCTCTTCCTGCCTCCTAAGTGTTTTGTAATGATATGTACCTTAAAGAATTTGGAGATGCCTGAATGTGCTGCTGTTTATCCTGTAGGGTAGGGATAGATAGCTCCATTATATGGCATAATGACAGGTTTCATCCCTTGGTAACCAGTTTGCATGAGGACCAGGTCTGGCCAGTATTAAATTGGAAAGCAAAGATGGCTTTGTGATTAAGCTGCTGGAGTGGGACGCTGGAAATCTGGGTTCAAGTTGTGGGTCAGCCATAAACTCCCTGTGTGACCTTGAGCAATATAATTATTCCAAGACTTCAAAGGTATCTAAACAATTTGGACACCCATTTTCCAGTCATTTTAATTAACTGGGATGCTTTGAAATACTTGGCTTTAATCTCTCTGTGCCTAGGATTCTCATTTGTAAACCCGGGATAATAATATTTCCTTGTGCATGAGGAGGATGTGTGCACTAGGGATTGGGATGGGTGCAGCTGCTCAGAATGCGGCAGCTACACAGCTTGCAAGCCTGGTGAGGGGGGAACACGTTGAGGGGTTTAAATCCAGTTATGGGTGCTTTGTGCAGGACAAACAGCCCGTTCCATGTGGGCAGGAACTGGGGGATAGTTCCTTACTGTGATATATTACCTTCATTTTGGTTCATGGGGGATAAATATCACTGCAAGTAAACTGCAACTGAAATGTTCACTGAGAGCAACAGCTCATTTCTTCAGGATTTCATTTCGCTCCGTAACAACATCTTGCTGTTTCTTTAGTATCCTGCCATTCTTTAATACTGAACATTAAACTTTTACAAGACAAAATGAGTAGTTATTAACATTTCCATTTCTGGACTCCATAAGAAGCCATGCTCCCCCTTTAACGTCACCTATGGTTCTGTCCCTTTGCCTGCTGTTATGTGACTGTAATGAAAAGCCTGCAATGCGCACAGGCAGAGGGAAGGGTTAAAAGAGCCAAGGGAGTCTTTAATTCCTTCGTTTTCTGACTTTTGTGGGTTTAATACACAATCTTAACATTCCATTAGTAAGTGGTTGCATTTTTTTTTCTTTCTAACCAAAGAGATTAAAGGTTCCTTCAGATTTTTCATTTTTTCACTAGTCTTTAGTCATGTCAGTTTTGTGTGCTAGGCAGGCAGGAGGTGAAAAATCTCTCCTCAGTGACCATTGATGGTGTTCCCAGAGCCCAGTGATGGATATCTGGGAGTCCATAGGGGACTGCTGTTCCCTAAAGAATGTCTACCAGGATAGGGAAATATTTCCAAGCCCCTGGATCAACCTGGGTTCCTCACTGACCATTACCCAGTGAGTAAAGGGCTTTGTAACTACTTGCAAAACCCTGAAGTGTTACGTGCTGTCACAACATCTGATCCTGCTCGTTAGGAAATTAACATGTCAGTGGTAAATATGTGTTGAAATGAGGTTTCATATTTAAATATGAAGGAAAGAGATGGCTGCTGCTCTAAACAGCTTCCCCCAAATCAGTTGCATGGGTGAAACTGGTATGGATGAAATCAGAGTCCTTTTCACTCCTCTGTCCATTGGCTTCTTATGATCACTGCTCTGTGGGCAAGAAAATCTGACTCTCCCACTTCTTGTTAACACTGTGCTAGGCTGGCAATGGAGAAACTTGTTACTTATCATAACTAAGTCTCAAATCTGCCAGTCAAGATATGCTTTTTCCCTTGAAATTTGGGGTTCAAAACAACCATGAACCAGAGCTTCTTTAATGTGCTTGCGGGGTAGGTGACCAACTATTTCTCAGTTTTTTTCTAAATTCTGTATTCTGAGCATCCTGGACATTGAATGGCAAATTCTGCTATAAAACTTCACTGAAATAAGATAGTGAAAATTCTGGTTGTAATTTTCACTGAAAACCAACAACCAACAGCTGTAAAGGATTTGGGGTGGAAGCTGCTATTTACAAAGGTTTTCCTATTACTTGGATTTTGTTTTTTACTGAAATTGAGCTGGTGAGAAATACTGTCAAATTATTACTTCATATATGTACAAGCAAATATAATCTATAAACATTTTGCAGAATGACAACTGCTTTAGGAGTAGTCAACTAAATGTTTGCAGATAGCCTCACCTCCTAGAATGTGGTTATTTATCTGTGTGGTAGGTGTACAGTTTAGAAACAAACGCAAACAACACCCACNTACATATGTACCAAAAGTTAAAATTGTCTTAGATAAAGAAAACTGCCTTTGGATTTTTTCAGGGGAAAATAATGCAATGAATTAACTGAAAAAGATAAAGAACTAAATATGGCAATGACTTGGGTTTTTTTTAGTGGCCTGATTCAGCGAAACTTTCATGCTCTTATTACCTATTTTGTACTCTTGGCCCATGAAAAACTTTTAGACAGAACTTATTTTAGTATATTGTTACAAACTCTGATATCTGCTTGATTTTATCAAAGTTCATGAACCTTTTGAGCAGCAACCCCCCTCATGCCCCTGGGGTTCTGGAGAGGGATTTATGGTTTCATGTGCAAAACAGTGTGAAACTTGGCACTTTCACATGGCTTGAACTCCGACAGCTCCAGGAGCTCTAAGTGAGCTCAAACCAGCTCAAGAGGCAAAGTAAAGCCTTATTGAAACTTGCTGGAACTTGGACCAAATTCCAGTTTAAAAAATCTGGCCTTTAATGTCCTGTCATTGCCTTATCATTGACATGGAGGAAATCCATTCTGCATGGCTGTTATGAAGATAAATTCAGGAATATTTAACAGGTGCTCCAGTGAGGATGGTGACAGTGGTGGTGTTGGAGCAGGAGTGCTCAGAACGGAGGTCGATGACCCAGAGATGTCAATGTCTCAATAGTCGGTGTATGGACAGGAGAAGTCCTGAATTCCCTCCTGCTGAAGGGCCAGGGCAGGCCTGTCATCAGGGCTGTCTGACAGGGCCTGAGTCACACTCAAATCAGGCACTCGTTTACATCACCAGGGCCTGTGCAAACTGCAAGCTCCAGTTCGAACTGAAGGCCAGCTTTGCCTCATGCTAACTCTGTTTTCACTGAGGTTGGATGATTATGAGGAGGAATTCAGCTAAAGGTCAAAAAATCTACTTGCCTCCTGATTTATAAGCCAGCAAAGGTGCAGCCAGTATCCAGGTTTGCTAAAATACAATATCATGTTCCTGAAGTTATTTATCTGCAGTTCTGCAGATCCTGTCATTTTTAAAGGAATTGAAGTCCCTGGCAGTCACTGGAACTGGCTGATGCTGGGGATTGCACCCACAAGGTACAGAAATATTTCTTCCTTTACTCATTTCCTGGTCTTGCCCTCTGGACTGTCTGGCTTTGGAGCTTTCATCACTCAGGTAGGTCATGTTATGCCTCTTCCTACCAAGTCTCGAAATGAGCCAGAGTTGCTCGCCTGAATTGGCTGTCAGTGAACCCTTCTGTGTTGTGTTGCTCGTATTTCTACACTGTCTAAAGTACTCCAGGGATCCTCCACAGGTGGATTTGTCAAAGTGGACCTCTTTCAAAGGGGCTTGTGACTATTTCATTTACATGGTGTGGATTCAAGCTGTGATCCTACAGTGTGCTTTCGGTGACAGTACCTTGGCCTATAAAGTCACAATAGGAATATTCTGCTGTTAACTCATGCAAAAGGCTGGTTATCAGGAAGTGGATTTGGTTTCCTGACCATTGGCTAAACCCTTTCAGGAGAACATGAAACTCCCCACATCTGCTGGAAGCACAGTGTGATGGGGATATGCAATTTGGGAGATGTATGGAATACAGGAGGGACAACATTTTGGTGCTGGTGCTGGACAAGTTGACTGGTGGAAGCTGGACCTGCTGCTCCTGAATGAGGAAGAACTTTTGGGGAGACTTGGCTGCAGTGTCATGAGATGGTTGGTTAAGAACCTGAGGGAAGTGAGAAAGGCAAGTAATATAATAATTGCTCAAAACTTCAAGCATGTGGACTTTGGCTTGTTCAAGGAACTGGTAAGCAGAATCTCCTGGGAGTCTGCCCTGGAGGGCAGAGAGACCCAGGGAAGTTGCTTGATCTTCAAGGACAGCCTCCTCAAAGCAGCAGAACAGTCCATCCTGATGTTCAGGATGCTGAACAGGTATAGCAGGAGGCCAGCGTGACTGAACGGGGAACTCCTGACTGATTTCAAATGCAAAAAGGAACAGTATGGAGGTGAAAGCAGAGACAAAAAACCAAAGAGGAACACAGAAATGTTGCCTGGGCATGTAGGAACAGAATTAGGAAAGCTGAAGCTCTGCTGGAGTTGGAATTATGAGGCTTTTGGAGTGTAAGCAGGTTATTTCTACATGCACCACAAGAGAGACCAAGAAAGATGTGGGCCCTCTGCTGAATGTGGCAGCTGATGAAAATCATGGGAAAAGGCTCAAGTATTCAGTGTCTTTGGTTTTCATGAGCAAGACCCGCTTTCAGCTCTCTATGCATAGGGGCAGAGCCTGAGGGAGAAGGTGGTACAGGCATTAAAGAATTAAAGATCTTGTAGGTAAATGAGGCTACAAACCCATGGGGTCAGTCAGGATGATCAGAGGGTGCTGAGGGGCTGGGCCTGTTTAACATTATCTTTGGTCACCCCTGATGAGAGACAGAGCATCCCTAGGGCATCTGCAGGGGACACCAACACAGGATGAGTGGCTGGTGTGCTGGGAAATGAATGCAGGGTCCTGCACCTGGGACAGAAACACCCCATGCAGGTATGGGAGTGACATCTCTTCACCAGGGGAGCTGGGAGTCCTGATGGACTCCACATCCAATGTGTCATCAACTTGGCTCCTGCAGGAATAAAAGCCATTTCTTACTGGTTTGCCTGGCCTGACTATTCCCCTCTGCTCTTGTTCACTAGGATGCTACTGGAGCACTGCACCCAGTTTGGAACTCTGGTAGAAGTACTGGCAAACTGGGGAGAGCTCAGAGCTGTGGTGGGTCAGCAGCTGGGCTGGTGATGCAGGAGGAGAGGTGGGGGAACCCTGATCAATTTAGCACTCTGCCAGCCCAAGAGGGGGTTGTAGAGTGCCAGACTCTTCTCAGGTGCACAGCAGGAGGAGAGGAGGCAGCTGCCATGGAATATAACAAAGAGAAATCTGACTGAATATAAGGAAAAAATTCTTCACAGCTGTAATGTTTTAGCACTTGAACCATGAGAAATTGTAAAATTTCCACTTTTGGAGAGTTCCTGAACTTGCCTAGTAAAGGTCCTGAACAATGTGATCTAACCCAAGATTGGACTGGCTCTGTGGGCCGGAGGTTGAAAGAGGGGAGCTCCAGAGGCTCATCAGTATTTCTGATTTTGTGACAGAGAGAAAAACCACTCAGCAAGAGTAATAGATGGAGCAATGTGAATATGGCGAGTTGTTGTTTCTGTGTACACCATGTTATTTCTACTTCATGCTCCATTCAACAAGCAGAGAAAGAGAAAACGTTGGTTTGGGGTTTTTTTTCTTTTCCCCAAAATCATCAAAAATGTGTAGGCAGATGTGCTGCAGTATGCAGATCTGGGTGTCACATATTTGTTGAAAGTGTCGGATATCAATCAAATAAGTAATAACTGATCATTTATTTCTGGCAGGTGCATTTTCTCATAAATAGCAGTTTTGAATGAATCCTAACAATGGTTTAAAAAGTAAAAAGGATCTCTACATGTACACAAGAGACCTTAAAGCTAGAGTCAGCCTGAACTTTCACAACAAAAAATATTCAGTGCAGGAAATTATTTCAGTAGAAAAATAAAATATTTAATTTTTTTCTCACAAAGTTGTTGTAGCATGGACAGGAAGATGAGAAAAGGACATCTCTGACCACTTAAAATATTTTAGGAAGTGATATGTTTGGCAGCCACTGGCACCTGCTGAAATACAAGCCCATGCTGGAATATCAGGCTTCTGCTGAAATATGTACTGAGCATATTTTTATGTTTTAAATATGACTTCCCATCCTGGTATTTGCAGGTGCATTGTACTAAAGCGAACACAATCATTTTGTTAATTGCAGTTCAAGCTCATTAGGGAACTATAAAGGCAGAAGAATGAATGTAACCGTGCATTAAATGGTAAATGATTTTGGGGTGGGAAGCAGTCAGGTGTGTTGCCCTAGGCTATGATTTTCCCCAAATCAACATACATAGCAAAGAAAGAAAGAATGAGGCGGGTGGGAAGAAAGAAAGGCCACAGGTCACCAGAGCAAACCTCTCAAACTCCAGTGGCGCTGAAGGGAGACGTCAGCTGCACAAGTGCTCGGTCTGGCTGGGACTGGCTTGCACCAGCACAGGTTTGGTGTTGCTTTCAGTTCATTCCACTCAAAAATGGTGAAATCCAAACCACCTCAGCATTGTTCACGTAGTGACTGTGTAACAGAGCTCTGGAAAGTCACACCACAGCCTGCGAGACCTCTGGGATGTGCAGTGTTCAAGGCTTGTACTGCAAGCCCATCTTGAAGCAGTGTGTGCTTGAGCAAACAGCCAAACATTTCCCTCAGAGTGATCATGGAAGGTTTGTAAACTCGAAAATGTGTTTATCGCAGAGCTTGGTCGCTTCAATCTCCCTGCTGAACTCTCAAGCCAGCAGGGATCCATGGAATTCCAGATGGTTGGACAAGCATGTTTTGCTGCCTCAGAGTAATAATCATGGAGCGAAATGAAAACCTTGGCCAGCACTTCAGATCCGAGTAGCAGCCCGGAGTGTCTCAGTGGTTGGGTTTCTAGATGGACATGGCTCCAGGAGTAGTTTCTTTGGCTAGCCGTGATTTGGATCTTCTGGAAAATCAGGCCTGTTTATGTTGCCTTTTGTTTTCTGTTTTACCTTTGCTTGAAGTGGAAATACTTGTTTTGAGCAAGGAGGAAGGTGCTGGGAAAACTGAATGCAGAACTGAGTGAGAATTTTTCCCTGGAATTATTTCAACTGATACTGTATTTTATGCAATAACCCCTATTTTTTTTCTTTGCTCTTGTCCATTTCCCAAAAGCATTTCCATTTTATGCTGATCTAGTGATCTGTTTAAGCAGTCTCCAAGGCAAAAGTTTGATGACTTTCAGAATATATCTGTAATAACTGAATGGTAATTGAGGTGCAAATGACCTGAGGTTTTTTCTTAAAGCTTTCAGAAAAAGAGCTGTTTTCTGTCTAGTCCTAAAAAATTCCTTTGATAGAAAAGAGAGAAATACCATGATTTATTAATGCTTCTGTCTGGTAAAACAATATACTCCTTAGCCAGTATTTAATCATATTTGGTTGAGTTTCTTTGTTCTTTAGTTGCATCCCAAAGAGAAAACAGACTTCTGTGGACAGTCTTTGCTCCGAGCTTAAATATAGCTATGAAAAGCAATTAGTCCAAATTAGCAAAAGTATGTATATTAGTCACTAATTTTTTAATTATTCACAAAAATAATTGCACTCTAATGCCCAAAAATTGTACACAATAGGAGGATTAGTGTTTTTTTTTTTCTCCTCCCTCTCATGTAGCTGGTGCTGTGTATGGTCAGGGCAGACCTTCTGGAATGGACTTGGTTGAATCTTTTCCAGCAAATCCTCTGTTCTTTGAAGTCTCAGCTTTGGCAGCTGCAGCCAACTTTACTGTCCAACATGAGACCAGTAAAACCAGATTTTGCTGGTAGACCCGGTCTCCATGGTGGCTTCCTTTTGAAGAACCAAATATGGACAGTTAATTTGCTTTTGGAGGTACATCATATTTAACAAGATGGATATTTGTTCCTAACAGCTTAAACACAAAGGTGTGTTCCCTTGTCTGCTGTGTCTATTCCCAATTAATTCACTTGCAGCTTTTCTTAGCACATTTGTTATTTGCCTATTACGTGCAGTAGGTCTGCAAAAACAATGTAGGCAATTTTGTGAGTCTGAAATGAAGTTCTCAGCTTGAGGTAGACAGCCCATGAGCTGCTCAACCCAGTGAAGGAAAAGTAAGAATAAAAAAGCTTCTTGTCTGACAGCTGATCAAAAGTCATAAAATTAAAAAATCAACCATGTCTATGGCTAGATTGGTATAAAAGTAATCTTTATTGGTGGCATATGGACAAATATACAGGAAATATTTTTTAAATATTACAGGAAGGAATTTCAGCCATAGTGGGGTTTTCTGTTATTATGATGGGTGGATCTGAAATCTAAAACTTCCCAGGCATTTGCTGTAAATCGGGACAAACCCTTCTTCTCACAATGTAGAAGTTTCAGTGGCAGAGCTTTTCTGTGTGTGTGTGTGTGATGTGGCTGATGTGGGACTGCCACCACCAGCTTTTTGGGAAAAGGAAAAAGGAAGATTTTTCTTGCCTTGAGACAGTAAGATATCCACCAGTTAGAGCAGCTTAGCACCACCGTGATGTTGAGATTTGGCAGCAGAGTGACTTCACTTTGCTTTGCTGCCAAACTCGGCCACTTAATGAACATTTCAAACCTCTCCCCTTGCACGTGCTCGGCTGATGTTTATGGGGAAAACCTGGTCTTTGCAGAGCCAGCTGGGGCTTCTCCCTGCTGTGGGGCGGCTGCTCTCCCACAGCCCCCACCCAGGATGGGTCTGTCCGTCAGGGAGATGGAGGGGGACCCTGGTGAGAGAGGAATTGCTCGGTAATTGCAGCTGTATTTCCAGGATGGGAGTAATCTCGGGAACGCCTGCATGTCTGCGTGAGGATCTCCCTCCGTGCTCGCAGGAGGGGGATGGATGTTTGCAGAGCTCCTCTATCCCTCGATGCATAGATACATATGGAACAGAGGAGAAAAGAGAGCACGAGACTTACGTATTTTGGGGAGGTTTGTGTTCAGCATGTTTCCTTCCAGAATCCTGAAATGGAGCTGGCATTTTTCCCTTCTGCAAAGGCCCCAGACAAAGCTCCTCAGCTCCCTCTTGTCTGCACAGCAAAAGGCCACGTGCTGTCCTTCACACAGGTCCTGTGTTCGCTTCAACTACTAGAATCTCTTCAGCAACTCCAAGGGTCCCAGCCCTGCTGGAATTTGCGTCCAGCTGTTCAGTGGATTTCTGTAGCTTTTTTTTTTTTTTTTTTTTTTTGAAGTCAAGGACATCACACAGATGTGTGCAAACTGTATGTAAAAACATTTAGGATATACCAAAATTATCTTGCAACTTTAATTCTCTTCCTAGCTCTACTCCCAACTTCTGTGCTGTGATACAGCCTTTAATTAGACCACTACAATTACAGACCTGCTTGGGGAATGAATCAGGGTTGTGTGGTAAAAGACACCATTGTCCAAGGATCTCTACCCCATTTCTGGCAGGAGTGGAAAGATGAATGGTGAGTGAGGTGGGGGTTTGTGGAAAGGAAAAAGTATTAAAGGCTGTTCAGATGTTCACTAGGGAATTAGCACTTTCAGTGCTTCTGCCAGAGTGATTCCAGGCAAGTTACTTAAACCAAACTCTTCATGGGTGGTCACTAATTTAAGTGTTCCTCATATTCTGGGTATCTGACTTGAGACCCAGGCTACCGACCTGAAAACCTGAGCAGTTGCAGGAGACGCTCAGGAGAGCTGCGGTGTAGAAAATACCATTGTAGAGCTCTGGAAAATGAAAAACCTTTGGCATGCCTGGTTGCACTCTACGCATAGCCGTGGATGCTTCAGCTCCTCTTTTCCTTCTTTGCTTCCCAGCCTGTGAAACTGGGCAAAGCTCATCCTTTCTCTATGCTGGGAAACAGCAAAGATAAATTCATATTTGGGCCATGGCACACCAAGGCACTGCTGGCTCTGCCTCTGGGTTGAGTCCTGCAGGCCCAAGGGGCTCTGGGGGCACACGGGGTGCACTGAGGCTCACACCAGGTACCAAATGGCTTTGGGGGGTCAGAGCAGCACCTTCCCAGCCCTGGCCAAGGTCGGGACAAGCACCTTGCCGGGAAAATGGGAGTGTTCTGTGTCATCATGCACATGCATGAGGGGGGGAAAATTGCTCCATTTACCGTAATTCTGCCTTTTTCTCACTTTTGAGTGCTCGGCTTTGCAGGAACATTAAGTCGTCTTTATCTGTCTGAGTAGCAAACATCTCCATACACCCCCCAGCAAAAAAATACTTTCCTAATGGTCCTTTGAGGCAGCGCTGCCTGACTGGCTTGTTATTAGGAAGAAAACTTGGAGGCACAAATGTTGATCTTTTGCTGCACAGCAGTTTATGGCTGGATAAAAGGTTTCTGAAAATAGGTTTGATTTAAATAAAACAAACTCTCTCCACTTTAATTTTTCATGTGTGAATGCTTCAGAGAGCGCTTCTGTAAACGTCATTACAGCGCATGCCATTGCGTGCCAAATTAGAAGTTTCAGGGTCTTTGAAATTAGGCATCTGTTATCTCTTGCCTGGGGTTTACTTAAGGAAAACAAGAATTCAAAACATGAATGCGCGCAATCTTTACAAAAATACTGATGTTTACAGTTTGACCTTTACTTTCTAGTGTTTAACTAAAGGCTAAGTATTTGGAATTATGCTTTAGTGTATAAATGTTTATCATCTAATAGGGATGATACCAGAGTTCTTGCAAAAATAAGAGTTCCCTGGAATAATGTGACTGAAGAAAGATCCACAGTAAGGGGAAGGAAAGGAAGATAAAAACTGAAAGAAAGGATTGAGACTTTTTCTGCAGGTGTCCCTGCCGTGCCAGCAGCCCTCTCCCTTTAGGGGTGGCAACACAGTTCCCCACTGCCTGGCCCTGTGCTGTTCCTGTCTCCAGGTAAAATCCAGGGCCCTTGGGGAGGCCCTGAAGGCCATCCCTCAAAACTGGTGTCAGTGCTGATCAGGGTAAGAGCCGTAGTGGTGTGAGCCAAGGGACAAGTTCATCCCACAGTATGAGCCTGTGAAAGCACTCTTGCAATAGTGGGGCTGTTCCTGTATCTGTGCAGGAAAACCTGCTTGGTTTTGTCCTGCTTTTCTACAGAATTATTTAGAAGACTGTAACAGCTGAAATTTCTGATCAATGTTTTTAAGAAGCTGAAAGAAGGTAAGGGGATGGGTTCAGATATGGTGTAGGAAGGGCAACAGGCAGCTATCATGTAGCTCCAAGTTTTCACTTTTTCTCCCTTACCACACAAGTACCCTGCTTTTCCAGTTGCCTGAGCACCTCAGGTTGTTGTCATTCTCTGTAGGAGATGCTGGGGCCTTCCCTTAGCTAGAAAGTGGTACTTTTCACTGTGCCTTTTCCACACAGGCACAGGAAGTCAGCGGGAATTCAGTTTAAGAAAGGTGGCTCAGGGAGCCATTTCTGTGTCCCTTTTTCTCTGTTGATGTAAACATGCAGGGATGATGTTTGGATTCTTCTGCTGTTGGTGAGGACAGCTCTGGGTCTGTTTTGATGGGTTTTGATAGTTTCTTTTATCAATTCGGTTTATTGATGAGCTTATTGCTAGTCTGCCTGCTTGATTTCTTTCCCGTCTTGTATCAGTTTTTCACCTGGCTGAAGAACAAAACTCCTCTTCCCTCTCTCTTTGTATGCACTATTCCATTTCTTTTTCCCCAAATTTATGGCAAGTGAATGAAATGTGAAGGAGGTTGACAAGTGTTCTGCCAATGTCTCCAGCATTAGATATTATGATTCATTAACCCAGTGTTGAAGAGATGTTGAGGTCCAGTGAAGCCTAGTCAAATTTTGAAAGGCGTGCAGGAATACAGAGTGAGAGGTCCTTCACCGTGTCATGCCTTCCCTTCCTCTCCAGGAAGGGCTGATAAGTTTTGTTTCCTGCCTGCCTTTGAAGGTAGTTTTTTGGTGTATAGTAAGTAGTGTGCAGACATTCTGACGTGGATGGTTCTGCAGGCCTGGTGGTAAGGAAGGCAGTCCCACCTCTGTCCTGTCCTCCTCCCTGTGCAACCTTACCCTGCAGAGTAAGAGCAATGTGTGTGTAAAACACAACCTTTTCAACACAGATTGCATTTTTTACCTGTAGAATAGACAGAGATGCAAACACGATTTGTTAGGTTGCACATTGTCCAATTTCCTGATAGAGGCAAAGCTGCTCCTCAGCTCATATAAAGTGGAGAGCAACAACAAAAAAATACTCAGAGGTATCACATTAGATTCTAATCCCAGTTACAAGACATGTGTGACTCCAGTGGTTTTGGGAAAGCTATTCCTAATGGCTATGGGTCACTAAAGGCAGGATGTAGCCCACCTTGGTTTATAAGTATTTAATCCTGGTTCATGTATTAGTAGATAAGAGCAATGCTCATTTGGTCTGCGTACTGGAGGTGACCTATGGATGTGCCAGCTAGAATCATCTGACCACAGGAAAAACAGAGATTCTCAGATTTAGGGCAGGCTTGCAGGCCATTAGACTGGAGTTACATGTTTATTCTTTAAATTATTTACTCTTGGTTGTCAGAGAGCTTTTTTTTCCCCTTGGTTTGAAACAATTAGTCTCCCAGATTGGGTGGCCAGTATTTGGATTCAGATTTTGCTGAGAGAACTGCTTGACATGGTCTGCCTTGCTCTGTGTCTGGTATTTAGGGGTGCTTCAGCTATTTTCCCTCTGCTTTCAACATTGTGGTTTCTAAATTCCTTTCAATGGCCAGTGGCAGATGAATTCCTTTTCCTCTCTTATGAACTAAGTAAGAGATGGAGCAAAGGGAAAGTGAAGCCCCTGGAATACCAGTCTTTCCATCAAAGTTATGTATCCTCTGTTAGGAACGCTTTCCAAGTCCAATGAGTATTTATGTGGAACAGTTGAATTTAGTAGCTTAGCATCTGAATAGTGCCATTATTTTTTTTCATGCAAACTTTCCATTAGTTCTTTCCGCTTTACCCACGTTTCCAAACAGGCCATTGTGCAGTGTTATCTCTGAAACCACTGTCAGATAACACTGGACAATCGCTGGTACAGTACAGACATTGGGTGGTTAATTATGCACTCGTCTATCAATATAGTTGTAACGAGGGATGTAATGGGATGACTGGTAGGAAGCTGGCTGGTTTCCTCAATCTACAAATGCTGGTCTTATGTTGTCAGCTGCTTGTTTTGGTTCAGATTTGGAGCTTATTGTATGTGCACACTGATTTCACTCCTGTTCTCATGTGTCTCGTGTGTGTCTCACAGGTAGTTATTTCCTGGTGACCTGGATGGCAGCCTTTCACCATGCAGTAGCAAAAGAAAAAGAAATAAAAGAAGGGAAAAAAACCTCCTTAACCCACCAAAACACCCTGAAATACACACGCAAAACCCCCCTATTCCATTAGAACATTTGGTTTGGATGCCACTGGAGGGTCCAATGCAGAGCAAACACTTCCTGTCAAGTTTCTAAGCTGTGTGCTGGGCAAAGCAAACATCCCAAGGGCCAAACCACCAGTGACAGGAACAAGACACAATTTTACAGAAATGTGGTTTTTCTGGGCTTTTGTTGTACCTGCATTGTATTGGCATCTCTGTGCTGAGAGAGGATCAGGTCTCTTAAAAGAGGGAACTGCCTATGAGGATGCTCCATGTGTTTTCTGTCCCTCTGTGACCTTTCCTTAGGTTTTGGGTGAAAGACAACCTGTGTGGTACCTATTTCCTGTACTGATTGAGGTACTGATTGAAGCTTCATCACACACACTTTTATCCCCAAGTTTTCAGTTTTCAACCTGAGCCTTATTAAACAGAATTCTAAGCAATTTTGTCATCACTAACACAGACAAAATCACATTTAAACCCGAGGGTTGGCTGTTAAGTTTTACCCTCAAAAATTTTTAAGAAGTCCATGCCTAATTCCAAGCAGCAATTGCATCACTTTGGTCGTCTGGCCCCTACATCCACCACGCCCCTGTTTTCGCATTTCTGTTTTGCTGTTGAGCTCCCCTCATTCTGTAACAGGACCATAAGACGTGATCCCCGCAGCTCCACTCGCAGGTGAGTGCTGCTCTCTGTTGCTCTGCCGGGGTGCCAGGCTCTTTCTGGGAGCAGAGGGATGCTGGCTCACCCGGCGGAGAGGCCCCACTGTCCATCAGCACCTTCCCTGTTACTGGGGACTGGAAAAGCTGCTTGCTCTGGGAGCAGATGGCCACCTCTCCACCCATCCTCTCGGGTATGGGGAGGCAGCCAAAACCCAGCTTAAAAGAGCAAAGCGTAACCTGTTCAAAGGAGAACAGAAAGGAACATTTTTTCAAACAGCTTAATGAAGCACTTGTTAAGGACTGCCAGGGACAGATTTCCATTCTACACAGGATATTCATTAGGAAAGTAAACACCCTCCAGCACCATTTGTAGGAACAAAGCAGCTTGCATTTTCTAACGAGGTGTTAATTTAATGAAGGAGGGGACTGGCAGAGGAGCGGGAGGCGGCTACCAAGCGACAGCCACCTTTTCTTGGGAGGAGGAGGCAGCTGTGCAGTCCTGCTTTGCCGTGTGGTGGAGGAAGGTGGGCACTGTGCAACACACACAGGCAGGGACGGCCCTGGGCAAGGAGCTGGGAGGATGGGGAGCTTGTTGGCCAACATGTGGAGCTCTGCTCGGGGCTCCCCAGAGCCAAGAGTCTCAGCTGAAGACGCAGGTCCCCTCAAGGCGATGGTTTCAGGGTAACCTCGTGGGCACCTTTTTTCCAGGCGCAAAGATTAATGGGATGTAACTGCAGGGGCAGCTTCCACCTTTGCTGCCCCTGGGCAAGAACCCAGAAACCCATTTGAGCAGGGGCCACGCTCCTGTTCTGTGCCCTGCTCCTGGGCCTGGAGTCCTGGGATGTCCCAAGTCTGCTCCAGGGTCCCTGATTCTTATTGTGACCCCAGGTAAGGGTAAAATAACTGGTACTCAGGTGTCAAAAGAGACAGATATTCATTTGTTTCACAGGGAAACATATCCTGTGGAAAGGTTTCACATTTTTCCCCCTTAAAATGAAACAAAACATTCTGACTAATTTCCTTTCTGTAGGAAATTGTTCTTCTGAAGCTGATCCCATGCACAGACATGAAATGCCACAGCTTCTTGCAAAATAGAAGCATGGCAAATCAGCCACCTCTGCTCTGGTTAGGATATCCATGGATTTGTGGCTCACTGGCCAGAAAGAGCTGCTGTAGGGCTAAGGTGTGTTCACCAGCGGGTCATCCCAAGTGAGGCACGGCTGTGGGGTCACACAGGAAAGGGGGATGGTGTGTCCCAGCTGGCTTTTCTGGAGAGGTGAGAAACGCCTGGAACACTTGGCCCTGCTGCTGCTGGGGGTGAAGGTAACGTGTGTGCTCCCAGGATTAGCCAGGTGTCACCGAGGGAGGGCTGGGAGGTGAGGGCAAGTTTTTCTGCATCTCATGCCAGGACTTTAGCCTCAAGCTTATCCCTTATTTTCATACATGTGTGTAATTCCCACCAGGGAATTTCTACCAGAGCATCCAACCAGCACAGTTGCTCCTGGTGGGGACAGGGCCAAAGCCAACCTGCCCTCCCAGCTCCGGGAGAGTGGGAATGACTGTGGAGCTTGGCTGGGGATGAGGTTTAGGAGCTGGAGGGAAAGCACATGACATGAGGCCAAGTCTCATTTAAGATCCTATCCTGTTTTTTGATCAGAGCATATAGCACACGGGAGAGGAGAGCAGAAATAAGGCCACAGGAGAAATTCTGGCCATGAACCCATACAATCATTGGGAATGCTGTCACAAATGAGGTCATTTCTCATGTTTATATTTCTATGTGCATTGTATAATCCCCATTCCTCCTCCTTGTGTCACTGAGATGTGAAGGGAATTTCCTGCGCATGCATGGCATTGTTGTTGCAGGGCTTTTGTGAGCATAAACCACTTCAAGCGGCGAGGAGGAACAATGCGCTGTTCTGGCGGCAAAAATACAGAGTCGGGAAAACTCCCATTCCCTCAAATCATTTTCCTTCTGGCTGCCTGCTGAATATTTTATTTGAAGATTAGGAGGAGAAGTGGCCGCATTTAGCAGCTGCTGACACGTTCCAGCACTCTCAGGATGCTGAGGTCGGCTCTCCAGCGCCGTAAATCAGCCCAGCCTCGCTGCAGTCCGGCCGTGCTGCAGCAAGGGGAGGGGGCTTGTGCAGAGCCCACGTGGAGCCCTCCTTTCCCCATGGACTGTAGGTTTTCTGTCAGAACTAAAAGCAAAAAGCACATTGGAAGGGTGAATGTTCACCCTGCAGTTTCTCACTTTTAAGTGTGGTTCGCTTGCCATAGTGGGACAAGCTGGAAATAAGCACCTCCTTTGGCTTTGGAGTCCTGTGAAATAGAAATGTAATTCTTTGGCTAGAGAATAAAAAATGCTGGTTTGCACTGGGAGCAAAGGGTGGTGGGACACGTTCAGCCACGGGGTCCTTGTCCGTGGGCCAGGTTCGGAGTGATGCAAAATGACTCAATATTCCATCAGAGTCCAATTAAAAGCAGATGTGAAAATGAGGATCATCTCCTGCCCACCCCCTCATCCTGCCCCCGGCATCTGCCTCAGCTCTGACGTGGTGGCTTAGGGCAGAGCTTTCCTGAGGGTGGGCAATAAAGCAATTCCAGAGCTGTCTCCCAAGCCCCAGGCCAGAGGGGAGCTGTGGAAATGCAGGGCTGAGACTTGGGGGGAGAGAACCATCGCTGAGAGCAGCCCTGAGGCTGCTGCGACGGGCACAGCTCCCCTCACCCTCCACTCCCTGGCAGCACAACTAGAACCCAACTTTGCCAGTGTCCCACCTGGGCACGGCAGCTGCCACCAGTGATGGGACAGGCATGGGGCAGTGCCATGGTCCAGCAGCCAGACCTGAGAGAAATGGTGGTGCCCCAGACACTGCAATAACACCCCTCTTCCAAAATTACACTTGGAAGAGGCTTCAGAGTACAAAAAAACAACAGAGAAAGAAAAAAACCTGAACAAAAAGCAAACCCTCATGTAAACCCCAGGGCCGGAGGAATAAAAGTGCCAGAAAACATTTATATTGGGCTCCCTTGATATCAACACAGATGAAATGGATCCCCATGCTTCCCTCCAAACCGCAGGCTCTAAAGTGGATTCCAAATCCCATCCCCACTTTAATTTAAGGGCCTCCCAATTAGACCATTGGATGTCTTTCAAAGCTTTGTATAAATTGGAGATTATGCATCCAGCAGCAGAGGCTTGTCTCTCCTCAGAGCAGCCACCGGCCGGAGCACACTGCCCAGGCTGCCCTGGATCCTGGCAGGGAAATTCAGGGGCCAAATGTGGTGTCCATGGAGGGCAGCTCCAGCCCCACTGCCTCTGGACAGGTTTCTGCTCCAGCCATTTGGTGTTAGAAATACCTCAGTGTTGCAGGGCTGTGGGAGTGAGCTGTTCTCCGGTGTGCTGACTGAAGTGGAAAAATCTCAGGAGAGGGAAAAAAAAAAAATCCTTTTAGGTTGATTTGAAATGTTTTTGCTGTTCTTCCTCTTCCCTCCTCCCCCAAACCAGCAATCAAACAAAAACTCATTACAGAACATGGCACAAATTCAAATAGTTTTGGTCACGCTGTATTTTTCATGGTTGATTTTAAAGACTTTTGTTGTTGTTGTTGTTGTTGCACAGAACAAGGATTCTCCTGTATTTTCACAAGAAATAATACAGTCCTAGGTGGTGGAATCTTTTAGTGGGAAAAGGAAGAACTGGAGTTTTTTCATTCCTGTGTGAACCTCAAATGTTTCCTCCTGTCCCACTTGCATACCCTGTCCCATCTGCCTCTGCTCCAGGGGTTGGTCCCACTCCTTGAGCTTATGGGCGATGGTTGTCCCCAGGACTGAGTTGTCCCATGTGTGAAGGGCACACAGGGACATGTCCCTGTGGGGTGTGGGAGAAGAGAGCTGTGGGCACAGCCACCTTTCTGCAAGTGCTGGATGGGACACCAGTGAATGACTCCTTTTTCCAAGGGTCCTACAGGATGGGTGGGAAAGGCCTCCTTCAGGTGGCAGGTGATGCTGGGTGGCTGTTGTGGTCTTGCATTTCTCCTGTTGCTCACCAGTTCTGTGCAGCTACTGGACTGTCAGATCCCAACCAGCCTCTGGGTCCTGTCCCAGTCTGCTTGGAGATCAGGAGCTGTCACTCAGAGTGCTTTGGATTTCCAAAGAAATGTACCAAACCAGCTGGAGATAGATCGTTTTATTGAGCTTCATGTTGGTGGAAGTGTGATTGCTATCCTAACTTTAAATATCTGCCATCAGGCTGCTGAGCCCAAAATCAATCTTACTGGTCCAGCTCCTTGCACTGTCACTAACTGGCTTCAATGAGTGGATTAATTTAATAATCAATGATTAAATGACCAGAAGGTAGGGAAGTTATTTACTTGGGCTTTTCCACATCAGTTTAGGTCTGGACTTCCTGAGGAGCTGGAGCTGCAGGGGGTTTTGAGCCTGGTTCTGTCACTCAGCAGATTCCTCACTTTTTGGACCAGCTGATGGGTGCCAAATACAGGATTTGATTTTTTTTTCATCTCTTTAAAGTTATTTTTCATGGTCAAATGCCCTATTTGGCATAGTTCAAATTAGGACAGTCTGGCAGAGGAGTGGGGCACTTACAGGATGGCTAATTTGCTGCTACCACTAATGCCAACTGCTTCAAACTACTGAGCCTTGAGTGAGGCATGCAGGGCCCAACTGAGCTTTAAGTTCTTTCTTTTTTTCTTACGGACAGGAATGTCCCAGTTTTATCAGTCTTCCCTTGAAACATGAGAATTCTTCTTTAAAAAACCCAACAGGCAGGAAAAAAAATAATTGCAAAACCCAAAGGATAAATTTGTGTCTCTTTTAATGTAAAAACCACGACGTTACCATTAAACTGTCAAATTATCCTCTGTTTAATTTCTGTATAAAATTTAAAACTTTCTGCAGACAGCCAATAAACCTCAAGGTGATAGGACTTGTTTCTGCTTCCATTGAAGTTGGTGGCAAACCTCCCATTTATTTTGGTGTGTAGGATCAAACCCCCAGCACATAAATAATCCGGCACTGAAGGTGCTCTATGATTCTTCTGTCCATATCTCTCCCTTCCTCCCTGAAAACTTCTGAGGCTGGGCCCAACATTGATCTCATGCACAGGCTGGGAGCATCTTTATTTCTTTCTTTCCTTTTTTTTTTTTCCCTTCTCTTCTTTGTGGGTTTTGATCTCTCCCTTTGAAATGGAAGCAGATTCCCTGCAGGGTGCTCTGTGATCATTTGTTGGGTGTAGTCGCATGCTTTCACTTCTTGCTGTAGGTGAAATGGCTCATGTGCAAGGATATTAACTCTCTGCTAGGCAGGAGCAACATTCCTTCTGTTTTCCTGGATTCTTAACAGAGGAGGCAGCTTCCCCCAGCCCCATAAACCCTCCGTGTGTGCCTGGAGTCGTGCAGTGTGGGAGCGCAAGACAAATGAGAGATGTTCTGGGGAGAGCCAGATGGACAGATGGACAGACCCATGTGTACAGTTTGCCTGAGTTAGTGGAGCTAAATAAAAGATATCACTTCTTCCTGCAAATTCATGCCCAGTTTAATGGTTGTTGTCAATTATGATCTACTTGCTGTGGGAGAAAATGTCACTTCCCCTTGGTTTCACTGGAATGAAGCAGTTGGAGAGGGTAGTTGAGGGGGGAAATTACAGTGATGGGATAAGTGTTGGGAGAAAAAAAAAAAGTCAGTTTTAACAGGAGAGCTCTGGTTAGGCCCAGCCCAGAGAAGTATGTAAGAATGTGCTTGTGATTTGCTTCCAACAAAATTTTTAAGCCTATACTTAACTATAAGCATGAGTATCTCATTGCTTAAGGTTAAGCACGTGCTGAAATACTCATCTGGAGGTAAGCCCTGGCTGGCAACGCTGGAAGAAACAGAGATCACATAATCAACCTCCAAAGCAAGAGCCTAATCCTACCCAGTCAGCTATTCTGGGGGAGTTTCCAGGAAGGCAAAGAGGTTGCAGGAGGTGGATCTGTGTCTCTGATCTTACAAATTTCCTGGCAGGTGCAAAAGCGACTGCTCTGAACAATACCAGAGGTGTTTGCATGATTGGCCTAAGGCTTTGTCTGCAGCAGCAGATGAGGTTAACAGGCTATTTAAAACAAACAAACAGCCCCACCTCCCTCCAAAAATTTCATGAAGATGTCCCCTGTGGTTGTGGTGTGATTTTAAAAAAGATTTAAGCTCTGAAATTCTTCCTATAGCTCCAGGAAAAAAAAAAAAGTCAATCTTTCCTCCTTTGTTTCAATCAGTTTTGTAAATTCATATCCTGAAATCACATCTGTATTAGGGCATCAGTCTGGGCATCTCTTCTTACACCCTCACATCTTGGATTTTCTTATTATTTTTTTAAAAAATACCAAGTGATGCTAAGCAGTTCTTCTTTAAATGATGTGTACTTATTAAGTGGGAATTTTAACAGGAAATTTTCCAAATAATTGCACTTAAAGAATGTGTGTGTGTATGTGTAATGGGGTAAACTATGCTCTTTACTCCTGAAAAAATATATGTGTATACACATGCACAAAATAACGAGGAGGAAAGGGAAAGGCATTTGCTTGGGGACATGTAACGCAGAAGTAGTTTTATTTTACACCCTTGGACAATGTTACAGCATCAGTGAATGTGGTGCCATCTCTTACCATCTGTGAAATGCAGGATCGTGTTTACAGCAAGCAGAGAGAGAGGCAAACACAGAAGGAGAGAACACAAGACCAGGGTGGGTGCACTGCTGCAGGGGCTGAGTGGCCACGCACTGCTGGGGCCACAGGGAGGGGCTTTGGGCAGCTGGAGAAGGAGCTCTGGGCACTCCAGGCTTCCTCCAAACTGGGCTGAAGGTCCTGTTTTCATTGCTTCTGGCAAAGGCACTGCTGATGAAGCCACTGGATTTCGTCTATCTAGTGGAGACGTGAGGGAGGTGATTGAAGTGTTTCCAGGTGTTTCTGGCTTCAGAGAATGCTTGCAAAGGTTTTTGGTTTGCCGGTGGTTTGTGCTCTGCACTCGGCATCTGTCAACACTCGCTGGCCTCTTGGGCAGCCCCTGGTCTGTCCTGCAGCACCACACCCCTGGGACAGCTAGGACAGCCTGGCCACCCCACAGGGACAGCAGGATCGCTCCCACCACCCAGGGTTTGCTGCCAAAGCGCCTGGCGGCTCTAGGAATACCCTCTGCAGACACCGCTTCAGCCTCTGGTTTAGCTGGAATTGCACTGAGAAAAGGCTCTGGTTCTCAAATCCCAGCAGTGTTTGGAGGCCAGGCTGGGTATGTCCCAGGATGAAAGAATAACACGGATGATCATCATATGGCATGGATACATTTGTAAGGCACGCATGGTAGGTGGGTCCTACGCAGTGTTCTAGCAAAGACCTTGCCCTTGGGTTTTCATGGAGCTGATGATCCACAGAAAAAGGTAACAACGTGCTGGAAACAATAGAAGTTATCTGCAAGTATGTTCAGGAAGGCCTGGGGCTTTCAGATGCAAATACAGAAATATATTTAACATCTTGACTTCTATTCTTTTGTCATAACACAAAGTGGAAAGACAATGTTTAGTAAATGTTTACGTCTTACAAAGCGGAGTTTTGCAAATTGCATTGTAGCTCTTTGGGAGGAACCAGGAAAGAGGGCAGGATGTTAACAACATAAAAAAGAATAGCAATAAAACCCATCCCTAATATTAATTGTCTAAGAGGAAATGCATCTATCTCTCATCAGGACATTGCAGACTCTGCTTTGCATTGCTGGAAGCCTGAGAACACTAATCGTTTTTTGGCATGGAGAAGCAAGTTCTTGCATACTTGAAACATAACTCATTTACAGTTGTTTTGATGGATGCTTAAAGCAGCATGGAGAACCCCCAGGTCCCTTCGGCTCGTGAGCAGCAGAGCTCAGATGTAGATCTGGCTCAGCTCCCTGACATGGGAACTGGAGGGGACTGCTCTGATTAAACACCTCCATTCTGTTTTGGTCCTGAGGTTGGCTGTGTTATGCAATGAAAATCTACCAACAGTTTTCCCTGTGAATTAATAACACACCTGAAAGGATTCTCGAAGGATTGTTTGCACCAGCAGGATGGCACGGAGCCACCGCAGCAGTTCTCCAGCAAGGTGGCACCAGCTCATGCTCCCTGAGGGTCTGGGCCCCGGGTGCGGTGAAGGTCAATCCAGTGCTGGCAGGTTAATGGGACAGGGATGCCTGAATGCTTCAAGGCAAGCCTGGGAGGGAGGAACAGCCCAGAGAGCTGCAGCCTTGTCCTCTTCCTCCTTGAAACAGCAGCTGAGGGTCAGCAGGCACTGGGGTCAGTACAGCAATGCCACAGGACATGCATGAGTGATGGGGGAAAGCAAGGGCTGAGCTGTAAGAATGGGCCCCCAAACTCTGTGTCTGTGTTTGTGCATAGGTCTGTGCATGGGGAGAGGTGGAACAACAGGTTTGTGGCTGCAGTGAAATCCTTCATCGCTGGCCACTGCCAGACAGGGTGTAAAAGCCTCAGTTGTTGATGTTGTTTACTCAAGATGTGAGTCTTTGCCCCACGTTTCAGTTTCTCCCACACTGCTGTCCAAAGATGAGTTGGAAGATGAAGATTAGCACCATCACACAAACTTCTGTGGGAAGTAGGTTCTGCCCAGCCCCCAGCCCATTTCTCACAGTGTCCAGAAAGCAAAACCCTGACTCAAAGTGGTCTCTATGGGCAGTTTCTCTAAGTGCTGAAAGCTGCTATATTTATGTTGAATGATTTTCATTCCATGCTGAGTCAAATCCTATGAAGCTGCAATGAATGACATTTTGTTTCTTGAGAGGAAAAGGAAAGGGGTTATAAAATGTGACTGTCAAGGAGTCCTGCATGTAACTCAGGTGTGGCTTTGTATGGGAAGGATGCAAAGACTTCTGCATGAAGACTGGAAACCCACTTGTGGAGATACAGAGGAGCTGATGCCAAACACTTCAGAGCCAAATTTTTTCTTCCACAAAGGATACATAGGTGACTACACACTTCCCTCCTTCCAGGTGAACCAGAGATCTGCTCTTCTGCTGCTGTTATTTTCACAGCATATTCACTCCTGTTCTACAGGTACCATCCCCAGAAAACTGGGCAGAAGCACATTCCAGTAGTTAAATAACACTTGTTTTTTCTAGCCCAGTTTTCCTCCTTTCCCTTTCCCTTTCCCTTTCCCTTTCCCTTTCCCTTTCCCTTTCCCTTTCCCTTTCCTTCTTTCCTTTCCTTTCCTCCACTCTCGTCCACGGCTGCCTGAGTCTGCCATTCCTTGTGCTGCACATCCCTCCTGACAGCTGGCACGGGAACTGCGGGAGCCTCTTCCTGCTCCACCCTTGCAGGAGGTTTTGGAGCCCTGAAGGGAGCTGCAGACTGACTGCTGGCTGACTTGTAAGGGCAGGAGAACTGCTCCAATCTCCACCTGGTAGTGAGGAAGGTGCAGGATCTGCTTGGCCAAGAGGCTTTGCAAAAGACAGTTCTGGAGGGAAGGAAACCTCGGAGCAGTCAGGGCTGTGCAGGAGGCTCAGGCTGAAAGCCCTGGACCCTGCCAGTAATTAATGCAATTAATAGTAGGAACAAAATAATAATCTAATAGTCCAGGATGAATATTGGCTAAGATGCTCATAATTATACAAAGCCTCCCCTAGGGTCTTCTGTGACCATGAGTGAGCTCAGAGAGCCTTTTACAGTTAGAGTCTCCCATAGCAATGCTGTGTCCTAACAAAATGGGAATGATCTGCAGGACCTTTATGTTTTTCCATCCAGGACATTTTGTTTTCTTAAGGATTCTTTTCACAGATACTGACCACAACTGGTCTTAGACTTGCTCATGTTGGGCTGTGATAATGTGGCAGCTGGGATAAATAAAAGGAAGAGGACATTTAGGATATCTGACTTCCTACGTGATTAGAACTGGGAATTTTTATTTGTTTTTATTACATCAGGACAAAATTTGCAAAATCTCCCAAATTGGCTTAAAGGCTTAAAGCAGCATTTTCAAAAGCAATTGAATGTTTAGGCTTTGGCCTTCCTCTCATTTTCTGTGGGAGAATATCAAGTCAAATGTTCAGAAGCATCACAGTTCTTCAGCCAAACTCCTTGTGGGTACTTGGTAGGTTTCCCCTCCCTGTTTCTAATTTGGTTTATACCCCAAAGCCAACTGGTTTTTGCTTTTCATTCTGTGGGTGGGAAAGCTTGTGAGAAGGTATTAACAGCTATGCATCCCAGGCAAGCGATTTCTTCTCTGAACTTTCCTGGATACGAGGAGGAAATTCTTCTTCAAATCAACAGCATGTTTTCAGGCCTTTGTTGTTGTTGTTGTTTTGTCAGGCAGATCTACATCAGGAAATCTGAGCACCTGGAGAAGGTTCAAGTGCAGACTGAGCTTCAGGTCTCAGCTTGGACTCACCAGATATTAATAACAACTACAAATCTTTCATCGGCAGAGCTCTCCCACGTGTTCGTAATGCCTGAAATATTGTTTATTGCTCAGGCACCGGTACTCTGGTTGTTCCTCTCTGTGGCACATGTACAGTCTAAGTGATTCCTGCCAGCTTCAGCAGCTTTAACCTCTGGTTTGTCTCTGGTTCCCAGCTGGGGTTGGTGCCCTGGATGCTGCAGCTGCCAGCCTGGGTCGGGTCCCTCTGTAGGGTGTGGTCTCCAAACCCCTCCGTTGTGGTGGGGTAGCAGCTGGGAGCTGCTCCTGTCGGTAAAAGGTGTGTGAGCCACAAAAGGAGATGGTCATAGGCAAGCTGCAGGGTCCTTGGGGAAAAGCCGATGAGCCACACGCTCCTGAGGGCTCCTGACCTTCTCCAAGTCATCCCACTTTCATGTCCGTAATTTCTGCTACTCACAGGCACTCACTGTGATCCCACCTTTTCCCACTCAATCCAAGAGGAAGAGCTACACTTCAAAGCCCTTCTGTCTCCTCCTTTGCTGTTGACTGTGTTTGGGAAAGGTTTTTTTTCTCCTGTAGCTGTTAGAGGGGAGCCAGTTACTGGGGAAAGCAGGGCTCTGAGGCTCTCTTCTTACTCCTTCACTTACCAGGAGTGACAGCCACCTCCTAAGGAACAGGCATCTCCTTTCCAGAGGCAGAGGACAGCTGAGTCTGTCTAACCTTGGAGGAAAGACTGACTGTCAAAAAGGGATGCAAAAAGTGTGAGGAAAGGATTTTCTCTTGGGGTGGAAAGGCACTGAGGAATCTCCTGTGTCAGAGTTTACCCAAACTTTCTTTCCCAAAGCCAGCTGCTTTCTGTCACCCTCAGAAGCCCCCAGAGATGTCCTCTAAGAGCTTGATGGGCTTCATTGACCACAGGTTTGGGTCAGTATAGTAATTCCTGCAGCAATTCCCCAGCTGGGGGAAAATGTGTGCTCCAAACACCACAGGGACCACATAAAATAGCCCATTGTTTTTTGCTCAAACTGTGCTTCGTGCTAATACCACAGTTTCTTCCTCCAAGAAAAGATTGGTGATCAAAACTTTTAACTACATTTCCAAATTCAATTTGTTAAAACATTGCCTCCAATGTATGTGGGGGAAAGCCGACACCAACATTCAGTTTAAAGTTCAATTCAGTGCTGAGAGCTTAGGGCTGATAACGAATTTAGCAAAGTACTAGTTAGGCTTTGATGTTAATTATTTTAAGTATCATAGGTTCTGATTCACAAGACAGTAATCACAGGTCGTTATTACCAACATTATTAGGTTAAGTTAAAAATTAGCTTTTAGGCTTAGAGCCTCATGTACTAATGCACTCTGAAATGAAACACCTGTGTGATGCCTTAACAGACAATTGAGGGAAATTAGGCTCCTTAATTAAATGAGCTACAACTGTGTGTGTTGTAGCTGTAGTGTGTTGTTACACTGGTGAAAAATGGTATTTGCACCTTTAGACAGCTATTCTCCATAACTGAAATGGGACACTGGTTGGAAAAAATGATCCCAGGTTTTGTAGAAGAGCTGTGACTTTGCTTTGAGGTATTGGGGTCAGTGACCCACATGCTTCCAGAAATAAGTTGAACCAAAAGTGATTTTGTTGGCTGGATTCTTAAATGGGCTAAAATGAGATCAGTATCTACAGACTTTGTGCCTTTAGGAAAACACACACACAAATCCAGTTTTCTCACACAGCTTTGGTGACAGGAGACGGTACAGCAAATTTTTTTCTTTCTGAGACTTTCCTGTCTTGGTGCCTCTGCCAGATCCAACAGCAGCCCTGGTGTTCATGGAGGGATGAAACAGTTCCAGCAGGATTAGATTTATTTCTAAGAGAGCTGTGACAGCTGGGATAGATCCCCTCACCTCTGGTGCTTGGGTTCCCTCAACTCCTCTGCCAGCTCAGGGCAGGTGATGGCCCAGCTGGTGTCTCTCCAGTTCTCCCAAGACCTTGAGACAGCACAGAAAGGTGGCTCCAAGAGGCACTTCCCTCTGGCATTGTGCTCCACTGGTGCTTTGCCATTGACGATTCCTTTCCAGGTGCACTGAAAGGTATTAGTTTTAATAATGTTTTAAATGGGATGGTTATTTCCATATGGGGTATTCCACTTCCTTTAACTTAGGTTATCTGTGGTACAGAAACTTGTTTAATTGAGAAGGGCTGGATATTTGCATTTCAGTGGGACCCTCTAGGTATAAAATCCATTGAAAAGTATCTGCAGGCGTGTTTGTGTGGGATTTAGTCCCTTTGCATCTCCCAAAGAATTGACAGATATTTAACTCAGAGAGGGAAGGAAGTAGGATAATGTCCTCATCTCCAAGTGTAAAGTTTCTTTATGAGGAACTATGGAAAGCATAGATAATTTAATTTGCCCAACAGCATAGCCTGAAATACGGCACAGATTCCAACCTCTAATCCTTCCCTGCAGCCATAGGATCATCTTCCTCCTCTTAATCATAAGGAAAACCCAGGAGCTGCTTGCACTGTTGTGCAGGAAGGCAGGACAGGGCACTGCACCACGGGGATGGATTAGGATTATAAGGGGCAGCACCTGGAGTGCGGGGGCCAGGGAAAAGCAAATGCAGCAGTCACCAAACCAGTCTGGCTGCCACAGCCCAAGGGAACACGCTCCTCCCAGCTGGCCTCGGCCCACGGGGAGTTCAACACAGAGCAGGACAGGGCGGCAGGGCTCCAATTCACCTCTTGCCCTCCACACTGGGGTTTGGCTTTGCCTGCCTTTGTTCTTGGTGGGGCTGGGGGTCTTCCCTTCTGTTTTTCCAGACACACCAGAGTCTCCTGCCAGACAAAATGAGCCTGGTTCTGCAGCATGTGTTTTGGTACATGTCCATTACATGCATTTTTCTCCTCCACCTGTACAAAATAGAGCAGGGGTTGGCTTTCTTTTTTGGAATGAACCCAAAAACAAATGCAAATGGAATGTCCCCTTCCAAAACTCATGTCCAGCTGAAAAGCTATCTTGCATCACCAATATGCACTCAAATTTACAGAACCAGTCTGGATTGTTCTGATAAATCTCTCAAAGGTAACCAGGACAAGAGAGGGGACAATTCCGTTGAAATTGTAACAGGTAAATGCACAAGAACACCTATGGAATACTGAACCTCAGGAGCTAAAGACTCACTGTTGCATTTTGTGTCTGGAAGTACCAGCAGATCTGGGTTTATAAAGTTCTGAAAAGAAAAATAATGAGTGGATCCAGACTTTCAGTTGAGTCTCAAAGCACTTCCATGTGCTAAGCATGCCATCTCCTTTTGGTTTTCTTTTTCTGGAAGGAGAGGGAGGAAGAGTTGGGGAACTTGGCACTGGGAAAGGGCTCTTTGACTCTCATTCCACTGCTTTTGCTGCTGGGTAATTAGTTGGTTGCCAGCTGTGTATCTGGCCATAAACAGAATTCACTGCATCACCCAGGAATTGTGGGTGGTGGGAAGTTCTGCCTGATGGGGCTGTGGATTAAGTGTGTTGGTGCTGGAGGATAGGGTGTTCCTGTGAAGAGAGCCCTCGATTTAGGAATGTGCTCCTCACAAAGGTATGCCAAAGCCCTGGGGCTCCCTGCATCTAGGGTGTGATGTAAGATACAGCTCTTTGTTGAGAACTTTTCTCCTGACATCCTTGCAAGCCAAGCAGATGTGTGGATATCTCCCAGTAGTTACTCCTGGAAGGAAACATTTCTGGATATCCTAAGGGGTAAACAGTGCTCAGAGCTGAGTTCAGAAGTGTTGTCTCTGTTTTCTCCGGTTCTGAATGCGCTGATAACTATTTTTAGGGCGAAGCACTCATGTCTTATAAGCAGTGGCCAGTTTCCAGTATGGATCCCAGACCTGTGGAGGTGTCCTCTTTGAAATCCAGAGGCCTGAGGAATCTGCCAAGACTTCGAGTTTCACTCTAGATCCAAAGCTCAGAGCACATTTGATGAAGGAGCTGCCACAGGGAGAATGGGAATGGATAGCTTGGAAGAGCACGTGCCAAACAATGGGGCTGGTGCTGGGCTCCATCCACAGCCCTGCTCCAAAGACAAGCTCCTGGCCCCTTCAGCTCCTTGTAGCCTGAAGAGATGAAAGCAGATCAAGGTGGTGGCCTCTCCTGAGGATGGCAAGCAGCTGTGACCTGCCAGGACAAGGTGAGCACACCCTGTACATCCCTGTGCTGCCACTTGCCTTTCCTGTTGTCCCTCCCCCTGGTCTGCATGGGAATCTTCTCTTACTTATTAATCAGGCATGGAGGTGCTTTCTTCTGTAGCTTCCTTGGTGAGTGACAGAGCTCCCTGTTTGTGATGAGGGAGATACCAAAGCCATCAGCTAAAGTTGTGCACAACCCCATGATTCCCTGTACTCCCTCCTTTGGCTCATTTGCAGTGCAGGACAACTGCTGCTTATTCATCTGTGAATTGCATTTTCCATAATGCAATTTTCATTCAAGCTTAGGATGAAAGCAGCTGCTGTTGTGTACATAATAGTAAGGATCTTCAAATATTTATTCCTAGACTTTTTAAGAGTCTTTCTCCTTAAGACTGTTTCATCATTCAGGCTGAAATTTTACCTTGAAGTAGTTTAGTTTCTGTCAGGTTCTTTGAAGGGATAAGGTCCAAGATGGAATTGAGGGAGGAGAAGAAATGAAGGCATAGAGACAGACAGACACCAGCAGATGGATCCACCCTTTCTTGTCCCTGTATTTGGGTGCACCAGCCTAGCATCTGACATTCCTGGTTATGTGGGAATCCAGGGTCCGGGCAATGAGCCTGCTTGGCTGAGATCAGTTAATTGCCCTTGGGTTTCCACCTCTTCCTGGCAAATGCCCTATTTTCAGGAAAGAGGGGCTCCTTGCTGCCTCCAAAATTCAGAGCACAACTAAATGTTGCATGCTCAGAAATCCTCCTAGCTGGAGTTCTGATTTTCTAGCTAATGCTATTTATATCAGCCTTTCCTTTCTGCTTTAACTGAGAGAGGATCAAAGCACTGGGAACAGAGAACTGTCATTACACAGGCTAGGAATTCTGTATTCCTATCTCAGATTTTGATTCAATTTGGGGATTGTGTGGAATTCCTCTGAGGCCAGGTGGGTTTGGATGTCAAATCCAGAAAACAATTTTCCTGTTTCATGTGACGTGGGTGTGCCACAGTCCATTTGGCCTTGCCCCTCCATTACCTGAGCGGGCTGTGCTCCACCTCATCTGTCCTTTCACTGGACCTGAGCTTAGCCTCAGTTCTTGGAACACAGGGAAGTTCTAAGGAACACAAAGTCCAGCCAATGCTTCTGCCTTTCAGGTTCCACCAAGAGCACTTCCAGTAGCTCTGCTAGTGAATATTAAAATCTATTTACTGCCAATAAAGCACTAACGATCTGTGCTTCAAGAGCACCTTTGATGTGATGATCTCAAAGCAAATCAATTCAGGGTTATCCCACACCCATGCTATGGATGGAAACACTGAATGCATGGAGAAAGAAATCCTAAATTCACTGGCAAACTGTACCATAATGGATAGCACCTTATTCTGAGGGCCTAGAGCCTGGCAGTGATGGAAGCGTGAAGGATCCCAACTAAAAGTGGTGTTATGGCATCTCCGGCAAACCACTTTTGTTGCTCTGGTGAGTCCAAGTCAAACACTTAATTTGAAAGTTCCCATATAGAAAAGAGACCCGAAGCAAACCTTTCCTGAAATTTGTCCCAGAACAAAGCCAGCTCCATGTGCAGGCTGCGGGCAGCAGGCTCCATGTGCACTGCTGCAAACCTGACATAAATCAGGTGTTTGCAGCACTCAGCTGGAATCAGGGTAAGGAAAGGGCTGTGTATTACTCACGTTATTTTGTCAGGGTCTCATGGTTTATCAGGCCATGTACAGCCCCTGCACACAGGTCCCACTCAGGGAAGCTGTGGCTGCTCCCACCAGCAAGCAGAGGTGTAAATCCAGCCTGGAGACACTGCCCTGCCCCAGACCAGTGCTGGGGGTTCTTGGCCCATAGGCCTTTAGGAAAAGAAAGGTTTCTGGCAGCTTTGGTTCTGGACTCTCCACATTGCAGTGGGTTTTGGTTGAGGAGGCTCTTCAGCCATTTCTGATTAGATTGAGTGCTCTTGTCCAGTCCTGCATCCCTGAGTAGCTGCATGCACAGAGGCAGATGGCCAAAGAAGAAGGGTGAGAGGCAGGGCTGTGAATATGTAAAGTCAGCACCCGATTTTTGGTGCAGTACCTGTAAACTCTGCAGGACTACACAGGGAAAGCTTTCCCTCCCTTGCCAAGCTTTGTCCTGAGCACTGGTGGTAGTGGGACTTACACCCTGGAGCATATTTGGAAGTATTTAAATGCACATTGGTGACAGAGGAAGGGGAAAATGGCTTCTCTCCAACCAGCCCAGGTGAGGAATATTTTCTTCAAATTGCCATGGGATGTGATGCTTCTTTAAGGCTCACACCTCCTTGATCATGTGCCTCTTTCTAAGGGATGGATTTCCCTCCATGTTGACAGCCTTTCTTGCAGCGCAAGTGATGGAAAATGTAGGCAGTTCAATGGAAACCGTCCCTAAAGCTGAACGGATTCTCTCATTTGTCCAGTTGGGCAAACATCTGCATGTGACCAGAGGCTTCTGTGTTAATCTCACCCTCTTGCTGTTCTGGGTTATCCTTTCATGTGAGTCATAGTTTGTATCTATACAAAGAGAAGCTTTAAACTGCCTCAAGTGAGGTATTTTTCCAGTACTTTAGCACTAATTAATCATTAAAGTGCCAAGATCAAAGGGTGGGGAAGTACAATGTTGGTATGTTCTTATGATCACATTGCGGCCAGTTCCTCTCATAAATCCTGGTATTTTGTGAGTTTCAAATCAAATCTCCCATGGAGAATGATTTGGCAACAAGATGGTGGACTGCTTTTCTTTGCACCTTTCAGAAGTGAAGGGAGCTTTGACTCTGTGAGGAATGCAGGGTCAGCCCCACAATAAAAAGGCCAGCCAGTATTTTGGACATCTTGGCCAGTGATTTAAGCCTGGATTTTAAAAACCAGTCTCATAGAGAGACAACAGTCCCTGTCCTGAAGATCTGGTAGCTCAGTCAGAGAAACTGTGAAATGGTTGGAGCCTGGAGCCTATTCCAGGGGCAACTTAAGGCAGTTAAGGGTGTAAACCTCACTGTGAGCCGGCAAGACTTGCTACTGAAGTGCTTCAGTTACTTCTGAAAGTGAAGCTTTTAAAATCATGCTGCTGCTTTGATAAAACGTAGCCTAAGGCCGTGACTTCACTGAAGCATGAACCTCAGTCCTCAGTGGCTGTGGCTGTTGTCTTCTCACCTGGAAGGCCAGCCCTGGCACCTGATGATGCTCCAGCTGCAGGCAGAGGCATGGGCATGGCAGAGGCTGTGCCTCGGCTTGCTCTGATCCCTGCACCTTGCCCAGAGCCAGCACGGGGTCCTGCTTCCTGCAGCAGCCATAGGGCTCACTTTCCCTGTTTGGTGGGGCTAGCTGGTGTGAACTCTGCAGCACCCAAATGCTTGGGATCTGGGAAAAATGGGTCTCATGACCATGGCGCATTAAAGATTGAGAGAAGAGCACAGGGAGTGCAAACAGGTCCTGCTGCTGTGCCCACACATGCACAGGGGAAAGACAGGGGGTTGTTTTGCCTTTGTGAGGACTGAGCAGACCCAAGGGCTTGGTGTTTTGTGTCTGGGGCAGGAGAGACTGGGGAGCAGCAAGCCAGAGGTGAGGCTGGGATTGAAAGAGGGGCAGGGCAAAACAAGCACAAGGCAGTGGCACAAGTGACAAAGCATCTGTAAAACTAGTGGCCAATAATGGCTCTCCTAGGAGCAGATGGAGTGGAGCAATAGCATTTCTGAAATATCTTTTTTTTTTTTTTTCCATAATATAGGATGTTTGAATAGGCCACTATTCTTCCTTAAAAAAAAAAAAAAATCCTTTTTGCTCCCCTTCATTCTTTCTCTTGTGGGATGCCTGGGACTTGACAGTGTGGGCTCTTGTCCAACATTTGTTCTGACCTAGATTTTGATCTCTGCTTTTTTCCCCTTACCTTCTGCTTAGCTGGCTACTACCTCTAAAAGACGTGCATATAATCTATAAAACATTTGTGTTTCCCAATAGTTTTAATTTCTGTTTTCAGGAGATACTCAAGACTGCAACAAAAAGTTTTGAATTGCAGTGACCATAAATGCTTTAGGCTGCCAGGGCCAACTAAATAAATATAACTGTCAGGGGACGTGCAGAGCTTTATTTTTGTAACCCACTGGTGGTGACAGATCAAAAGTAAAGACAAAAAGAGATAACAAATTTATACCTGGAGAAGACTGGTTCCTGTCAGCGACGCAGGGCAGGCTGTTGGAAGAGCAAAGGTGCTGTGCAAAGTAAAATGTGGAGGGTCTTGATAACCTGTACAGTTTATTGAAAAAAAAAATTCAGTAGAAAGAGTGTTTGTCTGGTGTGAAGCTGGAAACACCACTTTTCATAGACTCAGCCATCCCCTGCTGGGGATTAGAATCACCTGGTTGTCACATCTTTGTGCTGCCAAGGAGCACAGACTTCCCCAGCAAGGAGGCGAAGGCTCAGGGAGAGCTGGGCTTTCCCCAGGCATGGACCTCTGCCCTGCTGGCTCACCTGGCCCTTCTGCAGCTGGGCAGGCCCATGGGGACAGGTGCTGGGGAGGATTTCCCGGTGTGTGCCACGCTCAGGGCAGCACTGGCCAAGCACAGAGCAACCCCAGCATTGGGGCAGCCCTCAGCAGAGAGCACTCGAGGGGGTTATCCCTCTCCCCACCCTTCAAACCCACCAAACCACATGTGTGCACATCCCACGTTCTACAGAGACTCCTCAAAGAGGACAAGGTGATGGTGCAGCCCCATCGCCCCTCTTCAGGTGTGCACCACCCAGCGTAATTCATCCGCTAATCCTGTTTGATGAGCCAGAAAGAATGTTTCAAGAATGTTTCATCCCTCGGTAATTTTGTTAACCTCTCCTGGCAACAAAAAAAAGGGCGGGTAATGAAGTTGCTTGAAAGAGTGTAAAACCTAGAGAGCATTTGGGAAGGGTTTGGACGTGGACGTAGGATGTCGCCACAGGGCTCCTCACTGGGACTTGGAAAAAAATCCAAGCAACCTTGTGGGGTACTAATTCGGTCCCTGGTTTCTTTTTTGTATCAATTCTGACAACTGTGCCTTAAATTTGGGCCAGATGTATGATGGTTTTATGATGCGGTACTGTGGGGAAGTCTGGGCTGGATCTAACAGAGGCTCTGCTAATGGGGCTCCATTGCTCCTTTGGGGACCTTGGGATGCTCCAGGTATTCACTGTGCTTCTGTGGGAATGCCCTCAGCAGGAATGAATGGCTGGGTGTACCAGGTGGGTGAGGTTATTGGGGTCTGTCAGTGTGATGAGAAGAGCAGAACACTTTTTGACACCCTCGGTTTTGCAGGGAACTTTTCTTGTTTGGGCAGAAAACATCAGGTTTTGTCCAGGTTCATTCCTGAGTTAGTTGTGTGCTGCTGCAGGATCCACATTGATACATCACCAGGGCAGGTCCTGCTCCTTGTTCAAATGGACAAAACAGGCAAAGAGGGATCATGCTACTCCCGGGGTCCCACTCTCCCCCATAGCAGGGATGGCAGCACAACAGGCTCAGAAGCTGCACAGCTCACGAGTCCAGTTAAGTGCTCGGCACTGTCTTGCAATCAAAACCCAATCACGAGACTGTCCTGTTCCTTTCTGATCATGTCACATCCCAAAAGCTTTGTGGAGGATCAACCAAATCTCCTGTGTTTTCATTTGCTAAGCTCAGTCAAGTGATACAAAGCCCAGAGCGCTTTTTCTGCCAATCTGAATTTGCAGTGATTAAATTGCGCTGTTGTGAGGGTTAATTTTCATGGACAGATACGAATAATTATCAGATAATATGCTTAAGAATCATAAGGAATATTTGGTAGTCTTTACAGCTACTTAGCTAACTGAAATTGGCATAATTCTTTTGAATTTAGGCTCTGTAATTCAACATTGTCTCTTTTTTTTGCTCTCTCCTAATAATCTAATCCCTGTCTTCACATAGTGGTGAAACTTTTCTCCTCTTTACCCAGCATTTTTTTTCAGCCTGAATTGTTTTATTGTCACCTGTTCTCAAAACTGCCAGCTGATACAGAGATGGAGAATGTTGAGATGACTAAAAACAAGGACCCTGTGCATGTGTTTGTAGGTATAATTTAAGAACAAAATTTAAAAATCCCCTCCTAACACAGTGAGTTCCTCACAGTATAAAACTTCCTACTCTCATTATTACTGTGCAGGAATTTGGGGCTGTGAGTGAGCAAGGCCACCTCAACACCAGCCCGTTGAACCACATGTGCTTTCTATAACAAATAAATGCATTATTTATTTATTATATATTTAAAATGCAAATAATTGGGATTTCTACAGGACTAAATGACTGAATTCTACAGCTAGTGCAATGCAGGGTGGCAAACTGTGATACAACAATTTATGTGCCGAGGCCAAACCATTCTAGTGCAACACAAGAGTTTGTCCATTTTTTTCTATGCTTTTGATAAATGCAAGTAACTTGAAAAGTTCCTTATACAAGAAAGAACCACAGCAATTTCACTAAATTTACTAAAAATTAAGGGAAGGACAGTCAAATAGCCTCAAAGAGTAGCATAAACCCAGTAATTTGTGACTTGGGACTGAATTAAATTTCAAGTGTGACACAAAATCTCTTTATTAGGCAAATATATTTCTGCCTAAGTTTTTCCAGGGAAAAAAGTACTTTTACAGCAGAAACATTTAAAATACAATTTATCCCCTGTTTTTATCTATCTTGAGGCTCTGTTAGCTGAGCAGCCATGGTGCTGAGGGACCCAAGTTCATGCACTCAGAGGGGTGTCAGCCATCACTGTGTTCACGTGCCTGGGGTGGGAACAGGGGAGTGCATTAAACACAGCTCATTTCTTCTTTCCAATTGCTTGGTCCTTGAATCCCTCAAGGAGGCCACCAGTAGCTCCTCTCTGAGAGGCTGACACCCACACTTCCCTCTGGGCTGGGGCTGTGATTGCACCAGTGGGGTCTTGCCCAAAGCCCTGCCCGCACAAAGCTCTGTGCTGGGCCAGATGTGAGATGCTTCCTGGCTGCTTTCCAAAGCCTGCCATAGGAAGACGTGGAGAGGGTGTATTATCATTTCCCTGGCCATTGCAGGTGCAAAGAATTCAGTAACAATATTTGCTCTGGAGCCAAATTGCTCTCAGACTGCCTCTGATGTTTATTCAGTTGAGGAGAATTACCCGGCTCTTGGGCTGCGCAAGTCACCGGGTAAGAATTCCCAGACAGGGTATTTTTCTTCCTTTTATTTTATTCCCTTTTGAAACATGTGTCTAGACAAATGACAGGCAAACCTCAAATGGTTTGGTTGCATAGTTGAGTGGTACCTGAATATTTCCTCCCTCAGTCCATCCCCCTGAATGCACTCGACCTGCCTCAGTTCCTGGAAACTGGGCTGGGCGCCTCAGAACAGCCTGTCTTGTGAGCTTTTCATCTCCTCCAGGTGTCAGGGACTTCAAAGGCCTTGGAGCCATAGCACTTTTGCAAATGTTTTGCTCTTTGGATTTCAGATTCTGTTGCAAACCAAGAAACACTGGGAAGCGTAAAAGGGTAAAAAAAAAAATCAACTGTATATATTAATTAAATAATCTTTATAATATTTATAACTAATTAAATGCATATATTACTGGACAACCCTCCAAACCTTAACATAACAGAAAACTGTTCTTAATTCAAATTAAAAACACAGTTTGATAACAGGAGGAGTGTCTGAATCCCCTTTTAAGCTCATTTAGACCTGGCGTTTACTGCCAGTAGCAGGCTGCCCTGGTGCCTGTGGCATGGAACGCTACAGATAGTGCACAGAAATGGGTCTTGCAGGACATTTTACTGGAGCAGCTCATGGCCATGGTTATGGCTCTGCTGAGCTGAACAGATGCAGTTGGACCAATCCTTTCGTATCCACTGAGATTTCACATGGGTGAAGTCTATGGCTGGTCTGATGACAACATTTGCAGTACTTGGATCAATACTTTCCTGCTCTAAAGTAATGACATAGCCAGGGCTATTTAGTGGCAACAGTTAATTAAGGGTAAGTGAAGGCAGTCAAGAGTCTGCCCATTCCTTATTTGTCCAGCCAGTGCTGCAGCTGCTCTGACCCTCTGGGCAATGGATAACCAAGTGCTTTGGTAAAGTCTGTCCCATTGATACTATGTCATAATTTTAAAAGTTATTTTGGATGTGGGTTTTACTTTAGTGAGTCCTCCTAGGAACACGTTCCCCCTCAGCTGGGGCACTTCCCTCAGGTTTTGTTCCAACATGGAGGTAGGAAGGGGGTGGGTGGGAGAGGTCTGGTTCAAAAGGCAGAGCTTTGGTGTGGCTCTGGTCTCTCCACCACACACTGGCTCAGTGTTGACACACAGAAAATACCTGAGCTGAGCCAAAGCACCTAACTCAGTGTGGGAGCCGACGCTCACTGCCATAAATTAGGTAGGAATAGGGAAAATCACTGATTTCTGCCATCCAGCAGTTCATTCCTGTTCTTATTTACCAGTTAGCAATCTATAAAAAAAAACTATTGCAAGACTTGACTCTTCTCTCCAGAGCCAATAACATCTCCTGTGCCAGGTGGAGCAATAATTCAAAATAGGGCAGACCTAGGAGAGAGTTAGATGGGGTTAGGAAGCAAATTCCAGAACTCCAGCTCCATTGCACCTGGTTCCTTATTGCTAAAGGCTGAGTAAGGAGAAACCTAATATTGCTGCTCTGCAGCAACACTGAAAGATTGTAATTTCCATTCCATTTGAATTTTAACATGAAAAAAAGTATTTGCTTGGCTTGATAAGTTCCACGCGTCCTTCCCACCTGTTTCCATTTTAATGCAAAAATAGAAACTCTTTAGTTCATATCTTGTTTCCAAGTTGGCAGAAGTCCCTGCATCACTTGGTAGTGCTATAACTTAAGAGTATGATGCAGCTCTGTGTCTCTGTCTAAAGAGTGAAGAAGAGCTATTTAGGCAAAGGGGTGCAGTGGTGTAAGGCTGGGAATAGATGCCATAGATGGATTTAGGCTGGAATTAGGGCCAGGTTCCCAACTACTGTTTGGAAAGGACATCAGAAAATCTGTTTATCAGGGGAAAAAAAGAGATTATATAAAAACCATGTTTCTGCCTAAAAAATGAATGCTTAGGCCAAAAGAATGCAGGTAACCACAAAGACCCTCCCAAAAAAACTGTCCTTAGCTCAGTGTTACCAGTCCAAGGGAGCCACTGAGCTGCCCCAGCTTGAGGAGCTGCTTTCATGTACAGCTTGTCAACATGGAGAAAGGTTCTTCATTAAACTGTGGGTGATGTCTAGAATTAAAGACTTTAGTGAATAATCCTAAAAAACGAGCAAGCATCTAAACAAAGAGGCACTGTGGCATTTACAGACAAATGCATGAATTGGCCCATTGTAAAATTGACAGCATTTTATTCAAGGGTGCAGTGGCCACTTCCAGCCTTTCAAATTTCCACCACATTTTAGAGACTAAGTGCTAATATAGCTAAAAAAGAGACATGTTACTCAGTGATGGGATTAGATCTATCCTGAGAGTTTTGATTGGTTTGGGCTGGACATCAGGAGGAATTTCTTCACTGGAGGGATTGCTAAATATTGGAGTGGGCTGCCCAGGGAGGTGATGGAGTCACTGTCCTTAGAGGTGTTCAAGAAATGACTGAATGAGGCACTCAGTGCCACAGTCTGGTTGACAAGGTGGTGATCAAGGTTGGGCTCAATGACCTCAGAAGTCTTTTCCAACCTCAGTGATTCTGTGATAGGATGTGTGATAATTCATGCATAATCCTATCTTCAGTACACTGGATTGGCTTCAATCCTGATATCCCTATCCTGCAGCTGGGGAAAGGCACAGCAGCAAAATGGGAAAATTCAGCTGGGCAGTCTGGAAGTCCTATGCACCTCCACCACCTCCCACCCAGCCACGTGAGACCTTCCTTTCCAGGCACAGAAATGCCAGCTCCAGGCATGGCAGGGTGCGGATGTCACACGTGCAGTCTCTGTTGCAGTATAGGAACACTGATTGCTTTTATGCTTTGGAGTCAATGAGAAGGAAAAAAAAAGTAAAAAAGAACTAGTTCTGCCTCAGCTCTTTGGCAGAAGAGCAATAATTTCAGTGCACACCCCCCCACCAATGCTCTGCTGGGTTAGAGAAGTGGTGTTGCCTGCAATGAAACACCACAGCTGTGTTCTGCTCCGCCTGAGACGGGAATGAAATGTTCTCTCCTCCTCTTCTGTTTGTAGCATGGGCAACAGGTTTTTGGCTTACATTACCTGAGTGGTCAACAACCAAGTTATTTGTCCAGACATAATGCAGCAGGGCAAAGAATCCCACCCAAAAAACCTGTGGTGTTGCTTCAAATATGTATCTGAGTGTTTCCATGCTTGCAGCTCTCCTGTGTAGGTGTCTAGTGATTCCCACTGATTATCTAACCATATGTTTAAATCTTCTCTTTAAAAAAAAAAGATTCAACACATTTTTGTGATGTGCTAGATCAGCTAAAATAACACATATAATCCTGCCCTGACTGAATTTAATGCCACCATTCCCTGATTCAGGATTAGGCCCCCAGTGAGGAAAAGTCCGCGTTGTGTTTGGAAGTGGTTGGGACTGTAAATGCAGCCCCTTCACGCTGGGGACACACTGATCTCATTTGGTACAGAAATAATATTTTTCCATGACCTGGATGTACACAGATGGCCCAGTCCTGCACAGTACAGGCAAAACTCCCACTCAATTAAGAAGAGGAAAAAATCAGGTTGAAGATTTGGGATTGCAATTGAGGTCACTACAGCAGGATCAGTGCTGTTGGAACTACAGATGTTGCAGGTTTTCTTTGGAAAAAGTTGTGGTCCAGACATGGTGCTCAACTCTGAAGAGTCACTGCAAGAACTGTACAATTTCTGCTGTAAATATTGGCCCCCTTCCACTGAGGCTCTCTGCAAGAACCAGACTCATGTTTGTGATACAGTTCCACAGTGGATTATCTGCATGTCCAGCAAACAGGTTTTCCAGGTGCAAAGTTGTGCACGGAGCAACACCCAGAGGGGTAACGCTCAGAAACTCCTGATAACTCCATGTGGCACCACAACAGAGCCAGGGCAGCCCTGAGTCACAGTGCTTAGGGATGCCTCCCAAACACGCAGCTTTCAAGGATGGGGCACGAGTTGAGTCTCAGGTGAAGTTTATCACAAGTTTGGCCCTTCCTGCCAAACCCTGGGACAGCTGACTGACGGGGAAGTGAGAACGATGTGGGGGAACAGAGCAGTGGTGACATTTAGTGACACAAGGAAATGGCCTGGCTATGCTAACTGCCCTGTGGGGTTTCACACTGCCATGAGGACTGAGCCTCCAGGAGAACTGGATCTGTACTGTGGTACAGTAAAGAGAAAAGTCTCTTTAGCCAGAGCATGCAAACAGGGCGGTTTCAGGTGAACTCACTTCCAGTGCAGCTGAGAATTCCCTGAAAAGAGGGCAGCTGAGAGCAGCAATGGGTATTGCCCAGGCACAGCAAGCCTGGTGAAATAGGGCATTCAGGACAGATTCTGTGGGTTTGGCTGGTCAACTACAGGAATTCAGTGCAAAAGGTGTGCAGTTCACCTATAAACAGAAGTGATTCTGTATCTGGCAATAAAAGGCACTGTTATAGCTGAGTCTTTCTTACCAACCTGTGTCCCATAGTCTGCACGACCAACAGGGACAGACTGAGAGTTATTAAAAATAATAAACTGATGAATTACATATCCCTGGCTGGGGAATGAAATACTTGACACACCAGATGGGCCTTCTTATCACTGATTTCTCCTGCTTACCCACTCAATATTGATAACACACTCAGAGGAGTTTAGAGTCGTGCCAATAAACACAAATGCCTAAAAACTGTCTGTAACAAGGCTTCATGATAAGAGATGAGAAAAGAAAGTTCTTTCCTGCGCTTATAAGGAGTTAAAAGCTGTCTTTTTGGAGGATGGGTATAAATCTCTGAACATTCACTGAGGTCACTGGTGGGTCCTGTCAAGGCCTTGGCTGGTGTCTGCCACACGTCTTTGTGTGAGAGGTTTCATGCGTTACTTAGAAAAGAGTTGTTGTTGAAATACTAATTTGATAGTGTTCAGACATATTCATAAATAGTCTGGTAAAAAGGATGATCAGAGAGAAGAGAAATTTTGCAGTTTATGCAAATCTGGCCACAAAACATTGCTGAAAGGGTTCACCATCCCGAGTGGCTGGGCAATGAAATGGCTGATGCACGGCAGTGTCAACAAAGGCAGAGCACGTGCAGAACACTCACCCTCACTGTACTTCCACACACATGAGCCCTAAAAATAACACTGAGAAAAGAGAGCTGGGAGGCCTCTGCAAATATCATTTAAAGTCCATCAGAAGAGACAACTATCACGTTAGGAATGAGCTGGCAAAGAGGCAGGAACAAATCAGAAAACATCATTACAGCACTCCTCAGTGAAACTGCATCTCCATGGTAGTGTGTTTTCTGGCCATGGAACTCCAGAAGAGTTGAGCTGAACTGGAAAGCATGGGAAGGAGAGCGTTTAGGATGAGGAGAGACAGGCAACAGCTTCCACAAAGATGGAAAAATAAGCAGATGAGGAGCCTTCAGGGTGGAAGGGGTGACAGAAGCAGGAGGTTCAGTAAAGGTCTGTCAGATCATGACTGACACAGAAGAAAGCAAATAGGAACTGGCTGTTCACTGGTTCTCCTAAGAATTAGAGGGACCTGGTAGTGATGTTACACAGGAAGGTTTAAACCAACAGAAGGAAGTACTTTTTCATACAAAGTATAATTAAATTGTGGAACTCATTGCCACAGGATGTTGTGGAGGCCAAAAGTTATAAATGGCTTGAGAAAGGGATCAAAAACATTTGAGGAGGATAGATCCATGGGTGGCTGTTAAAACACACTGGTCTGGAGGCAGCCTCTGCTTTGGGAAGTCCATAAACCGCGGATTGCCTGGAGTGAGGAGGGTACAGCAGGGGAGGGATTGATTCTGCATTGCCTGCATCACCTTCTGGCTATGCTGGGAGATGGGATACTGGAAGATGGGATACTGGCCCATGTGGCCTTTTCCTGTGACACTGGTCAGGTGTCTTTTCTTATCTTAATTTTAAAAACCCCCAAAAAGCAAGAAAAACACAACCTAAAACAGAAGAAGGGGGAAGAAACAGTCCCAGCCCTCCACACACTGTTAGTAGGCAGCCTGGTAGTTGTTTTATTTTCTTTAGAGTGGACTTTGTGTTGCAAGTGGCAGGAAGCCATGAACCACAAAAATAAAATAATTCTAACCCTAGTGCTAAGTAAGGAAAACAAAGATGGCTCAGCAATTAGCAGCATTATATATGTTAGTACTAAGTAACAACAGATGTCAGGACTTGAGCCCTTTGCATTCCTTGCAATCCTTCAGAAACCAAAGCCTTTTGACGTCGCTATACATTATTGCAGTTGTTTCGGGGCTGGGAGAACAGCAAAGGCTCTTTGAATGCTGAAATATGTAGGTTGCTAGGACTGGTTTGGTCCTACCTGCATCTTCCTCCCCATCCTGTGTCCCTCTGCTGCCTTCCCAGGCTGGTGTGTGCTGTAAACCCTGCTCTGTAAAGACATGCGCTGGCCATGAGTCATTAGCAAGCATGCGAAGCTAATTGGCAAAATACTCATAAAAGATTTTGAAGGTGGGTTAATTACAATTCATTACACTGTAAACTGTCCCCAGGCTATTGTTAAAAAATGCAGGAGTTTCAAGGTCCAGTATTTTATGATTCATTTTGCCATGCAGTGAAAAACAGACTCTATATCAAACTACATTCATTATAGTTAAGACCACAAAATCTTTATTGGTTTTCCCAACATTCCCTCCTTGTTATATGCATTCATATGGACTGCACATTTCTAGCAATTGGCAAGAAGGCATGAAATAAAATTTATTATATTTTCTTACCTTCTACTTGGTGCAACCTTAAAAACTGCCCGTTCTTGCTTTACCTCTTCCCAACTAAATTGGAGCTGATAGGATGGGACATTGAAAATAAACAGAGAAATGACTGGGAACAACTTTGCCACACTGATGATTTAGTTTGATGAACCTGGATGCTGCATGTGCACACAGGAACTTCAGCTCCAAAAGGATACTGGTAATGAAACAAAAACAGTATCTCCTTGTAGTATAATAGATAATTTTTAAAAAATTCACAATAGACACGTTTACCAATGACTGGTATTTCCAGATGGAGGCTCTTGTAGCTAAGCCCAGAGAGACACCTTCAGAGAGACAAAGGTACCACTTTACTCACATGAGTGATACTCCCCACCGGCTCTGCTGGATCTTTGTCTCCTTAGAGCCAAATTCTCCAGCTTATAAAAGAAGATAACAGAGCCTTTGACTGTCTTTGCTTATGCCAGGACTGTCAAATAGTAGTGAGTAACTTGGTATAATTCTCAATACTGCTGTGTTGAGAAAAATTTAATAGAGGACCCAGCTGTGACCCCTGTGGGAGCAAAGCCAAGCGCTGCTCATCAGTGCTACCTTTGTGCCCTTCTCTGGGGTGCTCCTTATCTCCTTGTGCTGGCTGGCACTTGGGCTCTCCTTTGAGGCTTAAATGGTGCCATTCAGCCAGGCTTTGCTGAGCTCTGTTTGCTTCTGCAAACCCAGGGGACCCTCTCCTGGGCTGGCCCTGCCTGTGTGCGATTGCACCCAGTCCTGCTCTGCAGGTACAAATGCACCCCTCAGAGAGTCATTGTGGGCATTCCTGGCTTGGCCGAGCTAATTTTCGGGTTAACACATAAACATATCATTATTGCAGAGTAAATGATGGAGATAGCCAGGCACTACTGCTCTCCCCCATGAAAAATGTTGATGACATGCATGGATTTGGTTCTTTCAGTTAATATTTTACTTTTTGACTTTTTTGAGGTGATGGAGAGAGAGGGAATACTGAAGAAATCTCCCTCTCAGACAATCATTGAATAGCTGGTCTTAGTTTTTTCTTTTTGAAACCTCTAAATCTTTCAATGAAACTTGACATTTTTGGAGGCAAAGTTTTTCATTCAATTGAAAAATGCCTTCTCCATTACGAAAGAATATTAATAGCAAAAACCAACCCAAAGCCTTCTAGCTTGAAATTGGCCACATGGGAATATCAGTTTGTTCTGGTAAGACTCAGTAATGGATTTATTGCAGCATGCAATGTTTTTGTTTGCATTAACATAGTGTGAAGTGATAAATATCTTGGGCTGGTTCTTTTGTCCAATGCTTTCTCTGGGAAACTGAATTTTCTTAAATGACAGTGTCAGGACTGCCATATTTATTGGGATCAGGACTCTGCCAGCTTGGTTCCCAGCAGAGACCTGCAGAGAAGAGAGAAAACTGACCTGAGCATTTATGATACTTGCCTTGGGTGTCCTGCCAGCCTCCACATCTGCTCTGTCACCCTGGGGCTGATCCCTTCTAAATGATGTCACTGGAAGTTGCGACATCAGGAATGGTGATTGAGGGGTCACCTGTGCTGCAGGATTTACAATGGGAGCATTCTCCTACCAGGGGATGCACCATATGGATGTGCCTCTTGTTTCCCCTCCTGAAATGGTCTGGTGGGAACCAAGAACTGGGCAAATCCCAGAAGGTTTTCTCAGCCCAGCAGCCAGAGCTCGGCTGGGTTTTCACAGCCAGTTGGTGTTGGGAGCAAAGAACTTGGAAATCAGAGTTCAGTGACATTGGTATTTCTGGGTACTCTGACTAATCCCTGTGCCTGGGACCTAACAACTATATCCAAAAACATTAGCAAATATTCTTTTGCCTTGTTTTGTTTTGGTAAGAATTATAGCTGCTCCTGTTGCCATCTCACCTGGAAGCAGCACATGGAGCGACTCCAGCAGCTTCACTTCATGACATTTAGCAATGTCAGTGCTGTCATTGGACAGATGGACCAGTGACTGAAATGGAAACAAAGGAAGAACAAATGAGTGACCAAACTTTTCCAAACTCTCACAGATACTTGTATCTAGTGGTGGAGATATTTTGCAAGTGGCAGGTGTCAGTATGAAGTACTGAATTCTTCATTCTCCCTTTGGTCTCATTATAAACATGGTATTTGTTTTTAAACTAGGCTGACCTTTTTCATCACTCCTCTTTAGGGTCACTCCTCTGTAAGGCACACAGATGCTGAATTTGGACAGGACCTTTAAGACACAATATAATATATAATACAGTATATAATATATAATATGTGAAGCTCCAAAATTTCAGAGGCTCCTTTAAGAATATTGTGCAGAAATTGGGATTTCTGCCATCGGCTTGATTGGCTCCAAAATTATACCCTTGCTGCTCCTTGGAAGTCATCTTTGATTTGGAAATCATCTTGACAAGTGCTGTGATCCATTGCTCTCCAAGGAGATTCCTGCTACTTCATTGTTTCAATGAGGCTGTAAATAAGAGAAGAGCTTTACTCATCCAGTGCTCCTCCGGTCCCAGCTCAACTCAGAGTAGTCAGGAATGGGCAACAGCAAAATGTTAACCAAATTCCTTCGAATCTCAAAACAAATGTTGAGTTAGAGCTTCTCCAAGACCGCAGAAAACTCTCCATGAGAAACTGTCAACATTTCTATTTAACATATTGTCTCAACATTTGGCATCTGTGAATCAACTGGTGAAGTGCTCAGGAAAAGAAATTTTTTAGATATTAAGAATATATATCTGTGTGAGTTTATACATATAAAATGCTAACATTCTTCTATCTAAAACAGACCTATCACCTACATAAGGTTTTCCTTGCCAGCTATGTGTGTGTACATGTGATATTTATATATGACACAAAGAAAGTTTTCAGCCATCTCCAGCTTTGAGCCACTCACCTTGAAGGCAGAGTTGTTTTTTTGCTTGTTTGTTTAACAAAGCCCATTTTGACAAATGGGCTCTCCTTGCCAGGAGCTGGGCACTCCAAAATCTGCTCTGGGATGTTCTTCCTTTGGAATTGGCCATCACTGTTGGTGCTTCCAGAGTCACAACCACCACTAAGACCTGTGGACTTCTCCATGCAGGTGTTTACAGGGAGAGCTGGGCCCACCTGGCCATCTGTGGCAAAAAGCCCATTGACCTCAGCAAACCTGGATTTCACTCTCAATCCTTGGAAGATTTTTACAGATATGCAAATAACATACTGTCCATATCCCTCAGTCAAAGCCTCTGCCTTTTGCACTGTCTGTGGTATTAATCTCCAGTTTTTTAAATCCCTGCTCCTATTCCAGGCCCAGTGGAAAGCCCCCCTCCTCTGTTTCCACTGAAATTCATCCAGGTTGGTGGAAGTACTTCAATGAGGGTCCCTCATGTAAAGTGCTTCCTTCAGTAAACTCAAAGGGATAAGACATCTCACAATTGGATTTATAACCTTATGAAGAGAAAAGTCTGGCTCAAAGCTGCTGACTTTTTCTCTAGCAGAGAGAGCTGCTCAGAGATGTGCAGCACTTCCCCTCAGTGAGCCAAACCCTGCAACTCAGAGCAGGGAAAAGTGTCAGAAATGGTTGTACACAAGAGGCACCACTGTCCAGCTGTGTGTGACAGCACAGCCGTCCCTTCTGGAGCCAACAGCTCACCAGCGGAGATGCCATCTTTGTCATCTTTGACAACCTTGATGAGATCACTGCTCTGAAGGCATCTGGAGCCCTTCAATGAATTCTGGTGCCCTGTGTGACCCTTCCCATCGAGAAGATGGAGCAGCAACACTGGATTTGCTCACCATGTTTATGTAAATGACGAGCACCTCCAGGCAGGGCAATCTCTTACAGCGTTTCTATACAATGTCTGATAGAAAGCCCTCGCCTCAGCTCAACCTCTGGGTTGGAGGCAAAGAGCAGTGCTTGGCAGGCTGCAGATTTCTAGCTAGAAATCTAACACCAAATAGTTCTCATTCTCCCCTGCTCTTGGCACTTGGCCCTATTCAGGATGATTTTGTTTTGGTTTGTTTTTTTTAAAGAAGGTACAAGACCAGATCCTGAGGGCCCTCTATCTCTGATTCCAATTACAGTTTACATTTCACTCACTGGCAGACTGTCTCAGAAGTGTCCCAGGGTTTCCCCTGCAGATTTTAAACCAGCAGAAAGCAAGACAGCATGACCTCTCTCTGGTCCTGGAGCTGCAGCTGTAATCAGAAGCTTTATGATGAAGTTCAGCTGGAAGAGCAAAGGAGAGGAGAAAAAAAAAAAAACAAAACGCAAACCAAAACAGGGGAATGCCATCAAAGTCTTTCAAAGTCAGAAATTCATTTTACCTTTGTCAATGGCTGTGGTTTTCGAGGATAAAGATCAAAGTGCTGACCGTGGGCAGAGCTCTGACGAACGCCGAGCTCAGCCTGTGGAAGCCTGGCATTAGTGCCACAGTTAGACTGTGTCTAGACGAGCACAGGGTGCTCGTGCCAGCTTTGGCAAACACAGCACTGGAGTGCTTGCATCAGAGCTGAAGCACAAAGACTGAGACATCCAAATTGCAGAGGGGAGGGAGCAATAAGCCTCCAGCAGAGTGGAACTGGAAAAAGGAAGTTTAGGGGGAAAAAAAGCGACAACCAACAAAAAAAAAAAAAAAAAAAACCAAACCCAAAAACCAACCCATACAAAACCTAGCCCCAGAAAGACAGCTGAGATGCACCCCATCTTCCAGGTTTTTGCATTGTGATTAACATACACAGAAAGCTTAGATAACTGGGGGAAAGTAATGCCAAATTTTTATCAATACAGATGAGCTGGCTTCATATTCCTCCTTTCATGTGGAAATGAGACTGCATTTGATGGGGCCAAGCCCATGTTTGAAATAGCTCAGCTGGGATGTGCTTGTGGTGAGGGTTCAGGTGCCTGTGCAGAGAATCCTACAGCTGGACCCTTCCTGGGGGCAGAGAGTGCCTCCAGCTTCCTGCCTTTTCCTCCTGGGGAGGACAGAAAGCTCTTGCTTCATGGGATAAACACACACCAAGTCTGAGCTGATGAAAGTTGCAAGGGACACGGTGGGTGTGGCTGCTGAGGGGCCCTGGCCCGCAGAGTCCCCATGTTTTTCCACATTCCCTTGCATGGACCCTCAAAAGTACCCTGCTGCCATGTGCCAAAGGAGGAGGTGGGTAAATAGGGCAGTACACACACACAGCTACAGCAGCTCGTGTTATTGCACCTGGGGCTCTGCATGTGCCTGCTCTGGGGCCGCAGGCTGGGACACCTGAGAGGAGCGATGGCATCAATCCCTGCATGTGGCACCCTGTGCCTGGCTGAGCCTGAGGCTGTGCTGGCCTGAGGATGACACACAGGATGGGCACAAGGATGAGCTCCAGAACCACTGCATGCTGCTGGACAGCCCCACTACCAGAGTATCTCAAAGCTCCCCAGGTGCTCTAAACCAACCGTTTCTCCTCACAGTTACTTACTCCCGCTTCCACCAGCCACAACAAGTTCAAAAGAAACTGCAGATTGACGTGCACAAACGTGATCTCCAATGGATGAAGACAGACCGGAGGGAATATTTTCATAAAGCAGCTGGTTTCAGCTGTGCTTCACACCAGGGAATGTGCTGGTCATTGTCAGGAATATGGCATAGGCCTTGCTGGAAACAATGAGCTCAGAGACTGCTCATAGCTATTCTCAGTTCTGCCCCTGACTCACATGCATGGCCTCAGGTGAGTTACTTGCAGATCTGTGCCTTATTTACTCATTGGTAGTGGCAGAGATAGTAACAGTCTCACAGAGTGGTGAGAGAATTAGTTAATTAATATTTGGAAAACAGTTTGTGCCTTGACGTCTTTGTGCCTTTGCTTACCCATCAGTAACATCAGAGCTAATAACTGTCTCATGGAGAGGTACAAGGATTAATTAATTATTTGAAAAGCAGTTTGAGATCCTTGGATGAAAGGTCCTATGTGAGTAAAACATGTCATTAAAAACATCTCCTGGTCCTCTGTGAAGTTAAAATAAAGCTGGAGCTACTTAGTCATTCAAATAATTAAACCATAAATACTGTTTATTTTAATCTTCCCTTTAAAAAAATGATCTAATCTAGGTACTGATACCAGCCAAATAATGAAAAATGTTTCAGATTCAGGAGACGTATCAATTTTAAGAGCCTGATTCTTAATTGCTTTTTGATGTCTATCAATGGAAAGTGAGAGCAATAGTATTTACTATTGCTGGGGCAGCTGGGAGGATGCCCACAGCTCCTCTGCCTGCACACTCTGCTGGGCACAGCAGCTGTAGCTGCAGAGGGTTTCTCACACTCTCCTATTTGACTTGCTAACCAATGGGGAGGTGCAGAACAGCCCATCTCACAGGCATATGCCAAAGCCAGCTTCCCCCAAAAAGGGGGGTGCACTGAAGCAGGGCTGCAGGAGCAACTTCTTCTCCCAGGAATGGTGGCAAGGGGGCAACTGGACCAGGCAAAGGCACCTTCAGCTCTTGAGCCAGTCAGCCCTTTGCACCCTGGGCAGTTTGCACTGCTCGTTTCTCCTAAAACTCAGCACTGAGTGTGTCCTGCAAGTCAGCGCTGCTCTGCCTGCTCTGCACAGGGCCACAGGGAGAGAGATCCCACAGCAGTAGCGACCATCACTGCCCAGGAACAGCAGAAGGGATGGAGTCTATATTTAAGCTCATCTTTTATTTAGAGAGGTACATGCTAAATGTGGAAACTCCTCTTGGTCACTCCTCTGGGGACTTACTGTATATTGGGGCATAAAATATATGCACTTAGCCCATGTGTCTCTCTTTGTCTCTTGTTTTTGTGCATGTTTTTGTTTTACAAAGTACATATGTGAAGCAGAGGCTTGCAGGATCAAGTTTTTAATTGAAAGGAGTCTCTTTTAAGGTGCAACTACTGCTGGGAACCTGCTGTGCTGGTCACCCCAACCACCATCCCACAGAACCTTCCCCCAGCTCAGAGGACCTTGTCTCACCCTTTCCATGGCCTCCCACTCCTCTCTGCCCGTAGAACATTTTGCAGCAATCACCAGTAGCCTGTGTGGGAATGTGGGGAGGAAGAAAGGATGTAATTGCCTTCCTGAGCCCCAGTGCTTTCATTAGTTAAATATCCTCCGTCTTTCCACGCTAGTCCAGCTTCTACTGAATTTTCATCAGGCCAGAAGAGGCCTTTAGGGCCATTTGAAAGCAACCATCAGATAAAAGTGATTGTCATCCTCCTTATGCGGCAGGCAGGCAGGGAAGCAGACATGGGCAGACTGGTCACACAGGAAGGAGAGAGGAGGGACCCAGTGACTCAGAGCTTTTGACTCCCAGCTGTCAGCTTGAGACGCCGCTCCAGCCAAGCATAAAAGCACATGGTTATCTCTCAGCTCATGAATAATCCCATTGATTTAAGCCATAAACTCCAGCATCCAGGCCTTCGCCATCTGACTATGCTCTCCAAGAGTGGATAAACAGGAGTACAGGTCTGGATATTCCTCTTGACATAGAGGAATGGCAGCAAATGCTAGTTTCTCTGGTGCAGGTTTCTAAGAGAACCAGCAATGGGCATGAAGAGGTGGCCTGGACCCCAGGATGAGGGGTCCCTCAGGGGTGATGGAGGTCTCTCCACGCTGGATATGAGCGGGCTCAGCACTTCCCTCACAATCGCCCTCTTGGATGCGCGTGTGGTGCTGTTTGGTGACACTGACCTCAGTGGTGATTCCCCAGGCACGATGCTCAGGTGACGTGATCCCAGTCCCCAGGTTTTGCTGGAGGTGAAAGGCGCATGGATGATATCCAGTGGCCTCTCCCAGCTGGGATTTACTGAGTTCTTCATCCCTGTGCTCATACAGAATAGGGAAATGTCCTAGTTGTGAAGGAATCTCACTCACAAGCAGAGATGTCTCTCAAAATTCAAAACCCAGTTCTGGTTACAGTTCAGTCCCCCACAGCTGCTTCTGACCTTGCCTTTCTAGCACAGGGCTGAGAGATCAAGGGAAACAAGAAGGAAGCTCTCTTCACGGATGGTGTTGCTACCAGATGGTCTAGCGTTGTTCCCTTCTATTATGCAAAGTAATAGTTTCATAGACAAAATAGAGAGGACCAGAAATACCAGAGCTTTTGGGAAACATATCCCATAGCTGACTGAAAAGTGTGTTTTACCTTTATCTGTTGACATAGGATTTTACCTGGATGTCTGCTGTTCAGCCCTTCCCTAGAGGGCAAAGGCGTCAGCTCTGAGAAAGGCTCTGAACCCAGTGAAAATGGGGTCATTCTGTTAGCAATTTAAAGGGCAGGGTTTGGGTTTTGCAGACTGGGACAGGAGGTGGTGGTTTAAATAAAATGTTCAATAAACCTGGGCAAAGCCCATTTTGCTTCTATTTATGAGAAGCTTTCGGTTTGGTCCTTTGCAGCCTCATGATGTCTCAGCTGGAGATGTGTGATCTGAATGGACCAATCCCCATTGCCTAATATGTCCAAATATTCTTCCTGGTCTGCATCCATCTGCTGCCTCATGTCATTATGGCATGTTGACATGAAAACTGAAGGTGTGAATGGAAAGCTACTTCTGCTGGCTTTAGCTCCCGACAGCTCAGATATGGGTGCAATGCTCCCCCAGACGCTGTGTGAGGCTCAGCGTGTGCTGAAGCAGTGCTGGAGTACATTTCTGGGCCTGAGGCTTCCACAGGGGCTCCAAGATATAAAAATAGGCCAGGCTTCCCTTATGGCTTCTCAATAACTGAATTCAACTGATTAAACCTCAGTTAGGAAGGGTGGCCCTTGTCCTCACTCAGAGCTGTGGGGTCTCAGCTCTTGGGCTGGTTTCTGAACCAGTTGCCTGTGAGACAAGAAGTTCTTTAAGACTCAGTGGCCACTATGGGATCAAATTCATCCACTTGCACTTGGTTGCAGATTCCCCTGGCACAGATGCTGGAGTTTATAATATGCATTTAATTTTCCCCTCTTTCATTTCCCCCCTAGGAATGCAAGGGGAAACAAAACCAGGAAAGGACAGAAAGGATGGATGGTGCCTGGCTGCTGGGGACTTGGCAGTCTGACTCCTGCTCCAAGCCCTTCCTTCAGACTTCTACCTGACCTCAGGTAAACTGCGCCACAGCTTCCCCATTGCTCAGAAATAGTTAAATACACCACTCCTTCCATAGCATTTACAAACCAACAGGTGGGAAGCATCACCTTGGAGCCAGGCACCCGTAAAATTGCTTACTAAGGTATGTGCTCCCAAATTCAAGGCATGGAAAACCCAAGGGTTTCATAACAAAATGTGGAAAACCCCCAACAAATATTCCAATGCTCCCTTTCAGGCCACACCCCAAAAGCAAGTGAGACTATAATGGACAAATCCTCCTCTGGCAGGGGGCCAGAGCACCCTTTGCCCAGTCCCAACTTACTTCACCCCATGCAAAATCCCAGTGGGAACAGGCTCAGACACTGCATGGCATTGTCCCTTTGCTCATGGCAGCAATGCCAGCCCATGGTTAGTGTCTCGGTGTCTGGCCAAAGCGCATGGCAGATGGCTGTCTGAACCTGGGACCTGGGAAAATGGGGATAACATCAGGGAAAAACAAAAACATCTTACGTACCGACTGCTCCCATCTCATCCCGCTCTGGGAGATGCCTCCTTGCCGTGGACTGAGTCAGCACCTGGTCTTGTGGTCCCCCAGCTCTCCATGGAGCTGCTGCCTGCTCCAGGCTTGGGGCTCTTGGCACATGGCATCCCATCTGCTGTGTCCCATCTGCTGCTACAGCCAGCACTGGGAGCAGTGGCTTAGCTATTTCCACCCTGTCTGGGCTGGTTTGGCCCACCTGTGTGTGTGTGAATACAGCTCCCCAGTGGGTCAGTGGGTCAGGATGGAGAAACAGCCCCTACCCGGGAGTATTCGCAGGCTCCTTTGAAAAACCTCCCCAGATGTTCATTGGATGTTAAGTTACCACAAAGTATCTGCCTGGATCTGGGCTTTGATTCTCCACTCTGTAGCTTTATTCCAGGCTGGCTGGGGCAGTGCCTTTCCCTCAGAGACCACAACTGACAGTTTCCTCTCAGGGAGAGGGAGGAATGGGGCAGTGGTTGCATTTTGAGGGTGGGGAGAGGGAAAGGCTGTTCGAGGCCATGGGGCAGCTGCAGAGCTAGTGAGGATCATCAGGAGTTGCCTTCTTTCTCCTTCCCTGGGTGGGATGGTGAGATGGATGTCTCACCTCCCCCACCTGCTCTGCTGGTGAGAGTGGCTTCATTCTGCAAAATAAGCACAGACAGAGAAGCTAAAATTGCCAAGTGGGAATTCAGTTTGTAGTCACACTGAGAGTTGGCCAAACAAGGAGAAAACATCCATCTCAGGAGGGTTTTCAAGATTTGGACATTTGGCTTCGCGTTTTGGTATGTTCAAACATGATCTGTCAACTCCCATCAAGGGAACAAGAGGAAGAACAAACAACCCAGTCTGCTAAAGGCAGAGCTGTCATGGCTAGAAAGTTCATGAAGCACATGGCTAAAAATAGATTAGTCTGAACCCATGATGTGAACACAAATCCATACTCCACAACTGGACATTGTGGGGTTCCTTTCTCTCTTGTGCTAAAACCTGGAATATTAGGAAGTGAAATGCAAAAACAGCTCTTAAAAGCAATAATAATCCTCCTACCAAAATTAAAGCTCAGCTGTGCAATTTCCACGTTCCTCAGCCATGTATTTGTGTTTGAGAAAATTTACAGAGCGTTTACTTACCTGAGCTTTGGGTGTCTCCATTATTAGTAGGCCACAAATGAATTGAGTGGATGATGCAAAAATGAGTCCCAATAAAATATTTACACCAATTCATCATTCTGTGTGAAACTTCTTTTATATATATGCATATATGTAATAGTATAAATAATAGAAATTATGCTCATATTTTGTACTAGGGATATAAACACTGGTCCCAACAGCAGTGGCAAATGAACCACTCACATTTTCTGATTGCATAATTTGCCTAGAGGATGGATACATAATTACACTATAATTAAGTATAATAAACAGAGAAAATGATTTGAGAAGGAAAAATTATCACAGCTTCAACCACATCAGCCAGAAGCTCTCTTCTAATTAAGTTATTTTATTAAACAAAATGTTTTTAAGGTGGGTCTGCTTTGAAATTGTACATTATAGCCCATGTAATGCAATTTACTTTATAAGTAAAACACAGCTTGTGTATGGACAGATGATATCTGATAGGACTCATGAAACACACAGCCATTGGGTCCAGCCCAGCCAGGCACAGAGTCCCTCAGAGCCCCAGTCCAGGGAGCAGACCCTGGTCACTGCTCTGGGAGATTGTAGCCTTTCATTTGCACTCACTCACGGGCTCTTGCCATGTTACTTGTTTGTTTGGGTTTCTTTCTGATTTAAGGGAGAAATGAGAGCACCAGGTAATTCTGATGCTGTCATCCTGTAATGGTACAGTGGAGGCAAAGGACAAGAAAAGAGGCAGCTCACGCTGGCCCAGATAGCTCATGGTGTTTGGAGTTGAGTCTTGAAGCACTATTCTCTCTCAAAAGCTTTAGCCTCACTGGTGGGGCTCAGTGCTTGATGAGATGAGAAGATGGAGTTGTCTTTAAATGTTGCTGTGGCTGAAGAAATCCAAATCACTGGATCCTGAACTACAGGACTCAGGAGGATCCCCATATCTGCTCCTGTACATGGCAAAGGCCACTGGACACCCTCCAGCTCATTCTTCTTAAAACTACAGCTTGTTTTTTCAAACACTTGTCCCCAGCCACTCAGGGATTACAGGTGTTCTTAGAGGACCCTTGGAGCACTACTCCGCAGGAAGCTGCTGCTCCTCTTCCCCACCACCACAAAATGTAAAAAATGTTCAGCTTCAAGTTTCAGCCAGAAGATGACTGGATACATCTGCCTCATTTCCACATTTCCCTTCCTCTTGTGAGTACTTGGAGATTGTGATCAAGCTTCTCTTCAAGCCTCTCTCCTGTAAGCTCATTGCTGCCTGATATCAATCTCTGCTGGTTTCCTGGCTCTTCAAGGCTCCTACAGCCTTGCACTGTTCTTTGGGAAGATCTCTGTATATCAGCAACCTGATTTCTTAACTATTCACTCCCTTCCTCAGTTCCTGAGTCACTTGTAAGGTTCCCATGCAAACATTTAGCTTTTCTTTCAGGTCATTGTAACAAACAGCGTAACTTCAGAAGCACATCCCGTTGGTACCTGCTTGTGATGAGATCTAAGAAGGGACTTGCATCTCAGTGTAGGAGAAAATGTCCCTGGACAAGGCCAGGTGGGATGGGGCCCCGATCTAGTGGGTGACATCCCTGCTCATGGCAGGTTGGAAAATTGGAACTAGATGATCTTTAAGGTCCCTGTCAACCCAAACTATTCTATTCTATGATTCTGAGGACAATCCAGGGAAAGAAGAAACTGTCCTAAAATGTCAGCAGTGCACAGCAGCACAAGGTCCTTGAATTCAAACTGCTGAACATTATGTTGTGAGAACATCTCCAAGTGCCCAAGGAAGATCTTTCTCCAGCTCTGCCTGCTGCTCACCAGAGTAACAGAGAGCAGTGTGGTGATGAAGAGGAACCTTCTCATGTTTGGAGTTTTCCACTCTCGAGTATTTGCAGAGCTTTGAATCACAAAGTGCTGTGGGTTCTTGGTGGATTGCTGATGTGTGTGGTTACAGGGTGCCCCAGGGTCTGCATCCTCCTCATGCAATCTTCAGCTTCTCTCCCCATCTCAAGCACTCTCAGGTGAGTGATGACCTGGTTTCAATGAGGAGCTGCCATGACAAATCACGTGGCAGTCACAGACATTGCAAACTCAAGCCAAAGAGTCATTCTCAGATGCTTGGCAAATGCCAGACCACAGAAACTCAAAGTGTCGTAAGATTCCACTTGGTCCCATAATGATGGGTGGGAAAAAGGAGGAGGATTATCCGTAGACCTCAAAGTGTTTTACAAAGGGAGACAAATGCTGCTATTCCCATTTATTGGATAGGGCAACGGCAAGTCAAGACTTGCACAAAGTCACCCAATTAATCACCCAGAAAACTGCCACTGAAACCCATATTCTGGTCTAAACAGGTTCTCAGACTGCCCTCATCACGGGAATACCTGAGTACCCTCTAGTAGCACATGAGGAGAATTTGGGCATGTCCACGCTGGCCGATGCGAATAGCTGCCCGTCCATCCAGCCCACTTCCCAGCCAACTGGACATCAGCCATCTCCAGGTGGAATGTAGCCAAATTCACACCATCCTGGGCCCAGATGTACAAACCCAAGCTGGGGTGAAAGCTCAACCCACCCCCACACTAACTCAGCTCTGTGGCTTCCAGGGTGCAGCTTTGTTATGGGGCACGGACAAAGCAGATGCGAGGCTATCTCAGGGAGCAGACAGATATTTCCTTATTCTAAATCCAGTTTCATCATCTGTAGTGCCCTCCAGAGTATTTCCTCATGCTTTATTTAGTTCCCACTGAGACATGGAGACAGAGCACAGACATGTTGGTTATCTGGTCATGGCTCCTTGGAGGAGACATTTGAAAGATGACACTTGAACAGGGATGTTTGGTTATACTACCATAAAAAGAAAGAAAACATCCCAAATATACTTAGTAAGTCAGGAAAAATGGAAGAGAAGGAGGGAATCCCTAAACTCAAGATCTATTTGTCATGAGCAAGAGTACTAAAAAATAGGTAACTTAATGACCTGAAGGAAAACTAGCTGTTATTACAGGGCATTATACTGGCAAAATTCCTGCACACCACAACAATAACTCTCTCCAGACTTCTCTTCCCTTCCAAAGCATGAGGAAACAACAGTGCATTTAGCCTCAATTCCCTGGCAGGCAACATCACTTCCTTGTGAGAGCTGACACAGCCATGGGAAGGCTGTTCTTTGCAGCAGCTACAAAAGCCCTGTGTGACCCAGCAAGTCTGATGTAGAGCTGAAGAAATGAGTCCTGCTCCAAGGGAGCTAAAAATCCCAAGGTGCCCTGAGAGCTCATCCTGGACTACTCATGCTCCCAGGTTTAGAAATCCTTTGAGGGTTGCTGAGTTCACACGAACCACTCCCAACTCTGGAAGTCCAGCTCTGCTCACCCTGACTTTGTTTTCCTCCCCGGGCGCCCACATCCACCATCTGCCAGCAGTGGGCCATGGGACAAGGTGGGCTTTGCTCTGATGCTCTTCCCTGTTCCTGGATCCAAACCCCTGCTGTCAGGGATCCAATGGCTTCACTAACTCATCCCCCTTCTCCTGGGAAAAGCAGGGCAGCTTTGCCTTTGCTGGACTTCTGTGCTGAGCCCTGAGTGAACGTACAGCTCATGCCTGTGCAGAGAGGGCACGGGCGCTGCTGGAACAAGGGACCTGGCTAACTTGGCCACAATCATCCAGGAAGTTCATGGCAGAGCTGCAAATAAAACCCAGACATTTTGCCTTTTGGGGCTGTGTCATCACAACAACACTGCTCTTCCTCTGGGCATCTGGGCTTGTTGTCTTATCAGGACAAGCTACTCAGCAAGTCTCCTTAAAGGGAAAGAGCCACACTTTCATTCTTTAGAGAAAATGGCACCACCTACGTAGGAAAACCCCATAGATTCTTGCAATTACTGCCATTCATGGAAAGCTTTCCCTCCCTTTGTGATCTTTACCACTTCCTCACCATATGGAAAAGGCCTGATCCTGATGAAAATAGTCATGGTTCCAGAAACGCCACCCAGACAATGTTGATTTACCTCCACAAAGGATGTGGCCCAGTGCTTTTCGCCAGACTTTCCTGCAGGCAGCCAGTCCCATCCCTGCCTCCTCCACCAAGAAGGCTGGGGAAGTCAAGTGACAATAACTCTGCTCAGCTTCACCTGGCCCACCCAGGGAACAGCTATTTCTGTACAGACACGGAAAACCCAAGCCCTGTCCCTTTAATCTAACATCTCATGCATGTTGCTAAACCTAATTTGAAAAAAAAAAGCCAACCTGAAAATAGCATTAAAGGAAGCAGAGGATTTGAACTACACTATATTTTTAAGATAGCCTTTCTGGAAAACACTGCATTTAAAAAATGCCCCTTTTACCATGAAGTTTCTGAAACTATAGAGCCATCCCAATTTCCTGTGATATATGGCTTGTAATTTGGAACTGAGTAATGGAGTAAACACAATTTGTTTTGTATTAAGAGGCAATGCGTCTGTCTCATATTGCCTCCACTCCGAGGCAATATTTGTGCTGGAAATTAAAGCTAAGAGCAATGATGATGAAGGTGGCTCATCCTCCATGCCTGACAGAAGGATGGTATCTCAGGGTACAAATTTCTCCAGGGTTTTGGAGGAAAAAATGCCACTTTTGAAAAGTGAAGGTCCCCTGTCTCCCACACTTGCAGGACAGTTGATTTAAGGTGTGAACCTGCAGCCTGACAAGTTTTGGGAGGGCAGCTGCTGAGCTGTGGTGGGCAGAGGCTGAACACTTCACCCACCTCTTAAGTGAAGTGACACCAACTCAAGACTATTTTAACAAGAAGGTCTCATTCCTTCATACTCACTTGACATATTCCTATTAAAGGGATGCCAAAACCAGGGAAACACAGAAGTTTCCGTGGCAGTTTTATGCCAGGCATAAATAGCTATGTCAGCCTCTTTGCATTCCCAGAGCAAGGACCAGATCTGACTGGATTTTTAAATTTTCTTCCAATTTGCTGGCATGAAATCTGACAGCCAGGCAGATGTGTCTGCCTTGATCTTTGGTGTGGATCTCCTGTTGCACTCCCCTCTGTCTTCCCAAGCCTCAGTAGGGGAAAGTAAAATTGCTGTCCAGAACTATTAATCCCAGCATCTCAGGTCTGTAAATTCTCAGAAGTTTTCCTCCTGGAGCTCTGGAAGACTTTGACCCAATTTCAAAACCGGGTATCAAGCATATACACATAAGGGCAGCACACATGCTGGGAGCATCTGCAAAAACATATGGCAGCTTCACATCCCACTCACCAGCTTCCTGGGCTGAACACACAGAAGTGCAGGCTTTGTGAGAACCAGGAGCTTCTGAATGCTGGGTTTCTGCCTCTCATCCCTGAACCACAGTCCTTCCTCAGCTCTCTTGAGAGATACCACTGCTCTCCTAATTTGGCAGTTCCTGCACAGTCTTTCTGGATCCTTACTCTTCATGGCCTTTTCTGCAGGTGAAGCTCCTCCCCGGCTGCCCTGAAAATCTCTTTCCTCACCTTCCCATTGCTTACAGAGGAGCTGTGTTATCTCTTCTTAATCCCAAATGGTGAAAAGAACTATTTCCAGGATCAGTAACTACACTGCAGATACCTTGGGACTGTGCTGGGCTGCTAATATGCAGAGCTCATTGCAAATTTTTCCAGCTAAATCTTTTGTTTAATGAAAGATGTTTTGCCAAAGGAGCCGTTTTCCTTAAATATACCTTTTTGAAGCAGAACTTCTAAAACTTTTGGCTGTTGTTTCTGACAACGATATCATTTTTCCTGTCTTATCAGCATTTTCTGTGCAAACATACCCTCCTATCAGCATGTTTTCCATGTTAGCAACCAAACTTGAGTCCAACATTCCTTCTGCTACTGCCAAGAAAGCAACAAACCCCACAGAATGCGAATCGTGTAGGTGTGGAGAGACCCTTCTGTGTCATTCTGTGCCTGTGCCTATGCCACTCATGTGGCACATTAGTTTAAACTCTTAGAAACAACCAGAGATGGAGATCTCTGCATCATCAGTTCCAGCATCTCCTGTTTTTTGTGGATACAGATTTCCTGAACTCTCACCTCCTCTGTTTTGCTGACAATAAAACCAAGTGGGTCTTGTCCTTCCCTATCCAAATATACCCATGACCACTGCACTCTTTTACCAGACCCCTTTCCGCTACTGTCTTCACAAGTGAAGCCTCTCACAGCTGTTCTCAGTCTTTTCTGGACTAAACAAATCCAATTTAAAAAATAATTCCTTACAGGTCATGTTTTGTGAAACCTCTTATCAGTCCTGTTGCCCTCCTCTAGACTTCCTCTGGAGTTTACACCTTTACTTGAAGTCTGCGGTGTGGATCTGAGGCCTGGGCCTCTCCAGCACTACGAGAACCTCCATACAGAGGGTGCTCTTAATATCCCTTCTAATAAACAGTATCTTTCTGGCCACAGCATGACATGGTAGACTTAGACTGCCGCTTGTCCTTTACCAGCTCCCCATGGATAGTGCCAGAACCTTGACCTGATTCCTTATGTGTTTTTTTATTATGCACTTCCTTTTCTCACCTAAGGTTACTTCTAAAGTGCATTAACATTTAAGAACATTTAAGATCAATCCTCCTCCCAAAGTCGGGGTCTTCAAGCCTATTTTATTGGTTTAACCTACTGCTCCACCATCCAGACGGTTAACAGAGATTTAAATGAATGATGAGCTGCACAGATTTCTGTGGATGGTCCTCTCACTTTGACAGGGAATCATGCCTGCCTAATGCTCAAGGGTGTTATTCCAAGTGATGGCTGAAAAATAACAATTATGCTGATAGGTATCATTTCTGATACTAAGAGCAGTCCAAAGAAGACTGAAGCCAAGAGTGATACCAGTGAATAATACATGAATCCCTGCTCATCCCCTGTACCCAGAAACAGGCTTGAGCACCAAGCCCTGAAACTACACTCTCTCCTTTTTTTTACAAGAGGACAGCAGCAAAGCTGGATTATTCATGGCTGTGAAAGCAGGATGGGCACATCAGTATGCCCCTAAAGCCAAGATGATGAGCTAACCAACTTTGTATTGTTAGAAGAGTCCCCACCTACACTTTCACACAAAGGGCCGATTAGCTCATGCAAAACTCTGGGAGGATGCCGTCTTTCATCGCTACCAGAAGATGTTTAATACACGTGAAGTTGCCAACAATTAAGTGTTTGTGTGTGTGTGTACACACAGCCCAGGAGCTGCACACTGTGCCAGGGCAGAGCCCTGTGCTGGGCACAGAGTCCACAGTGCCTGGGGTGCTTGCACCACTCCTGCAGTGTCCTGCTGCAAGGGAGCCATAAACACTCCATGGTCCAAATCACCGAAGGAAATACGGAGTGTCTGAGTGCACTAAAACACACAGGAATGAGGATGTGAAGCATCACTATGCCATGGCACAGAACTTCTCTCAAAACCACTGGATCTACATTGCTGCCAGCGTCACCTCCATGAGAAGTGCTGCGTGGCCCAAAAGGGAAATGAGCAGGTGGGAGGATCTGGGAAGAAGAAAAGTCCTTTGAGGTAACACATTCCCCTGTTCCTCCATCAGTGAAGCTGTGCTGTTCAGAGGAACAGATTCACCAAGGTTGCACACAGCCTATTGTTTGTGAACCATCAACAATGTACTTGTCCACTTCCAATGTTCTCACAGTGCAAACAGCTGGAACAATCTCTTTATGTGACAGATTTTACATCACAGAAGTACAGAAATAATAACCAAAGGAAGAAATCCCCTCTAGTATGAGAAAACAGAAAAGTCAGTGATACATTTACTATGTTCCAATGGCATACCTTATCCTCAGTTAACATAGGAAGTAATGTCTTCTCACTGTCTTTTTCTGTACTCTTCTTCTGTTGTCCTTGCTGAAGATTCACAGGATGTCAGGAAAGCCCTATGCTCCTCATTAGCTTAACAGTTATTTGGAAAACAACATGACCAAAAAAAGTCAGGCGTAGAAACACACTTCTGACTAGCATATAACAATGTATATCTCTGTGATGTATTTTCTGACTACAGCCTGAAAGCAGTAGCAGACACAGGAGCACATCACCAAAATGTTTGCTTGCAAATAGGAGAGCTTTCTTACCTCTTGCTTATACAGGGAGACAGCAGTTATTGTATATAGAGGATTTTTCCATCTGGACCATCTTTATTCTAAGGAGTGGATGCTGAGGGTGTCTCACCTGCATCTCCTCTTCCCAGGGATGTTGGGCAAATGGAGCCCCGAGGGAACTGCCTGTAAACTCATGCCCTAGAGCTTGTGGGGAGGAATTATCCCAGAATAACTTTGGTCTGCTTCCGACAAAGAGTAACTGGCTGAATCCCCAATGCAGCATTTATGGTTCTGGGAGCTGGGCTCCAGCACCGCCCATTCACCCAGTGGGATCTCCCAGTCCCAAGCCCACCGTGATTCCTCATTCAGACTAACCAGGACCTCTCCATCACTGTGTGTTCACAGCAGATGCATCAAAGGAGGCAAAAATGGAGTTTGTGGAGGCAGGCAGCTCCCTCTGCTTCTTCAGACCAGTGCTTGCACTTAACACAGAGCATTTTTACTCTGGGGAAGTCTTTGCACCAAATGACTTTGTCCTAATCACTGCACTGCCTCCGTTATCGCCCGCACAAACATTCCCTTCGGATCAACATACCGGCTGGGCCAGGAATCACACAATTGATGTTTTGCTTTCCACTGCCTTATCTAAATCCAGTTACTGCTCAAAATGAGACTAAGTCAACAGACTTAATTGAATGAAAAGGCTGTGAGACAACCTGGAGATTTGCGGCTGTGTGTGTCCGTGCAGCAGTTAATCACTGTGCAAACACTTTGCCACAAACGGAGCTGGGCTGAGCGGGATCGGTTTTTCCTTGGCCTAGAAGCTCCCAACATGCTGGGGTTGTGCGAGGCATTGTTGGGGCTGGCGGGAGGATTTAGACAGCACCACAAACAATGTACCACCATGGAGAAAAGCTGGGGATGTACAATGGAGCAGCCCATCAGCAAACACTTCTGCTTGCTGCTAGATTAGGAGATAGCAGAGACCCCAGAGTAATGGCCAAAAATAATTGCTCCCCTGTAATCGTTGCTGTCCAGATATGTGAAATAGCCCTGGGAAACCCGCTGGGAGCAGCAGATTCCTTGATGTCCTTAGCTCTTTCCAGGGAGGCAGCTGCCAGACTCTGACATTCCCGGTGGTCAGCTCTTGCAGACATCACAGGATTTTCCAGGCTGTACAGCCATGGCATTCCTTCTGCAGCTCAGGAGAGAAAGGTATAAATGAAACATGTGGGAACAGCCACACTGAGTGAGACTGCTACACCTCTCCTCTCCTCCTCTCTTCAATGGAAGCCGTGAACAGACTCTAAGGAAAGACCATTAAACCCATGCAGGGCCAAAGCCAGGATGTAGTCTCCACTGTGACAGTGCTGCACAAAGCTTCTCCAGGGCTGCAGGAGGAAAAGGACACAGCCTTACCCTGCAGTTACAGCCTGCCCTGGCAAAATCTGTGTCTCCTTTTGCTGCCACCTGCACGGCTCAAAGGCCCCGTGTTGGCATCTGGTGCCGCTGCTGTTCAGGGAGGCTTTAAGTTCACACCAGTGGTTCATCTTGGCCACTGCCTGAAGGGAGTCTGAGGCTGAAAACCTCCTAAAATAGATGTTAAATATCTTCTAATACAACATGACTCACTACTTTCCTGGCTGGGAGCACTCTGTCGGGTGATGGAGAACCTGAATCAGGTTCTTCAGTAGTCAGTGATGGCCTGATGGACATCTCAAAGTGACTTTGCCATGAGCCATGTAGAGACAGAGCCATTATAGCTGGGGGGGCAGAACATGGATTTTGGCTGGAAAAGCTCATCCCATCTTCCAGAGAGACACCATGCCTTACATAGGCCACCCACTTGTCACCACACACTGGCTTGGGGCCAGGACATTTGGCTGTAAAAATGCAGCTGTGGTGGTGTCCCTTAAAGAAAAGAGGGCACTGACCCAGCTAGATCCTTCCTCCCAACAGGAGTTCTTGCCCTTTGGCATGCCACATGAGCAGACAGTACAACTTTTCCAGCAAAGTCAGGAAGGATGGGAAAGCTGAGGAGCTTTGTGTTCAGGTGCATGTGGCCAGAGTGCTACGCAACGTCAAAAGAAACTGCTGCTGAATGCCCAGTGGTCAGGATACAACAATAACACACAGCGCTATATTTCATTCCTTTAACAAGTGCTGAATATGCAAAGGCTCCTTTCCCAGCTTCTGTCTTCCTCTTGGAAGCTGGGGGAGAGCTGTGTGTATAATTATTTTCAGATGCCATCCACTTTATTGATTATCTGAGTAGGATGCCCAAGTAATGGCAGCTAATGCCAGAGCAGAGGTCAAATGAAGCTCACTCCCTTTTGGGAAAAGCTGAAAGAAACCCACCATGTGAATGGATCACTGAAAACAGCCTGGGATATATTCCCTATAGTCATTCTGAAAGTTCAAGGGCAGGGGAAAAAAAAGGAAAAAAAAAAGAAGCTGTCTCTGTGTTCACTAAACTTCTAATATCTGAAAGTGCTTAAAAAAACACACACACTTTTTTTCATACACTCATGGAAAAACACACTAAGCTTTTGACTCAATGGTTTTGTTTTTCCAGCGAGTCCCTTCCAGGCTCCATGCGCCCTCTCACAGTCACGTCTTCTGGGTGAGCTGGGAGCTGACAAACTCGAGAGGAGCTCTATGTGATTTTGCCACATTGGGTTTCAAGTATCAGCTTGCTGGAAGTGCGGCAGAGAGGGAGGAGGGAGGGAAGTGGTGCGAGCTTTGCCAGCACACCTGCACAAGCTTTGGGCTCTCCTGGACACTCTGTGTGCTAATGATGTATAACCTGCAGAGCCTGGCAGCTCACTCGCTGAAGACTCTACCAGACAGGCTGTGCATGCCTCTGATTCCTAATTTCTTAAAACAAGTAAGAAACTACCCCCAGCTCCTTGCTGTAGGTAAATGCCCAAGATGGAAACTGAGATGTGCTCCGTTGGGCAGAGCTTCTACCAAGGCAACGAACAAATGAGAATTTAATTAGGGTGCTTTAGGTCTTTGTAATTCCTCCTATAAAGCAAAAGGGAGGAAAAAAGCTGAAAGAGAGACAGAGTTCATTTCAGCTCCAATGTTCTGCTAATTTTTCTTTTCAGTATTAGAGATGCATCTGGATCCTATTTCTAATCCACTCTCAAATTTTCTTGAATTAAAATCCCAGATCACTCCTGTGTTTTTAAGTTGAAGTGTGCATAGTAGCCAAGCTTTATATTGCAATTTCTGGGGTTACGGAATGATGAGCTCCAAAAGCGGAAAGTGTTCTGTGTGCCTGAGTCCTGGGGAAAAAACCTGGTTGGCAGCAGTGTTATTTGGAATTGGAGCCCATTTGTAGAATAAATAGCCCTGAAGTTCAAACATGGCTACATTTTACTTGCAGGTTTGCCCACTGGAGCTGGTCGGTGTGGAATAGCAAAGGCTGCCATGCTGGAGATGTAGGAATGGGAAGTGCTATTTAATTATAAAGCCTGGATATTTTTCAACTTTCCCCTGATGTTTAAAAGTTCCCCCATTAGTTTGGAGCTTATTTTAATAAGAAATTCACTTTCCATCTAAAACAGCACTTGCTTTGAAATACCTGTACTTTCTCTATTGCTCCCCAAATCCCAGTCCAGCATACTGCTTATGTCTAAACCCAATAGTCTTGTTCGACTTTGCCACCTGGAAAACACCATAGCTCTCATGGAGTTACGGATCCCCATATTCTCTGGGCTTTCATCTCTGCCATGACAATTCCCAGCCTCTGCCAGGTGAAGCTGGCCAGCCAATATTTATGGAAAATGAACAGACTAATCATTTCCAATAGTGGGCCACGATTATGATATAATTGCAGCAGTTTACGTTGACATCCAAGTGGACAGATACGAGCCAAAAAATTGGAGTAATGGCTCCACCCATCTACCACCCAAATGTAAACAAGCCAGCATGGTTAAAAAGAGGACTGAAAGTCAGGGCTGGGGCGTTCTCCTTCAGCTGTGTTATGGTGGGATAGCCAAACTTCCACACAACCTTTCTGCCAGGCAATTCATCCAGCCCTAAACTGACCTTTCCTCACTCAGAAAGTTCAGCGGCTTCTCTCAGTATCAGCTTCTTTTTAAACAGGGCTAGAAGTGCACTACTGTCAATAAGAGCTTGAGATTCTATTTTGGAAACTGGATGTTGCAGGATCATGATTTAAACCTGTGAAGTACCTAAAATGAAGCTCAGCCCAAGCCACAGTTGGCTCTGGTGTTGTGTGTACATGTGTGGGCAGGGAAATAACTGCAGAGCGGGAGTCCTGAAAAGAGCCCTGAACTTACCCTTAAAACTTTCTTCCTTGCCCCTCTCCAAGTTAGCCTACATTCAACTAAATTAAAGTATTCCCCAAATTACATTTCCAGTAACTTCACAACCCTGAACAAAACAGCATCTGCTGTTTGTTGAGGCATCTTCGTGTGCCGTGGTTGATCCATTTCTCCTGGTGCCATCACCTGGAGAAAAAGGATGCTGCTGAGCTTCCAGTTCCACTCCTAACCATGAGACCAGCTTGGCCTAAGCATGGCCTGTGTCTGCATCTCTGGATACCACAAGCCTCCGCAGATGGGCTGGCTCAGAGGAGGGAGCTCTTGTGGAGCCTGGGGCAGCTCATACCAGTGAGGGTCTGGCCTGTGAACGCTCACATCTGCGGAGTGAGGACAAATAAAGGCCCATGCTCCGAAGCGTGGGGAGCTCCAGCCTCCTAAGCCATATGAAATCCCACTTCCTCTCTACTCGTGCTAAATGTAAAAACAGAAACAAAGACACACACCTAAATAAACAGAAAAGCAGAGAGCAGAAGGGGAGGGAGGCCCTGGAGCATGCCAACTAGTACAGAGAGATGTTTTCTATTTGCGGTCCTCTGTGTCAGACCTTGCCATGTCACATGGACCAGAATGTGAGTGGGAGACTTGTTGGACACATTGGCTTTACAAATGTCTCACAACTGCAGAAACACCTGCTTTACATTATTTTTTTTGCTGGTCCACAACAAAATTCCTCCCTGGTCAACAGTTCTCAGCAGACCTCCTTTCTTCCTTCTCTGCGATGGCTCAAATCACTGGTTTCTAAATCCTGGGACACCATGAGATCACACTGGAATCTCCTCGAGTAGGAGGGTGCATCAGAAGGCAGAAAAGCCAGTTCTGCTCAGAATTATGCCAAAATGTTGGCTAGAGGACCAAACCTGCATGAAGCTGCTCATGGCCAGGTGGGGGGAGCGGGCAGAGGGGTTACCCAGCCCAAAGGGACCGGTCATGTCAGACCCATCTGTTTTCAGCATGAAACCCCCCCCGGCCCACACCTCTGCAACTTACACCACTCCAGCCACCACGAGTTATTGCTCTTGGTCTCCACTGCTTCCTGTGAAGCTGGAAAGGGTCTGAGACAGCATCCAATGAAACCAAAGGGAGCCTTTCCATTAACTCAATGGGTTCTGGATCAGGCCCAACATCTGTTTGGCCCTCTCTGTACACAGCACAGCCAATTTATTCTTTATCCATTCCTGGGCCTCTCTCTCCAATAGCATCCATATTTTTCCTACTTATGGTTGTCATTAGCCCCACTAAGCACCACCCCAAGAAGGAGACTGCCTGTGCCCATTTGGCAGCCAATCCCCTGGCATGGCACAGCAATGAGTGCTGCCCCAAGCCCTTATCATTTCAGCAAGGCTCTCTTCTATCCTTATTCAGGTTTCCAGCACATCCCTTTGAGCTGCCAAGCTCTTCCTACTCTCCCCTTCCCACCAAGTAATGGGCTGGTTGTGCCTTCTCTTCTATTGAAAACCTGATGAAGAATCAGTGCCAAAACCAAACAACACAGTCCAAAAGCCTGTAAGACACCTGAAGAGCATTGCCAGAGTAGGGACAGGCTCTCTGAACAGACATTTCCCACCCTGGCTGATGACATCACAAGCAATGGGTTCCCTAGAGATCTGGAGTATGAGGGAGAACAGCCAACACTCAGGTCCTTTGTCTTGTATTGGAGCCCAGGGTTACAGTAAGGGACCAAGCAACAATTCTTCGAACTGGCTATATCAGACCACTGAATATCTCATGTTGGGCAGGACCCATAAAGTTCATTGAGTCCAACTCCCCACCTCCACACAGGACTATTTAAAACTAAACCATATGACTACAAGCATCATCCAGACACTCCTTGAACTCTGACAGGCTTGGTGTTGTTACAACTTCCCTGGGGTTCTTTCCCCACCATCCCCATATCTCCTCAAGTGTAATTCATGTGTTGTGCCAGTTCACAGCACTTTGGTTTCCAACGGTTTCCATTAAATTTTTGACTCAGATTGCAGAGACAATTATGGGACTGGGCACAAGTCTTCTCTAGGTCCCACAGTGACAGCGATAGCAATGGTCCATGAGACACCATCCATTCACTGTGCAACACACAGGATGAATTTGCAGAGCCCTTGGATTCCAGGATCTTGTTTTCAACGGGCACACATGGATTCCCATGCTGTGACATGCATGTCATTGCTAAGCAGAGCAACAGCCTTCACTTACAAGCCAAGCTGCTTCTTATGGCAGAAAAACAAATCTCCAGTGCTAAGTCTAGAGATTCTTCCAGGCATGGAGCTGCAGATTCACTTTGGGCACCACCATTGCGTAAGTGAGAACCCCATGCAAAAATACCTCCCCAACATACCCCAAAATCATAGGAGTTTGGAAATGGGAGCGTGACGCCTGAGGCCAGATGTGGGGACTGGCAGGCTGCTGGCACTGTGCAGAGGCACATCTGCATGTCAGGCAGTTACTCATTCCTGCATACTTCCCTGATAAAATCTGGATTGCCTAAAGCTGGTATTTTCACTCCAGTTTCCTTATCAAGGTATTTACCACCTCCTGTCTGTGTCTTGCAGACTGAGGGTGTTAAATGCTCCCTTATTCTCTCCCTGTACAGGGAGTTGGAGCTGCTGTGCAGGACAGGATTTCTAAACCCACCGGAGCAGGCAGTGTGTGGCTGCTGGGCTGGGCTCCGTGGGATATCACCCTCTTTGTACCCAGGACATTGCTCTTTTGATTCTCACTGTCTTTCTGCAGCTGGCAGGCTCTTTCCTTTGTTTTGGGGCATTTGTTGTGATGTTTTCTGGTAAATCCTGATCACATTTTAGAAGCTGCTGTGTGCTGTGCAGGGCTCTCGCTGGTGTAGCTGTTGTACAGCTCTAGGAGGAGAAGGATAGTTTGAGATGAATTTATCTCAGGAACAACAGAAGTGTATATGGTACCTCAATATATGCATATAACATCTTTTTCTAACATCTCTAAAGCAAAAAGCAGATCTCTGTCTCTTAAATATCAATACTGAGATAGGCCCATGATCACAAAGGTAAGGTGTGCTTGGAATTTTGAGCAGTCCCTTTCCAAGAGCACCCCACACAACTTTCCCACCCACTGCTGATATCAATCACCTATTTTAGCCAATGGCTCCCACAATCCCCTTTTCCTTTGGGAGAGCATCACCCTGAACCCTTCACAGGATGTTCTTGAGGGCTCTGCTGTTCCCCTCTGAGCTTCATAAAAGGGGGGAAAAGAGGGGCATGTGCTGACAGACAGTATGCTAAAAATTAATAATTTCCTTGAGGAAAAATACTACTGGATTACTCATTGGGGAAACCTGAGCAACAGATCTGTTTCAGTTTGGTTTCACAAACATGGGAAATATTTCATCAGTTTAAAAGCAACATTTGTGGAGATTCATCAGCTGGGTTCACACTGCCTTGAGGGAGGATGTAGTTTATTTTGGGATGCTGATTCTACAGACAAGGCTGTCCTTGGCCCCTCCTGTGAGCATTATGCTATAGGTATATAGCTTGTGTCAATCAGACTTGAAAGAAAGCTTTTCAGCTAAATTCAAACAGAATGAAATGAAATACAACTTGATTTCAGAAATGCCACCAAGGTATTTTAGCTCAAAAAAACCCCAATGTAGAGCTTTACAGACTTTGTATAGAAACATTTTCTTCTAGCATTTTTGCTCCATTTTTGAATTCATGTTTGGGATGAATAAAAAAATCAGAACTATCACATGGGGTAGATTCCTAATTTGAAATTTCTGTCTTGACATAGGCTGGCTGAAGCAAGTGAGATCTCTGCAGGTGTTACTGCCCAGCTGTTACCAACTTGAGCGATCTTGTTTAAATCCCACCACTACACCCCCCATACATGCAGTGGTCTTGGGATGCTGGACAATGCTTCATGAAAGCCAGGGAAAAGAACTCTGCTTTAGTGTTGAACCCCGCTGCTGGCAGATGTCAGACTTGGATCTGAGGCTGTTATCTCACTTAGCAGTGCCCATCCTGGTGAGAGGCCTCTGAACCAGATGGACAAAGCAAGCCCTGTCACTGTCAGCAGTCCAGGAGAGCCAGGCAGGGTTCACAGGTTGGTTTTTTTCCCCTCCCTTTGGTGTTTGGACAAGCCAACACTGAAATCAGAGAGACAGCTGCTATCAGTGGTGGTGTTAATTGGGTGCCAATTGCAATGAAGACAGGATGACAACAGTGCTGCTTGGGACTGTATCCTGCATCCAAGCTCTAACTTCCTTTGCATCCTCCCTCCCGCTGGGATTAAGTCCAGCCAGGCTAACGCCAGCTTGAGATGCAGCTACTCTTAACCTGGTTTCTCCTTGGACTCTCTCAGGAGCTGCAATATTTTGGAGGGGTCCTGCACCTGCTACAACCCCTTCCCAGGTGCCCAGAGCGTGGGGAGGAGCAGCCCAGAGACCCCTTGAGCCAGAAGTAAGGAAAGCAGATGCTTTTGCCCTGTCCTGCAACCTCCAGAGACAGTGCACAAGAATAAAATGTAGGGAGCCATGTAGTGTGAGAGAGTAACTCAAACATTACTCCTGTAGTGAAGAAACCACATAATATATTCAAGATGTCAGAGGTTAGCCATGGTGCATGTGAATCATGCTGCAAATACCTCACCTTTAACTCTGCCGTCGTAATTAGATTACAAAGTTTTTATTACGGTTTTAAATTCTGCCTTTATAGGTTGCTGTCCAGCTGTGCACTTAAATCTGGTTTTATCACACTTTCTGAGCTCATCACATTTAATTCTGCCCCTACAATGCTGGATTAACTTTAAGGGTCGCTGAAGTCAGAAGTCACTCACCCTTGCCCTACTAATGGATTCACAGCAGCCTTGCACGGCCCGAGGAGTGACGTGTACAGTAACCCAAATTTATCATCGGGGCGGAGGGGAAGGGGAAGGGGGGGTGTTGGTTTATTTACTCCTCTGCTGGGCTCGCTGTTGGGACATTTGCAGAGATTACTGCATCGAGGAGGTGTTGTTTACCTCCTTTTGCAGGAGCCTATTGCAATGCAGTCTGCCCAGCACTGCTCTAGGAGCCGAAAGGGAGAATATTTAGGTCTCCCTGGGAGAAGGGGATGGCTGATTAATGAGGCCCAGAGACCTCTATCATCTGAGGAAATGATCAGTTATCTCCATCCAGAAATCACACCCTGCTGACCCACTCGCTCCCGCCAGAACTCACAGTCCTGGTATTTTGTGGATCCCATTGCTGATATTTGAGGCACTCCCCTACGACTGAAAAAACATTTTTATTATAAGGGTGGCTTCTTTGTTGTTGCCTATCATCAAGAAAGCAGGACAGGGCACAAATGAAACTCTTCATCTAAACAATGTTCATCTCCACGTTTTACCTCAATCTGTTTTTGTTCTCTGACCAAATCAGCAAAGATCAGAGAGGTTGGTGTTAGATACCACCAAAACAAGATGATCCATTGCTGTGAAAAAATCATCCTGTAAATAAACAAATAAAGGGGAAATCATATTCTATTCTTAAAAAGTCCCCAAACCATGAAGAAATAAGGTGCTGAAGGTCCAAGTCATTTACATGAAGTCACAGGGAGTCTGAAAGGGATCTTGGAAAATAACCTTGCTCCAGTGGAAAGGTCATTTTTGTCTTTCTTGCTGGGGAATACTTTATTAGGACAGACCTGAACCAGAGATGGACAGCAGGGACTTTAGTAGAAAGGGGAGGGCAAACTTTTTCACCAAGTAATGCCATGACAATTTTTGACCTTTGCTTTTCAATGACTAGGCACATTTTTGGAACCAAGGTTAATAATCTTCAGCAATATACAACCTTCTCCCTAGGAATGTGTGGTGATTAGGGCAAAGAATTTCACATGGTCACAAAATATCTATCTCAGAGTCCTGGGCTCATAAAATACTCTATTTCCTCCATTAATTGTGTCCACGTGGAGCTGTAACTAAGTAGCTGAAACAAATAAAGCCAAAGTAATATTGTTTCCTTTTAAAATATTTCACTTAATTTGTGGAAGAGGTTTGGGCTCATTAAAAATAGGCCATCTCCCATGAGGGCTTTTTCCTTTTCTTCTCCGAGCCCCTGGCCCAATCCTCAGTAACATGTAGAGCAGCACGTTGCTCCTTGGCACAGCCCTGGCTGGAGCCGCTCTCCCGCTCGGCTCGGCAGCTCCTGGGCAGGCAGAGCTCGCTTGGCCAAGCAGCTCCTGATGTGCCATTGCCCTGAGAGGAACAGCCCCTGACTGAAATTTCCTCCTTCCCTCTTCAGCTCATTAGGAAACTCCACTTCTTGCTCCCATGGAAATATGTGACTGTCACAATCCCTCCGTTTCTTCTGTGGAAATGACAAGATGCTGACTGCAACCAGAGGTGCAAGCAAAGCACAGTCCTGAGCTAGAGTCTACCTGAAGGCACCTTGCAGGTACTTGGCTGCTTCTGGTGGATCTCAGACTGTTCCCTGCTCCTCCTGAGCAAGCTGTGAATCAGCTATCTGAGTGTGGCACCAGAAACCACTCTCTTGTTACCAGACTGTCACAGCTCCTTTCCCTGAGCTGATGTCAGTCACAAAATGGGGACAAAGCTCACAAGACAGAGGTAAAGAGCAACCTGGAGCAAGGGTGCCAGGCTGCCAGAACAACCTCCAGAAGACATCAAATGATTCCACATTCTTTTCTTCAGGAACATCATTTTTCCTCCTTCACTGGGATATCTTTTCCAAGTCCACTCCTCCAAAAGGTTGCACCCTCAACCACTATTCTCTTTAAGCAAAACCAGGAGAAGATCTGATGATTCCACAGTCCCTTGTGAACTCTCCCACTGCTCTGACCTGGGAAGTGCTTGTGCTGCAGTAAGACTGGGGCAATGCCAAGCTCTAAGGGTGGGTGATGGAAGGATCTGATCAAAAGGGGCCAAACAAGCACATGTTTGCTGAAGTTAGAGAAAGCTTAGGGCAGAAGCTGAGATTGTGATCTTCTCTCCAGTGGCACATTTCACAAGGTGCCCTGTTGGCACCAAACATCCCTCCCCTCTCCCCCACTCCTGATGTGGCTCCAAATGCTCATCAGGTACCTGGGACAGATGGTATGGTATGCACGCTTCAGCTCTGTTTTATGAGAACATTTCCATAAAATTAGAACCTATGATCCCTCTCTGAGTTTCTCCTTTTCTCTTGTGGGCTCAGTAACACTGAAGAAGAATTTATGCCAGTGTTACCAGGCAACCACCAAACTATTCATGAGGGCATCCCAGTCAAAAGGAGTTCAGAGGCTCCCCCAGTGCTGGGTCACTCCAGTTCTTCTCACTGGTTTTGTTCTCCTTCTAGGGGGGAAGCCTCATCTGGAAAATTACTGATGTCCTGCTGTTCACTATGGACACCACTGAGAACTGGCATATGGTCTTGTAAACTGTGATTAGATCTACAAGTAAACTCTCATTATGACCTCGCTCAAGGTCTTTAAAAACACATTTCCCTAACTGCTATGATTATATCCAAATTCTTTCATTTCAGCAATAACAACATCATCCATGTTTTGCTCTCTCCCTCCTCCTTTTTCTGATCACACTCTCGTTACTCACAATAGAAAAATCATTCCATAACTCTTTTCTCACCATGGACTCGATCCCTGGGCATGAACACTCTCTTCCCACCAGAAATCAGTGTAAACGCAAACAGCTCCTCTGCTCTGGATGAGCTGAGCCTGAGGCATGGGGCTTTCCTGGACCATATGAAAAAGTTGCTGTCATCAGACTCTCATTAACATCATCATCAGTGCTATTATTGCTTATGTTAGAGCCCCCCTTAGAGATGACAGTCAAGAGCAAGGCCTGATGAGCATTCAGATGCTGTACAAACACAACATGAGGGCAGTCCTTGCCCTCCACAGCCTGAAATATCTCTGATACTCTCAGGACCCAGCTGAATTAAGCCCCTGTCACTGCCATTCCTCTGCTGCCTCTCTGTATGATTTGAATTCTTCCTTCTGCAGCCTCTGTGATCACCAGTATGGCTGTACCAAACTTCTCAACACACAGCAAAAGCCCAGAATTGCCATCATTCAGCTCCACCAAACACTCCCAGCAACTGACTGGGATGGCAGTGAGGTTTTGCCCAAAATCTTGTCCTCACCACAAAAGCCATGGGAGAACTTGAGTGGGAAGAAGATTTCTGCCCCCGATATGTTTATTCCAGAGTATAATGTTCTGCTCCAGGCAGGCAGGAACCAGCCCCAGGTGACTTCAAAAGAACTAATTCAGGATCACCTCTGCGCTGAGGAGAACTGGACCTGCCAACTCTGCAAGGAGCAGTTTAGGAGCTGCAGCACCTGGGAAAAGGCATCTGACCACAGCAGGATAACTTGGCCTAAGTCATTCTGGCATTCTCTGAGGGACAAGGTGCAAAACTCACATACCTGACTGGGAGCTCTGCTTTGCTTATATCAGATCTGTAAAGAATCATACAATGGTGTAAAATATTTTAAACATTATTATTGCAACAGAATATCCCACTCGGATGAATCATGGGAACCAAAGAGGTAAAAATATCCAGCAACAGTTCCCTCTGCAGTGGGATTGTGTGTGCAGGTCACATCTGTCTATACAGGCATTTTCTGGATCATGTTCTCCGGATGTGTTAAATAGAGACATAAATGAACACTTGGTTTGAAGTCCTGAATCATTTGGCTTTGATAAGATTTTATCTTGATAAACACAGACTTGATTGACATCTCATATTCCTTGGGTTTAATGAGTTCATAACTGCACTTTAATTGGTTTAATTACCAGAGCATAATATTGCAGGTATGTAATGCAGACCTGTAATATTGAGTTATACAATATATTATATTTGTTGTACATCATAAATTACAACATGCAATGTAACACAGTTTTTCATGAGAATTATTACCAGGATTATCAGCAGTGAATATTCAGCGACATGAATAGAAATTTCCTTTAAGTAATGTCTTCAGGATTCGCCCTCCTTGTACAAGCTTCTAAGAACAACATTCATCTGAGGAAAATGTGAAGGCTGTGAAATATGAAATTATTTCTAGGCTAGGGTGGGATTTGGCTTCAGAAAGCTCAGGGTCTAAGTTCCTCCAAGATGTTTAGGCACCTCACTCCCATTTCAAATTTCCACGTTTGCGTCAGAAATACAGTTTTTCCTCTAGCTTTTTCCAAGGCTGGCTCAACGTTCACAGCATTTTCTCAATCTATTTATTGTCCACATTTTGGAAATTACTGTTAACAGTCCCCCAGTGTTTTCCAACTATAATTGTTTGGATCTCTCCGGTGACACAATTAGCAGCTGGGAGAAGCACCAGAGTGTGGAATTGTGTCTTTAATTATCTTTCCATTGTGAGCAGGGATGCCATGTGGCCAGGCAGTTATTACACCTGACAAGGACAATGTACTTACAATGGGTGTTTATACAGGCTAATTCCTTACAAAAATACCTTGACAGAAAGTGCTCCACCTGCCTCATGTTCCCTATCGCAATTGCTAATTAATATTATTGTGCTGAAAATGATCCTATCAACTAAAGCCTCTTCTGTCATAACTGCTGCTCCCTGCCCAGCTATGCCTAATTAACCTGCTGCTGACTCACGCAGCAGGAAGGATGTTCAGCAGACCTGGTCTCCTGCTCTGATTCCACTGCTCTGTTTTACAGAGTCTCTGCGCAGCTCAGCCTCCCTGAAGCTGCCCTGGCTGCCTCTACTCGACTCCTGCTTCTGACTCAGAGTCCAAAGCCATGGTCAGGTTCCTGGTAAAGCTCTCCTGGGCTGAAGTGCTCAGTAGGGCTGGCCATACCCATGCATTCAAAGCCTAGCATCACCTGATTCCCTTTTTCAGTCGCACTGGTTAAAATACAGCTGTGAGGGCAAAATTATGCTGCAGGACACTGCACACATGAGCTGCAATGGTTGTGAATTTTCTGTGTATTTGTCAAACTAAAACGATGTTCACAGTGCTGGCATAAATAAGACCTGAGCCTTCAAAGTGAATTAGAGTGGAACTGCTCTGCAGATCTGTTCTCTGGGAATTGTGCTGGGGTCTGGGGAGGAGAGGGGTGAAACGCTGCCATCAGTGCCAGAAGGGTCAGAAGGGTCAGTGACTTTGCACTTGTCTGTAAGTGTGTAAGGACACAACCAGGAGTCTAAAGGGATTGACAAAAAGACATTACTCACCCCTCGGGAGGCCACCTCCTCTGCCAAAGAGCTCCTGCGCGGCCCAGCTCAAATTGCAAAACCTCCACGTTCTTCTGTTTCTCATCTGTTACAGAGAGATAATTACAGAGGTGCTAAGAGGATAAAGGCAGTAAAGTCTGGGAGGAGACAAGAGCAGTGAGAGAGATGGGGCTGACCAGCTGCTCTTGTCTTGGGCACACTTGGGTCTGCAGTGACACAGATGGGGCTTCTAGACAGCAGGAAAATCAGCCACAATGTAGGCACAGGGCTGTCCTCACCAGGCTTGCTTCAGGTCAGCTACTGATGCTGGCCTCTCAGCCTTTTCTCCTGGGGAGCAGCTCTGCAGTGCATGTTGCAGATTAAACTCTAGGGGAATGTAACAAAGTCTTGGGGAGGGATGGCAAAGTAAAAAAGCCACATGCCTATGCCTTTGGGCAGATGAAGCATCTAGGCTGCTCCTTCTGGAGCTAACCAATAACAACAAAAATAAACAGAAAAAGTGAAAAATTAAGCTTAAAAATTGAATGCAACTTCCAGTGTACGAAAAGAATCAGTGAATCAAACAGGCTAAAGGAATAAGATGGAAAAATGAAGACTTTTTTATCCCCATGAAATCAAGGGATTCCTGTGAAGAGCAGGAGAAGAAGTATTTATTCTCTGAGAAATGCAACAGTGCTGCTGTGAAACAAAGCAGGTGGTCAGCACACTGTGTGTGGGCATCTTCAGCACTAACCAGGACTAAGGCACTGCAGAAAATGTTCCACTTAAGCACCCTGGGAACCCCTGCCTGTGAGGAGCTCCTTACACCCTGAATTCTCTCTGTGGCAATGCCCTTCTTCATCCTGCATTTGGGGATGGGCTGGAAGTTGGCCAGGACTGACCATAGTGCCTGTCCATGACAGGCAAGTATCCTTTATGGAGTCAGGGACTCCCACAGGAGCTGAAGATGTGCAGCACCACATTGGACAGCACTTGCTATTGTCACTAATTATAACGATAATAACAAAGGGCAGGGGAGAAATAATACTGCAGCTTCCTTCCAGCCTTGAGGTCTGGGTGTGTTGGATAGCAAGGATCCAAAGGGCACTTGGATCCTGCTTTGTCTGAAGCAGTAGTAAACAGAAATCATTGGTGAAACTTCAGAATAACCATGTATGTATGTGGTTAACAAGCTAAATATAAGGAATACACATCTCTTTCTTTGAAATATGCCAGAAGGGAATCACTTAGCAAAAACAGATTGCTTTTTTTGACTGCACTTTGCTTTGAGAGGAAAACATCCAGAAGAAAAACAAAAATGCCAAGAGCGCTGCAGTTGTGCCATTTCAAAATTTACAGCATGAAGCTTTTGGCTTTTTCACCTGCAAGTTTTCATGGAGATTGTTTTATACGAGACCATGGAAAGCAGGAATGGAGACAACTGACTTAGGCTCACTTTTCAGGAGGGAAGGTGGAAGAATTTTTCTTCTGGGGTGATTCTTGAACTCTTAAGTCAGGTTTCAAAGTTCCTTCTTGTCATGGATTCCATTTGGAGTATTGCTCATATGTCTCTCTCTATATCACAACGGGAGCCACCCATGAAACCTCCTGGTGTGCCAATCCTTCCAGAGCCCACAACCCACAGCTGTGCAAAACAGGCAAGGGGCAAGGAGGTGACTTTTATAACTTAGCGGAGAGCATCACTGGCAGCAGTAGGTGATGAGCTGTATATTGTGACTGCAATCTGCAGCTCTGCCAAAAAAATCCCCTTTTCTACTCCACTCTGAGCCAGGCTGGGTAATGACAAGGAGCCTTTTGTTGCTATTTGAGGAGCTGGCTGTTGGTCCAGGTTCTTTCAGTCTCATTAAGGAGGCAGCGAGGGGGGAGCAGAGTGCTGATCCCAGTGGGAACACGTGTCCTAGGTTGGCTCATCTGCAAAATAATTCCGAGTGTCATCCAGGCCAAAAGCTGAGTCTGGGATCAGACATGGCTAAGTTCCCTGACCATGGTGGCCAGAGCAAGTGTGGCGACAGTTACAGGGAAGGAAATGGAAATGTTTTGGGGAATTACGGCACAGAGAGTGACATCTGTGGCAATGGGCTCATCAGCTGAAGGATTTGTTGTAATACATATTGCAACAAGGTTGTATTCTCAGAAATCTGTGGCTCACTAGGAAAACAAATTAAATCAGCCTGGCTTATGTTTTAGTTTGATTGCTTCCAATCTCATCTTTAATCTAAGTTCTTTTCATGGTCATCATAACTGGGCTTGCTTGAATCTCAGGGCCTTATCCTCAGCTGGTGCAAGTTGGAGTGAATCCATTCAATTCAAGGGAGTTTACATCAGATTGTGGTTATATATAAGTGTAGGTCATTTAGAAATATGCAAGTACTTATTTCCAGCTATACTTTACGAATAAAGCAAATAAATCTGAAACCTACCAGGATACAGAGCATCCCAGTTATGTTTTCTCCTTGAAGGGACAAATATGATCAATGAATCACTTACACTGTAATGCAGGAAACCCAAGGATGTAAATGGCCTCAAGGTCTCCCCAGTCCATCTTTTGCCAAGAAGGGATATCCAGGAGGGTGCTAGGTTGGTTACTGTGCTTAGAACGGTGGCAGTCCAATGTGCTACATGGAGAAAAACTGTAGGAGAGCAAAGGAGACATCACTCACCTGCAGCCTCCAGGACCTTCCACGTCCCAGCCCTGTTGCTCCACCTTCAGCATCCCTGTGCTCTCACTGGCTCCTTCCAAGCTCCCCCACGGACTGAGGGGGTGCAGATCCCTTGAAATCCCTTTCAGATTTTACCAGATGAGGATTTGGCTGTGGGAGTCAGTCAAGCCCTGGTCTGACAGTCTCATGAAAGAACTTGGGTGAAAGATGCATCTGGAAGCAACAAAGCCTTGAACAAACACTGGGCCCTTCCTCACCTTTCAAAACTAGTCAGCTCAGCTTCCAGGACTCCAAATACCCCCTCCCCAGACTAAATTATGCACTGTCAGGGAAGAAGACCAACCAGGATTTGTCTCACTGCTGTTATGGGCTGGTTCTGAATAGACCCCTCCTCCAAGAAGGAGCACAGGCTTTGGGAATTAGTTCTGATTCTTCATCTCTAGGGACAATTCCACTTCCCACATCCTAATTTCTGGCCATGGAGGATTGCTTTGACCTCAGCCCCACAGACCTATACCCACAGAAACATTCCCCAATCATGGGAACAGTCATAAGGTAATGGAGAAATGCATTTCCCCAGGACAGAGAGACTGTTCATAACTTCAAGAAGAAAGGTGATTACCGAGATCAAACACAGTTCAGCAGGTTGGAAGAAGCAGCAGCAGCTCCCTGAAAGAGAAGGAAAAGGGAAATAAGTTTTCAGACCCAGGGACGAGCAGCTCTTTTACTGCCCTTTGGCAGTAGCCTCTAAAAACCTCAGTGCGATGGCCTCCAAAACAAGATTAAACCACTGGGTAGTATCTGAGTATCAAGAGAACAAACAGTGTCACCTAATGAAGTTCTGAGTCAGAGAAATACTGATTTTGCTCTACGCTTTGTTGTTATTTTGGGGTTTTCTATCATCCTTTGCACTTGAATAATTGTCTCCCTTAGCAAAAGTGGTGCAAGTAATATATGGCGGAGGCAAAAGAGCTACATTAAAAGCCATAATTACTGCTGTTTCACAATTAGTAGTTCTATTTGAAGATGTTTTGAGTAAGATTTATGGTATGTCCTCTAATTTTTTATTTATAATTATGAGGAAGAAGCTTAGCCTTGAGTATTTCTTCTCTAAAAAGTTTAAAATAACATATAGCACAGTTTTGGTCTATAGAGAGGGATACAAAAACAGGAAAAAACATGTAGGAAGAAAAGGATAAGGTTTTTTTGTGTGTGTGTAAGCAAGGCTTAAATGGAATAATTAAATTTACCATAATCAATAAAATGTGTGAGTCAAGTTTATTGAAGTGGCTATTTCCCATTGCATAATTTCCCTGGGGAACTTTCATTTTTAATTCAAAAATAAAAAAATAATAATTAAAAAAACAAACCCCTGAGCACTTACTGTAAATATGCCAGCATATGTGTGAGGTTAAGAAAAGCACGAGCCTACACCCAGGAATCAAAGAGGGGCTTACCACTGCTTTGACACTAATTGTAAAAGCTGAACATTTTCTAGAACCATAATCAAATCTTAACTGCCATGGGGGACTCGTTCAGCAGCTCACAGTAATTCTAATAAGATGCAGAGCCTTTCACCTTTAGGTCACCGGTTCAAACCCACTTTGGGTTGGGTAGTAAACAGAAGGTAAATCCTGAACCCGGTGAAGTGCCAGAGCATCCAGAGTAGATGTCAAAACAGCTTTTGGGCAGGAGTGGGAAAGGGTTTTCCCATGTCATCCATGTTTCCCCTGGATTGATGCACCCACCTCCTTGGAGGACTCACCTCATCTCTCTAGGCCTCAGGTCCTCCCTTCTGGAAAGGGGATGGGAAACCCTTCTTGCTGCATTTCCTGCATTTCAGCTGGAGCCTCCTCTGGTGCCCCAACGCACCTACCCCAGAGACCCTGGAATTGCCATGGGGCTTTCCAACACTTCTGAACACCCCTCCCAAGAAAACATGAATCGTGGTGTCATCTCTGCTCCAGTTCCATTACACAATTCCTCTTCATTAATGGGTTCATTTACTTGGGCACCATATGAAAGACAGACGGCTCAAACAGGCAATTGGAACTACCAAACCTGGGCTGCACCACAAACAGCTCTGCCAACCCCAGCAGCACTCAAAACCCAAAGCAGAGTCCTCACCTTGGCACTTTCAGGTAGAACTCCTTGCACAACTCTGAGCTGCTCCTACAGGAAACCCCAGCTCCAGCTGAGACCCTGGCACTTCCAACAGCCCCAAAGTACCTGAAGTTTTCTCACAAGCGCCCCATTGCACCTCCCACTACATCGAGGTCTGGATGAATCCTGGCGTCTTCCTTAAGGAAGCCATGGACATTGGTGTTCCAAGCTGTGTGAATACCAAACAACAGCTACATGATCCAAGCAATCTGAAGACAGGTTTGCCTCCAGCACGGATGGCAGCTGTCCCTCAGACACAACTCAGAGGCTGCTTTATGGTCTATAGCTATAGGATGCAATCCCATCTTTCTGGCTGTGATGGTGTGTGCAGTTCTGTGCATGTGAGTGCGTGAATAGAATAGTCTGAGGCCTTAATTGTGTCTCATGTTACTACAGCTGAGAAGTTGAGGAGCTCTAAAGAACAATTCATTCATTGTCTTCTACACATCTGGGTTAATGTTTCCTCCTTGGAGTAGGCTGTACCAGTGCGTTCCCTCTCTGCTCACCACAAGCCAGCAGTGCCAATTCCCCTCCGTGGCAGCTCCAGTGACAGCTGTTTACTTGGAAGTTCATGAATTTGATATATGGATGCTAGCCACAAATTAATGGAATACTTTCCAGATGCAATGTCTTTAAATATTCAAACAATAAGCCAAAAGCACTAAGCTGTCTAGGCCATTTTTTTTTTCTCTCAACTCTGGATGTCTCTCAGAGAAGATGTAAACACAATTCCTTGTGCCACTGGCCAGAACACTTCCGATGTTTGACAGGCCAGCAGTGGCATGAGGTGCTGGGTGGGAGATGGCTGATGGTCTTTTTCACCTGAAGCCAAACCCAAAATGGCCTAGAAAGAGCAGAATGAAGCAAAAGGAACCATGGAGGCTGACCCACAGGAGGTTGTCTTACCAGCCTGCCCTGGTGAGGGGCTGCCTGTGCTGGCCTGGACCCTGAGCTCAGGGGAGCTGCACAAGTTCCAAGGAGTGGCTTCCCAAAATATCTCCACAGCCCCATCTGGAATAGTTCAAAGCCACAATAGCAGTCTGCTGAAGATGTTTCATGGGCAGAGGACCAGGACCTCCAAAACGCCTTGAATTTCTCCTTGCTAGGTGTCACCTAGAAATCCTCCTTGAGCAGAGGAGGGGATACCCAGCTCAGAAATGGGCACAAGACCTGCCCAGGTGTGCCTTTCTGCCCAGCCCAACTTTCAGTAATGGCGTCACCTTGTGACCTCAGTTTGCATTCATAGCCACCCTAATGCCGAGGACTGGGACAAAAGCAGCATTTGAGGGCAAAGATCAGCATTCAGAGATGAGCAAAATTGTTTTGGGACTGGCAAAACTTTGACTGTTATCACTTCTGCTGGAAGGCGACAACAGATCAGGCTGGAAACTTTGGTGAAGTGGAATGGCTACACCGAAGCTGTGCAGTGATGATTTATACCACTGCAGAGCCTGGGCCAGGAAGCGTAACTTACTTCTTCGCCAACTTACATCACTTTTTCTTCCCTCCTTGCATTTTCTTTGGCATTTTCTTCTTTACATTTACTTATTTTCTTCCACTGAAATTTAACATGGTCTGGACTGTTGAGCTACCAGGATATGGATTTTCTATCCAGTAGATAAAGGGAGGAACTTTCTTACATACTTTTATCTACTTAAAAAAACCAAAAAACATGGGTTGCATGGTGTTAGGTTGGAGGAGGGAAGGGAGGGGCTCCAAGAAACCCCAATCTGAAACCAGTTCAAGCCTGAAATGCTGCCTGTTTGAAGATTTCTCCCTTATTTCCTCTGATGCTGTTATTAATTAGAGAATGAATAGCCATTACAGTTATCAGCAACTTCATGGAATTGAAAAGTTCAAGTTCATTATCTTATGAGAGGAAAATAAACATAATTTTGCAAGTTTTTAAAGCAACAACAGTAATAACAATCCACCCCAAACTCCAGTCCACAGGCAGAATGGACATCTGCTAGAAAAATATGATTATTCCCCCACCCACCACCATCAAATTTAGGGATTTGTGGAATATAGGCCTTGCCTAAAGTTGCTTGGCAGAAATCCCCATTTTAAGTTCTTATTTAATGAAGTCATGTGGTAGTAAATCAAACACAGAAACAGGAATAAGTAAATCCACCACATCCTTTGAAAAAAGTATGGTTTGACTCTGTCAGCTCAAGTTGCCTGGGCAAGGAATTATCTGTATTTGTCAACTAAAAAGCGATCACCCAACAGTGACCCACCTTTTGTGTTCACCTCTGAATGCCACATGAAAGGTGGTAAATGAGTGTCAGAGAATGGAAGAACAACATCAACATCATGTTATAAAAACCAGGAGGCTGTCAAGATTTAGTACCTCCTAAAGTTGATAGAAATCTTTGCCCAGATCCTCTCTCTGTGGTTTTCTCCATGCCCTCAGTGCACTCATGAGCTTCAGAGCCAGAGACACGTCCTGGGTAGACTTTGCTACCTGAGAAATTCATTATTTGGTCCCACAGAAGCCATGTCTGTTAAACTGACAATATTTGCGGACAATGATTGAGCTCTACTAAATTACGTTTCAGTTCTCTGTCCCATCTTCCCTCTTTTTCCCCCAGAATAGATATGTTTGAATTTTGATGGCAAAAACTCTATGGAAAAAGTAAGTTCAGTGCAATTTGCAACTTTGTTTTGAAGAAAATTTAGATGTCACCTGGAAAATCATGACAAAGGATTTGCCTTAGGAGTATGAAAACATGGATTTCATTCACTGATATGTCCAAGAAAGCAATTAGAGAAGACAGATCATCAAATAAGCTGTACAAAGGGAGAGATCTTGTTGAAAGCAGTTTAAAAATGCATTGTATCTGATGTTGCCGGGTTCCCATTTTGATCCAAATCCACTCGGATTGCTGTGTTACCCATGGCTGCTGTTTGGAATTGACTTGGTCACTCAATCATATGTGGAGCCCCTCAGCTCTCCAGTTTTTAAAGTAACTTCAGTGACAAAATACACAAAATTTGATATCCTACCTCATCTCCTAACATTCTGTACTTCTAATTTAAGGTTTTTATTTTTATAACTTGGATATACTAAGATCATGTTTTTCTGCCTGTCAATGTGTCCTGGATCCATAATTGTTTCGGAGTTGTGATTCATCACTGTGAAATCCATGTGAAAGGAACTTCCCAGAAATCCCAGGATTTCTCAGAATCCCCAACCGAAGGCCATTTAAGAAGATATAGCTCTGTAATTAACATTTTCTGAGGAAGTAAAAAAATATAAACAGCTCAAACGTGGCATTTTTACAACCTTAATAAACCATTTACCAGGTACAAACTTAAGAGGACAAGAAAAAGGTCGCTATGGAGGACTTTATTTGAACTTTAGTTCGTATTTGAACTATTTTTTGTTTAGGCTGAAATTTTCCCTGTATTAAATTCACAGTCCGCTTCTTAAAAAAAAAAAAGACAGACATTCTGCAATTAGCAAATACACAAGTATTTTCATTCTTACACTAAGGAAAGTGTTTGTTTATTTAAATTTCAAATTCTGTTTGTTTCCAAACACCTTTTCTTGGTAAATTCCAAACATTTGGGGCTGAACAAGTGATACTTTTTATTTGTAAATTTTTTCTCCTTTATTCCATTTACTGAAAAAAAATATTGAGGAAAATAATTTGCTCCAGCACTGCTCCACTGCCATTACCATGAGTTACCATGCTCTGTCAGACACGATGCTCTGGGATTAAGACTCAGGCTTCACAGGCTCCACTTATTCTATTTCAGAGCAAAGAGGAGATGAATTTGGAATGAGCCTTCTTAGCTGACTGACCTCCTTGTCCTGTGGCAGCAGGAACTGCTGCAGCCATCGGGATGGAAGTGGGTCCCACGTAACCTTACCCATGTCGAGCTCCGGAGCACCACGAGCATTACGTTTTATGGCTCCTGCAGAATACTGGGGGATACTAATTTTACAGGTGCATTCTAGCAAACTGCAGTCCCTAATATCAGAATGCCATTAAAAATAATGCACTCCTTATGCCCAGGTAGTTAATTTAATATTAAATCAATAAAACATTTACTAGAGCTGGTCAGGGGCCTGGTTGCTGACAGCAGACTCAGCTCACGGCAACAAACGTCTCCTCACCCTTCACAGACAGCTGCAGGTTTATTGTGGAAGACGTCTTTGGTCCTGACAAATAGCCTCCCCAAGCCCTAATGAGTGCAGAAATTCAAAACATTTGTGGGACATTTATTAGCAGGAAAATACACCGGCCTTTCGGGAGATTTGGATTGACAGCAGCAATCATCTGTGGGCCGAGTTCAGTCCAGCTTGTGCAGGGAACACAAAATGACTTTCTTGGCTACAGGGAAAGGGATTGGAGCTCTTTCCAGTTGGTTTCGTCTCTGGGATATGGAGACTGGGGTGGAAGCTCTTCCCTATGATGATTATTCACTGTCGGAGTCATTTTACACTCCACCAGTTTCCCAAAAAAGTCCCGAGATGGCAGAGGTCACTGGGATGGGATCCATCACATCCTATCTGCTGCTGAGCACGAGCAAATCACCTGGCATGGCCACCTTTCCCTCACCATGGTCGCTTCCAAATTAACTCAAGCACTAAAGACAGGATTTTGCCAGCATGTCTGACAGGCAATGTGGTACACTGACATTAAGAGGTAAAATTATGGAATAGTTTTGTTAGTTTTTGGTTGGTTTGGGTTTTGGCTTTTTTTCATAAGAGAGGTCAACTTTCTACCAAGAATCTGAGAAGCAAAGCAGAACTTTCAGAGCAACTGCAAATGACACATCAAATAAATGTCAATAACAAAAAAGATAAGAAAAGGAAAACACCCAAGACGTATCACAATGAAGAGAACTGACCAAGCTCCCAGGGAGCAGAAATCTGGCACTTCTCTCTGAAGAATGAGCAGATATCTTCTACCCAAATGGTTTTGTGTGGAAAGTTCAATTACCTGAAAAATCCCCACACAAGCTGTTTCCCGGCATCATTCTCAGAAGGCTCGGTCTGCCACAAGCCGACAGAGCTCCAGGGACCTATGGCCAAGATCCTTCACTCAAGAAAGCAGATTGCTGTGACAGTGGCAGCAAGCATTGTTTTAGGCATATTGCCCCAAACCCACTTGCAGCAGCCTTGTTTCAGCACTAAGGATATAGGTACTGGGATGGCTGGTGGAGTCATCTGGTCCAGGCAGGTGTCTGCCTGGAGGCCAAGGTGCTTCCTGTGCTTTCCCTAAACCCTGAGGCCCTGGGATGAGCAGGGTATGCCCAGCTCTGACTTGTCCTGACGTTGTTTGTATGAGGAGCGGCCCCGCTGCACTCACGGAAACGCTTCAGCCGTAACCCACAAAGCCAAACCCCGCCAGAATTAATATTCAACTCAATCCCTGGGAGCTTCCCTTGGACATCAGCATTCCAGCACATCTAGTAGGATGAAAACAAATTTCATGCCATGAAAGCAGAAAACTGGGTGAGGTCTGGGAGCATAGTTAGGATGTGGTTTTCATAAGCTCTCAGTGCTGGCTTAACTGCTCTGATTACAGTCCAGGGGTAAGAGAGTCCCACTGACTTCAACAGGAGCAGAACTAGGCCAGAACCAAGTGGTTTTGAAAAATCCCACCCTTAGATTTATATAACAAAGAAAATAAGAATCACATGCCAGCCTTCAGAGGGGAAACTGGTCCATTAAAATGTGTATCATTATTTTAGCCACCATTTTTAATTAGAGGATTTGTGGCACTGATAAATGTGGCCTGATGGTGGCTGGGGAATGGCCTCTGGCTGGGGAGAGCTGAATTTCACTGGGGAGAGTCATAAGGATATCACAGGGCCAGCTGAAAGCAATGTGTTGATGTTTCCCTTCGTTTAAAAAAAAAAGTATTTTTTAAAACCCAAACATATTTGTGGAGCGAAAGAACTGTCAATTGAAAGGAAAATAAAATCTCCTACCCCCATCTAACAGCCTATTTCTATGTTCTTGTGTTCTTCCTGATTTATGACAAAAACATCTCTGGAAACCTAACAAATCTCTTCATTCCACCTTGCATTTGGGATGAACTCTACAAAAACTGTACAGGAAAATGTAGGCTAAAGCTTTTTTCACCAGTAGTTTTTGATAAGAAGGTAACAGTGTCCCAGCTCGCCACCGTGGTCCTGCTGGGATAGAGGTAACAGGTGGGACATGGTGTGATGCAGAGCTGAAGGGGCAGGACTTGCTGCTCCAATCTGGAACACCTTGCTTGCCTGCCCATATTCCAGGAGTAAAGGAAGAGTAGGACAAAAATGCTATTTAAAGGCTGTAAACCCCAAGCTGTTCCCTGAAGCAGGGCTTTGGAGCACATCACCACTTCCTTGGGAGGTTTCAATAGGAAGCAGAGGCAGTTCCCAAAGGGTCTGAACATCCATGATCAAGGCTGGGGGGCACACACAGACAACAGCTGGTGTTTGTCCCCAGGTGTGTGGGGACCTGGCATGTTCTCGATATGACAGTGAGCCAGCAAAGACTCACAAAGAGGACAGATTCATGGACGCTCAAACAGAGGAAGAGGACAACTGGGACACGATGGCATCTTGGCTGTGCAAGAGGAGATGCTCCCGGATGTATTCACTAGCACCAGCAGAGCCAAAAGCAGGGCCAATGCACTATTTCAAGGATTTGCCATCCCCAGAGATAGAGGAAAATGGCCACTGACCTGTTCCTTTCTTACCCCAAGTGCTCCAGCTGAATGTGGGACCTCCCCATGTGTCTTGACTGGAAAGTGCTGTCACCTTAATCCCAATGCTGTCAGCAGAGCACTTATCAAGCTGATGGATCAGGTTGGGCTAAAAACAGTGCCTGTGCTTTGGAGTACTGTAGTTGAGTCTTCCCATCACTCCCAAATCCCTGCTGGTTGCTCTCTGCCCTGCCCTGGTCCCACACACACTGATTGTGTTTTGCTGGTGCCCTGGCACCTGCTGAGCTCACTGCCGCAGGCTCCTGTCTCTTAAACCCTCACCCACACCCTCCACACGGGGTCCTTGTTGGCAAAAATGCACCATGGGTCAGACTCAGCTGGTGACAGCTCTGCAAAACCAGGTCTGGTCTCTGCTCCCACCACTGCACAGGCATTGAGTATGAAAAGTCACTGTGAACAAGTCATTAACAATGCTGGGTGCAGAAACTGGAACCCTGGGGGGATGTTACCACCCTGCCCAGGTTTAGGCTCCTCATTCACCTTCAAAAGCACAGTGGAGGTTTCTCCTCTGTTCTGAGGAGCCTGGGGAGGCCCAGCTGAGGCTCCTGGCACCCATGACCCAACCAGGATCTTCATCTGCCACGTGAGATGTAAGCTCAGAGGCTTCAGGGGAAAGGATGCTTTTATCAAACATTTTTGCCATAGCAGACACAGGGAGCTCTTGGCTGAGTCCCTCCACTCTTTCCCCTGCTTTATTTGCACAGATGTTTTTGCCAAGGCTTGTCATCAGCTTGGGGAGGGGGTAGTTGAAAAAAAAATAAAAATAATAAAAATGACCGAACAAGTTGAAGAAATTGCAAACAGTAAATCTGGCGCTCACTAGGCTGAGCCCAATAAGTTGCTGAGGTTGTACTTTTCAGATTCGGTTTTAGGCTCTTGTAAATTTTCAGTTATTTTTAACCCACCTTTCTGAGCGAGCCTAGGAATGAGAAAGTAATTGTTTCATCAACTCGGGCTATATAAATCTCCTCGGGGTTTATTATTTGCTGTTTCATTTTACTGGCACAAGAGCTCCTAGGAAAGTACAATAACCCACTCTTTGATTTACAACTTGGAAGCAGGCACACGCTGAAAACCTGAGCACACAGCACCTGAGGAAAAGTGCTCCGAGTTAATTGAAAAGCTTCAGGAAACTGGAATTCCTCGCAGTGATACTGTCACATGCGTCAGCCACCAGATGTAACTCCAATTTTCTGCTTTCATAATAAGAATCCAATTGATATCCCCAGAAATAAAAACCTGCAGCCAGAATAACAGCACATTTATCATGGGCAGGTTTAAACCCTGTAGGAAAGCTGCCCTCAGCACAGGGGTTAGTAAGTGCTGGGGGTGCTTTTTTTTACAAAAAAAGCTTTTTTGTGCATATGCCTGTGCATACAGACACACAGATATCCAGAGCTCCAAAGGAAGCCTAGGATGAGAAAGAGGATGTTGCCTCTGGAGAGGAAACACAGGGAATGGCATTTTTTTGGGGCCAGATTTAGAGGTTTCCAGCTTAGGCAGGTTTCACACTACCTTCAGCGGGGTTTGTATTTTGTCAGGATGGGGTTTGTTGTGCAGTGTTTAAATTGCAAAAACTTCCACCTTCCTGCCCTAAGATTTTACTGGGTTGCCAATCTGTAACATCCCTGAAAACAAAACCCCTTTGCTCCCGTACTTACAGGACACCATACTTGGGTGAGAACTCACCTCAGCCTGTAGGCTCAGGGGTATCCAACACCCCCAATGGGGATTTAGCTGTCCTTGTAAAGCTGGCAGGCACTTGTCTAATGTAAACTTTCCCATGGAGATCTTACGTACATTAGGGTGAAAAAACACCTTTAGTTGTTTTCTGACCAGTTTTAGGCAATGTCTGACTTTACTCAGACCAGATGGAGTTGGTTTAAGGATTTTTGTTTTTAAAAGGACAGCTCTGCCTCTGGATGAAGCACAAGTGCCCATTTGCCCCATTTTACAGGTGAAATGTGCTATTTCAGACAGAAACCACAAAATACAATGGAATTAGTGTCCCTACTGGAATTTAAACTCTTTCATATATTTCCGCATTCAGTAATCTTAGTATATTGCACCCACACGTGTGTGAAAAAGCATATATCTATGTATACGTGCAATATATATATTAAAAAGCATTATAATACTATTGTCACCTAAGCTGCATGTTTGCAACTCCAGCCCCTTCTGCATCAGAGCAGGTAGTTCTGCTGCTCCTACCCTCCTCCCTGCATCTCCTCCAAGACTATTGCAAGCTGAGGGTTTTTTAAAAAACCCCAAACTGTCAAAATTGTAGCAGTTTAATTATGTCAGTTAACTTTTGTCCTGTCATCTTATTTAACAGCCTCACCTTCGTTAGCAGAACATATATCGTGCTCAGGAGTAATTCAGCTCAAATGCAAGAGGCCAGATTACTTCTCAAGTTTGTCAGACTTTTGACATGGGCTGATTTCTCCCAGCAAACCTACTCCAAAGCCACTTATGAATAATGCCACTGCCTTGGAAATCGCCCCTGCTCAGCCCTGTCAGAGGAAGACCAGGACAGGCTGCAAGCCCCACTTCTGGTCATGAGGGCTTGGTGAGAACATCACCCTCCTGCTGGCTGTAGGGAGCTGGGAATGTCCCTTCTTACAGCTCCTGGATAACTAAATCCAAGTGCACAAAATGTTTGGATAAGGTGCTTTTCAGTACTTTATGCAAAGTGTCCCTTTCCCATCTAAGAATCTCTATTTTCATTTTTCAATCAGTTGCCCAAATCTCACCCTGTTTTTTCATGAGATTTAGAAGGATGTATCTGGTAGGAACAACCGATCTCCAGGAGCAGGCTAACGAGGCAATTCCATGGAGGAGTGGAGAGCACCCGTCATGCTTTGCCCTCTCCAAGAAGAGCCATTCCAAGGAGTCAGTCCAAAGTACTCTCCTATTAACCTGCCTCTGAAGTTTAGGTAAACTTCCTGATCACTTAGACTTCCAATTTATTTTTAGGGAACTATTTCCAGTAAGTGGTTCAAGATGGATTACAGTTTAACTGGAAGCTTGGGAATAAAAAGATAGTCACAGAAAAGCTGGGTTCAATTCTTGCCTCTGCCACAGACTTCCTGTATAAATCTGGACATGCTGCTCCGGGGGGGAATTCACCCACCTAACTCAAAACATCAAATTTCAATGGCTCTATTAAAAGCTCAGGCTTCCATTAGAGCCAGAGGAGTGAGATGGGCTGGGGGGATCCAGAACACTTCCACGAGAGCTGCCCTCCCTGACTGGATAGGGAGCACAGGCTCCCAATTTAAGAGCATAAAGCTCTAAATCACCTCTGCCCTCCTGACATCCTTGGGGCTCAGTTTCTCACCCATGAAATATTTTCTGGATTAGTGACGGGAATAAAGTGGTACCCAAACCAAGTCTGAGTTCAGGATAGACGCAGGAGATGCACCAAAGTTTGGATTTAAAATTTTTCATTGGTGTCTGTGATTTATCAAATTTCAGATTAAAAAAAAAAGTTATAAAATGAAAATATTTCAAGTATATTTTTCTAAATTTGCTTTCCCCCCTTTTGTTTTTCTCTCCCAATGGTTGTCCCTGGGATATTGAGAAACACAGCATCACTGCAAAAGTACTCCTGGTGACGTTGGTGAAAATACCATCACAAAACTTCTGAGCTTCATGAATGGGCCCCCAAAACCAAACATCTTTCCTGTCAGTGTTTTTGAAATGAAAAAAAGTAGACCATGTATGCTGCTGAAGTAAATTAAAATTCTTCTACTATTGTCCTTTCCCAGACATATTTTGTAGGGACTTTTTTTGTTCACCTTTAGTTCTGAATGACTGAGAACACTGCTCCCTACACGTCCAGAATGAAATTATTTGAGAACACTGTTTGAAATGCCTACGAAGAGAGAGCAACACCATGGACTAGCATCCAATATTGGGTAAGGAATTTTAAAACGTGAGTCTTCACATATATCAGGTTCAGCTCTTAACAATAAACATGTTGAACATTCCTAGGGCACTTTTTTTTCTCCTGGGGATTGGTTTTGGGGTTTTTTTTTTAGGACTGTAAGTAAACTCCTCCTTCACAAAATGTCCCATTTGGGATTGATACTATATCAGTATCTGAAAATAGTGCTACTGAGCAGCTACTCAGAATCCTGCTGGTGATAAATTAAACCAGAGGAAACGGATCATTTCTACTATCAGGGTCACTGTTGTCAACTCCTAACAGGGCAATTGACTTGTCAAGTTGTCTCTGAAAGCCCGAGCTCAGATTTCATTGCCTTTCACATTTTTTTTTCAGAATTGTATACAAGGGGTCTCTGAGCCTGCCTTTCACCCTGCACTTTGGGAAATTCCAGGCACCAATCCTGCTCGTAAATTGCAGAGGAACAGTCTCAGCATGAGATGCTCCTACTGGAGCAGCTCTGCGGAAATATTAAGTACAAGAGAAGATCCAATAGGGATGTGCATGGGAACAGATGGGGATTTGCTTGTGTGTCACTATCAGACATGAGCAAGAACTTAAATGGTGAAAGGTCACTTGGAAAAGCCATGGGACATCTCCAGCAGCACAAGGAGAACAAAAAGAAGGCTGTAGCACTGAGGTTCACTGTATTATTTTGAATAACAACCAAATCCACCTGCTAGAGACCCACCAATAACATTTCCTAATTACATTTTTATAACTTACGTAACAAACTTATAAATAACTACGGTAGTTAGAAAACAAAACAAGACCAGTTCTGCATTTACAGCATTCATTCAGCAGGAAAGAAATCCTCTGTTTTAACCAAATTCCAGGCTAAAGAAATAGGTAGAGCAGGAAAAGCCTCTTGTTTTAGTATCACAGAGAGTAATGCTAGAGAGCAGAGGCAAAGCCATTTCAAGTGCTTTGCCATAATGTTTGGGTCATGCCGCTACCCAAATTAGAGTTTCAGTTTTCCAATAATGCTCTGGGGTATGCAGAAACTCAAGTGATTGCTTAAGGGAAATGTCACTATTATAAAAAATGCTTATGTTCCAAACCCAAAGTTGGTCAGTGGTCAACTAAAAAATTTCTTTTGTCGTTAAAGATTTCTTTTGGTGCTGCAACTAAATTGAAAGGGTTCTATTAGGATGATTAACATCCTTGGCTTTATTACTGATTAAATAAATAGCTCAATTTTTTTTTCTCCCCAGAACTAAGCCACATCCATTTTTCCATGGAAGACCTCAGTTTCAATGCAAATCGCTCCTGGAGGAAAAACGTTCTGTTGAAAAATAGCGACCAACTCTTATAATTATGGTTGAAAATCCAAACACACCCAGATGTGCCATAAACCCTTGTTATCTTTGGGATGTCTGAGTTTCTCTGGCGTCTTCATGCGCAGCTATGGCACCTTGAACAGGGGAGGTGAAGCAAGAATGTGTGTAGGGGGTTTCTCTGCTTGGCCCTGTGAGAATTCCTATTCCCTACACCCCCAAAAAGCCTGCTTTCCCTCCCAATTCCATGCTCTTTACCACCTCACCCCCAGTTTACCCTCTTGTCATTTCCTCTTGCCCTCTTCCCGCCGTATCACGTTTCCAGTTCAGAATTTGTAGATCCACAATTGTTTAAAAAGCAGCTCAAACTTCCAACTTATAAACATCGCTTCCTCTGTCTCCTGAATTTATTTTAATAGCTGATATTTGAGCCCAGGGGATTGTTTTAACTAACACTGTATAGTCAGAAGGAATCACTTTCCTCCAGGCTACCTCTGGGTCAACAGCATAAGGCAAGACCCCCTCACATTTCATTACCCAGGGATCAGATCCCCTTTCCCAATCCATCACTCTGAAGCTCATTCCTCCTATTCCTCTCAGATTTGCCTGCATGATTCATGCGGTGCCAAATCAACAGTATATTTGCTTTTTTCTCAGTTCATTGTTTTTATTTGCTTACATGTTCCCTGTCATAGTTCAACTCATAAATCAAGGCTGGTTTATTTTTTACAAACCCGTTGAAAGTCTGAGCCAGTTTCCACTGTTATGAAAGACTCCCAATACTACACGTCCTTTAACAGGTGGAAAATGTCTGTGGAGGCTGTCTGGATGGGAACGATTTTCTAACTTAAAGACAAAGTAGTGTTTATTTATGGCTTAATCTAATTCCAAAACAAAGTAACAGTTCCCTGCACCGAATTAGCTCCTCATGATGCTATTCCACTCACATATGGCTTTATTATTTAAATAAAAGATGTACTATTGAAACAACTTCTAGCTATTAAACACCTGGAACTGATTACAGTGAAACAATGTTTCTGAGATATTTTACCAGACCATTTTCTCTTAAGACAACCATTAAGTGTCTGTCCTGACTAAATCTGGTACTAAAAAAGCAAGCAAACATCCCAAACACACTTTCCCCCTCCAACCATTTTACTTAACCTTTACTTTTTCAGGCTTAGATCAAGCGCTGCTGATTTACCAGGTTATCAGTGGAACAACACCTCTTTCCTGGTGATCTAGACATGGAGAAAGATTACAAAGAACCCCTCCCAAAGCTGAGTTTTGCTGGAAACAGAAGCTCACCTATCCCACCAGGTACAACAGAGAGGAATTGCCTTTGCAGGTCCGTCCTGCCTCAATCCCACTCACCAAACTGGAGGGCAATTAGCTGCTCTGAGTGACAGGTCCACCCCCACCCTGGCAATTCTGTGTGCTGCGGAAGTTTAAGAAATAATTTTGAATAACTGAAATGTTGAATTTCCGTAATGTTTCCTTCCGATTTGGACACACAACCGTTTTCCAATATTTTCATTACAGTGAGAATAAAATGTTTTATACACCATATTGTTTTAGACAGGAAAGCCATAACATTTATCTAAAGAATGCAAGAAAATTTTGTTTGACAATTATGAGCTTTGCTACCTTGCTTTTTCTTCAGATGAAAAATTGACTGAAACTGACCTTTTTCTTGTAAGATACTTCAGATTTGACACATCAGCATTTTCCAACCACAGCACACTTCGAAAAAACCTCACCCAACTTGGACAGTCCCTGTGAACTTGTAGTCTCTGCTTGTTCCTTTCCAGCTCTGAGATCACTAGGGATGGATCCAATACTAGGTTTCCATATGCCAAGAAACCTTTTGTCCCACACACAAGCTGCCATCTCACAGAAAAATCACTTCCAAGTCTCCTACTAGGTGGAGTCAGGAACCTGTCCTTCAAGTCTTTGCAAAAATCCCTGAATTAATCTGCTGTAAAGCCATCAGAAATAGTTCCTTCTTCCTAAGCACCAGGACTGTTTTTAATCAAGATCAGCTCTAAGTTCAGATCAGGTGTTTGTGAAGCCACGTTAAAGTTTCTGTCATTCAATAAAAATTACAAGAAACATACAGGAAAATTAAGAAAGCAGGTAAAGTTATCAGGAACCTATTTTGCTCCCCAAAAAATCAGCACGCACATTCTGTGATCAGTTTCAGTAGGCTCAGCTCCCCAGCTGAAGATGGCACTGCACTAATCCTTGTCAGTGGGACGAGTGAGAGGCAGCAGTGGGAGGCGAGACCAGACACATTCTGAAGGAGATGAGGATATTTAGTGATGGGAACAAACAGCCAAGGGCCTGGGATTCCCTGCCACAGGCTGATAAATTCCCATCTCCCGAAGCAAGACGGCAGAGGTGATTTCTGGACAGGCCTCCATAGTCAAACATGCAGTTGTATGCCCTGCGCTCCAACACCTAACAAAATTCAGTAGGCCAGAAATATGGATTGTCCAGCTAAGTATTTCCTAATGTTTTAAAATAAATTATTTTCTCTTTCTTTCAGTTTGCCAGAACAAGAAAGTAACTCTGCCCACAACCCTTAATTAGATGAGCTCTAACGGCTGGAAAAAATAATCCCATTTTCAGGCACACAAACCTTTTCTGTGTGGGTCTGTGTGCCCAAAACTGTTCCAGCTGTACCTAACAAAGAAGATTACCTGTACCTGAGAGCCTTGTCTGCCTTATATCCACAGACAGTCCAGGCTCCTGCAGCACCACAGCTTTAACTGTGCTTTTCAACATTCCTGGCACAGCGAGACCTTAAGCTTGGGTTTTACCTCTGGAAGTAACAACATACTGGAGGCAATTAAAAATATTAAAAAAAAAAAGGGGTGCTTGGTTTCTATTTGTCCCTTTCAAAGCCTCCCCCACTGAAACTAAAATTACATAAATCCAATTAGGAAGGGAACTAAAAAGGTTTAGATTTTTATACACTCCTCTAAAAGACTGGATTAGTTGTTGCAGCCCCGGTGACACACGGCAGGATGCTGCTGGTGGACATGGACCCGGCTTGGACAATTCCTGCTTGCTGCAATGAAAACAAGAGGGTTGTTGCAATGCACTCAGACCCATTATTATTAATCTCCTCCAGCTTCTGGGCAATTTTTGAATTGTTCCTCAATTTTTTAAAAAGTGATTTATGGGTTATGGGGAGAGAAAAAACAGGGGTTTTGCAAATAGCCCCTCCTATTCATTCCATTTGAGAGCATTAATTTTTCATTGTCTGTAATTGGAAACAAAGTGCATTCCTACTCGGATCACATGCGGACAGCTGCCCTGATGTGACTTCATGTACAACAAACCTCCAGTGTGGTTCTGCAGGTTTCTTGCAGTAAAGTTAACATGCATGGGTTTGAAATCCATGGAAGTGTGTCTAAAGGGCACCTCTGATGAACAGATCATGTAAATTGCTGCTTTGAGAATATTCCTCCACTTTGGAGGTGTGCAGATTAAGGCAATGACCTGAGATACCATAAGCATTCCCAACACCTCCTCCTTCTAATTTAGAGTCAAAGTCTTGGGTAGGATTTTGCCTTTCCTACATCTAGGCAGGCCCCAGAAAATTCCCTTAGAATGGAAAGAAAGAAAGAAAAATAAAGAGACATAAATGGCTGTTTCTAAAATACAGAGTTTTCCATTTCTCCAGGTTTATCTGTGTTCCTAAGCCTGGTAAATGCAAAAACGTGAAATGCAACCACATGATTTTATTGGTTTGACAGCCAATTTCCCAGGCTATAACTTGCCTTTAGGAAATGTGGCTGAGAAAGCCAGTCCATTAACTTCCCTGCTGCTCTGAGCAAGCAGGAGAGTGATGGTTTCAACAGACAGAAGGGAAGAGGAATGATTCCCTGTGCCATACCTAGCTTCAGTTTTAAGGAGACTCCCATTTGACTAAAACTCTTTTACAGTGGGAACTATTTATAAGGCCACAGATAAACGAAACTGTTCCTGTAGTTTCTGAGGAAGTCAAATAAAAACAAGTTACTTTGAGTCAACATTTCTGGAGAAAAGTAGGTAAAGAGAAGGCTTCACAATGAGGGTCGATGTCAGGAAACTGAATCCCTGGAAGGATCCTGGGTGTACTTGGAAAGCCGCTTCACACAGGGAGGGTCATTCAAGAGTCTGCAAACCATCTTTATTTGCCACACAAGTTAAGCTTGAGGATTTTGCCTGAAGCAGCACAGGAAAAGCACATCTCATTTCTTCTGTGAGCAGATTTGTGGGACTGCAGAGCTCTGGTGTCAGCCGGTTTGGAAAAGGGAAGATGTGCTTGGGTGGGTGCTGGCACCCAAGGGCAGCAGGTGACAGAGAAAACTGAGACACGGAAATCCTGACTCTGGGCCAGGCGTGGTGACCCACCAGCTGTGCCACAGCAACAAGCCAAGAGAACATGAAATAGTTAAAATTCCCAGAGACAGTTGTGTTTATTTTAAACCTCACAGCAGCCCTTGAAATGAAGGAAAAAACCCTTCATCTCCAACTGCAGATAGACTTAAGCATGAAAATGTTGTGGGGGAACTCGTTATTAAAATACAGACCACACAGTGCAGGCTGAACCAACTGAGAAGGTATTTTTGTTTCCAATGCTAAATTCACTAGAGATATTTGTTTCACTTACATGAACATCACTCTTGCTAGGTACTGTACAGAAAAACAGCAACAGGGAGCCCCTCCTGAGCCCCTCAGCCATCACAAGGAATATAGAGATACATGCATAAAACACCTTCTGAAAACCAAACCTCCCTTAAAAAAAACCCAAAAAACCAAGTTAATTTATGCTCCATATCATGTCCTGATTATTGCAGACTTAGACAGAGATGATTTTTTTTGTTTAAAAAGTAAACAAAAACTGGCATGCTGCAAGAAAAGCGATTGCCTCAATAGAGAAGTGCCCATTTATGTCATCCCACAATTATTTTGAGCACTATAGTTGAGGTTAGTCCCTCCAAGGCATGTACAAATTGCAAATACACACAAATAATAATGCTCATACTTTTGGAAAATGTGAAACCCTTTGTTTTGGAAAGGTTGTTCCTATTATTTGTGGCTTGCAACTGTCATCATTATTCAAGCCTTGTCTTCTTTCATGATTGTTCTGCAGCTACTGGGTGCTTGAGAACTTCCCCAAAATTAATATACTTCAAAGAACCAGACATTTTGTATATAGCTTAATTACAGCCTATATAATTAAGTTTTAAAATGATAAAAACTCTTCTGTGCCATAAGTGTACTCAGACTTCTGCTCACAGGCAAGCCACTACATATCATCCGACTGAGCAAAGGGCCAAGAAATTCCATTTCATTAATTGTTTCCTCCAAATCCAAAATGTAATTACATATTTTCCAGGGACCTTTGACATTTTCACACTGTGGCTTGGAATCTGATCATACCCTGAAGTAAACTGCCTGGCTGGTCACAGACTTCACAAAAAGAGATGGGTAGAGAGGTAGATTTGGCCTTTTGCAGACTGTGGAGAGGAGGGAGCTGCACAGCTTCGGGTCAGGTTCTGTTAACAGAACCTTGCAAGGATGAGCTGAGCTGTTGGATCAGGTAATCACTTTCAGAGGATCAGAAAAGGCATTGGGAGAGAGGAGAGCTTTTCTTTACCACAGTCATAGCTGGTTCACACAGGAGCTGAAAGGGGTTTTTGAACTTTGCCTTTCCCTGAGTTTTGGCCCTGCTGTGTTTCTGGGCTCTATTTGTGAACACCAAACCCAGCCTGGGTGAGCAGGCAGATCTGATCCACACAGATGTAATGCTCTAACACTTGATTCCTCCAAGAAACATCCCACCAGTTAAGTGTTGCCAGGAACTGGCACCCAGGGCGGGCAGGTCCTTGGGTCTATCACAAGGTGCAGTGATTTTATTAATGAATAACTTCTTACTAATGAACAAACCGTGAATGAACTCACTGGCTGAGAACTCCCTGACTCCCATCAGTGGGGCCAGCCCTCTGTTAGTGTCAGATGAGTGTGCTGTGTGCAAACACGTTAGCAAATAGCTGGTTCATCTACTTTTGTGTAGAGCACATTAGACCTCAGTGCAATCAACCCTAAACTTCTGCGAATGTTAAATTCACATTAAAATTCAATTTTTAACATAACACCACATGGGATTTTTTAATCTCAAAATGCTTTTCTTATGTTGTTTTGGATGCCTCAGCTCCTAGACAAAACATATTTCTTCAAAACGTCATGCTGTTTCCCCTCAGTTTCACATACACGAGAACAGCACCTTATTAGAAACAAAATCGATGGGTCTCCATGAATCATTACGTGGAGTTTGGAAAGGAAAAAAGAAATTTGGCAAGCCTTTAGTCAGTAATATGTGCTTCTAAAACCTACTCTTTGAAAGGGCCAAGTTATTACATTGTGAAAAGTAGTTACTCAGCACGTGCTGTAACTTTTCATAGGGATTTTTAGGCCAAATTTAAAGAGTGCTAATGATTTTGAATGCCAGACTTGAGACCCTACAGCAGGATGAGGTTTTAACAAAACCTGAACAACTGCCTTCCCTCCCCCAGGTCATGCCTCTTTAAAGAGCTGGATTTTTGGTGCCTGAAAATTAAAGTACCCCACATCTCCAGGCATGGAAAGTCTGGGCCCTCATCTGCCTTTCCATACATAGAAAGTAAACTCCCACTCAAGGCAGTGGGACAGCTCCTGGCATCCACCAAAATACGCTGGCACCCTGGGAACATCGTTTATTATTAGGAATAAGGAGAAACCACAACTGGAAGTGCCTTGTTCAGCAATGTGAGCAGTGACAGGGCACATCAGTTCCTTTCAGACTGCCTGGTTCTGGTACTGGGAGCAATCTTGCCATGGAAACTTGGAGCCAATTTTTTCTGCTTCTCAATTCCCTTCCCTAATTCACCTATCACTCCGGGGAAGCCTGGCAAAAGGTTTTCTGACAGAGGCTTTTACTGAACACTTTAGAAGATGGCATAACCTGAGGCAGATGTGGGGTAAGGGCCAGCACCTACTACTTGTTTATTCCTCTTGTTCATTTATTTTAATAAACAAATAAATAAAACACTTGCAAAGGCAGACTAGAGATAACACATAATTAATGAGATCACAATTCTTGGAGCCTGCTGAACATCATAGACAGGTGTTGTTGTGGGGAGATCAAGGGAGCTGAACCTGATTCCTCTACTTCTGGAACTCTGACTCAGGGGAGGCCAGCAAAGCTGGAGCCCTGCCGTGAAGTGAGCAGGCAAGAAACCCCAATTTTATGAACCCCAGTGCACATCCCGCCAGGCATCAGCTTCAAGCCCCTGAACTGCGTCCGGGTTCCCCATCCACCATCTGGTTCCCCAGCGGCAATGATGCAGCTCCACTGCAATCCAAACCCTTCTTTAACATTTCCCAGAGAAAGGGGAGATGAAAACAAAAGGATCATTTACTTCCTCTAATTGAGAAACAAGATAGGAAGACAGATAAGCCAAGGAAAATTGGCACAATTCCACAGACTTCAACTGATCCTAGAGAGCAGGGTGATGAGCATGGCATAAAGAATATGAGCTTGCTACTATTACTGCCCTGTGACAGCAATACCAGGCTGTCACCTTACACATCTCATCTGGGGAATAAAACCACTTCATAAGGGAGGTCTGTACTACCAAAATGAAGTCACCCCCATTTACCCAGAAGGAGTTGCCCCAACACTTTTTTCCTTGTCACTCACAATCTGATTCTTTTCTTGCTAGGACAAAAATAATACAGAGCTAGTTGTTGCCAAATATCCACTTTTGAAACTCAGGCCCAGTCATTTTTAGCTAAGCAAACTTGGCACAAAATGAGTGTTGCCTATGGACAGAGTTTATAACGTGGGAAGTTTGCCAGGATCCTATTGCAGCCTACTTTGAGGTCTGGTGCTTCACCTTCTCACCCTACAACAAAGATTAAATAGTCTTCTAACAAGGAAAAAAAAAGAACACCTGATACTATTTTTCTCTTCCCTCCCTAGGAATTACAGTCCACAGGAGATGAATTTCAATAATGCCATGAGCAAAAACATGGCTTTGCCTGAAGCCAGCAGAACCTCTCTGGGCTGGGATTATTTGTGTGCAACACACATGTATACACAGCCAGCTTTAACAGGAGCCTGGGAGAAGAGCTCTGCTCTCACTGGGTTAAGGGCACAAACAAAAATATGCTGTTGAAAATAAAAGATTAATAACTGCTATGAAATAATGCAAAGCCACAGGAACTTTCCCTTTAGAAAAATACTGGGCAGCTCCAGGGTACTGCAGAGGAAGGACTGTGACACAACAGAGCTCATACATCACCCCATCAGGGCAGAATGGATCCCAAAGCAATCTCCTGAGGAGCAGACCTGACAAATTCCTCTGGGCATTGCTTGGATCTCCTTGCTGACAAGGGAGATAGAAATGGAAGACTCAGCACCATCTTTCACAGTCTTTTCTCACCTGAAGCATCAGCAGGTCTTCAACAAATTCCCTGCTTTACTCCTTGCAGAAGGGAAACTGCAAAGGACCAAAAAAAGCTGGAACATCCCACCAGGGAGGAGAGCCTCCACTCTGTCAGAGCCTGTGCACAACTCCCACCTCAGCAACCTTGGTAAAGCGTTTGGCATTTCCTGGGTATGACACAGGACACAGAAAAAGAGCAGGATGGGGATGTTCCCCCTGACCAGCTCTGCTTCACCTCTCTGAAAGAACAGCTGAGACAAGAAAGGAGGGTGTGGGTGGGAGGGAGCCACGGAAAGATTGATGCAAATTCATTTTTAAAAGCCAAACAGATGAAAATAATTTTCACAGCCCCACAGCTGTTCAGTGGATTTCTTTCTGGACCAAGCCTGAGAAAAACGTGGTGTAGATAACAACCCAAACTTGGGGCAGACCAATGTTGTGGAATCAAGGGCCTTCTGCCCTTCCTGGCAGTGTGCTCCCGGGGAGAGGAGCCTCTGTCCTCTCTCCCAGCCCTTTTCCTCCACCTGACACAGCCACATTCAGCACACTGCCCTTTGCCCATCCCTCTCCCCTCCACACTGGCTTCCCAGGTGCTGGAGAGGATGGGCAGCGCTGCTCCAGGCTTTCTCCAGCTCCCTGTCAGCACCTCTCAGCACAAGGCACGTAGGGGAAGAAAACCTCAGAGAGGGAACAGACATCAGCCCTGACACCGCACCTCAGGGCGATGCTGCCAAGCCTCGGACCACAGGACTGACAGACGGACTTACAGCTGCACTTATCCCAGTTATTTTCCTATAAACCAGCCCTGCCAACAGCCAGCCAGTGCTTTCTGCAGCTTCCACTGCACTTTGTGGAGCAAGATCTTACACTGGTTTTTAAAGGCTACAAAAAATCTCTCTGTTTTGGAGCCAGACAACACATGTTCAGGAACTTACTGTTGTGCTCCACATCCCGGTGCCTGGTAGGAGGCAGAAGTGCCTTTTCCAGCACAGGGAAAGCAGGAGGCCCCGTGGGCAAACCGGTTCCCTGAGGGCTCCTTCTGGCCAAAGACAAGGCCCAGTACAAAGTGATGGTATTGCTCTGCATTGGACCCAAGGGTTTTCCCCCTGAAATCAGACTAAGCCTGTCACTCATCCTCACCAGGCTCTGGGAGTGGCCTCAAAGAAGTGATGGGGAGTATATAATGCTACAATGTTTTCAGGAGTCCAAGCTGGCACCTTTGCCTGCCTAGAGGTTCCTAAGTGGAATCAAAAACCTTGCTCTGAATGTTTTCTCTGGGACTGTTTCATTAAATGAAAGTGTTCAAAACTGCTTTTATAAAATTGCTGAGGCTCTGAAAGCAATACCTGGAGAGACAGGAGCAGGGCGACTGGAAAGCAACTGCTAAAGGCGACACCAAATGGGACTGAGCACGAATGCTAAGCCTTGAGGTGGGCTTAGGGCACCTGAGCTCAGCAGCTCCCCTTCCTCGGTGTATTTAACCCCAAAACACACTTGAACCCTTTGGGACAGGGAACAAGAGGCCTGGGAGGGCTTCCTGTCCTCAGGGCACTCCCCTCGGCGCAGCCCCCGCAGCCCAGGGTTATCACATTGCACGTTGTTTATACACAATGGCACAATATAAAATCCATTTGGAACCTGGGCTCACTCACTGCTATTAAAGAATCCATCAGTGAATTTCATTTTTTATTGGTTCGCTTACAAAACTCACAGCAGTGTGTTGTGTTTATTTTTCCAGAGCACCAATAAAAATCTTTTTGATTAAAAAAAGAAAAAAAGGAGAGAGGGAAAGAGAGAAAGAAAGAAGAAGAAAGAAATGAAAAGCTGACCTGGTATAACCCAGGCGAGCGCTGAACCTCAGCAGTGCTGGATAAAATGAGCTGAGAGGCAGCAGAGCCAATTGCTGAGCAAATGCTCGACTGTGGCTGGAACCAGGAAGGACTGAAACCTGTTTATGGCAGAATTTTTGTTTTATAAAAATAAGCGCAATCAAACCCTGCTGTATTAAACCAGGTTTTGTCACAGACCAACTGCTGAAGGGAGGGCAGAGCAGATGTAGAGCCCCAGAGTCAAACACACAGGGCCAATCCTGATGGATGCAGCCAGTGCGGTAAATACTCCAGGTATTTATGGTGCTCCCTTGCCACATTGCTCCAGAAACACCAAATAGTCTATTCCTGGTGTTTCTTTAAGCTTTTTTTTCTTTCTTTTCTCATTTACAGGCATGCTTATATCTCAAACCCAGCTTGGCCTTTGTTCAATCCTGCTACTGCTACTGAGCTGGGAATTGTATGTGAGGTGAAAACCACCATGAAATCCGGTAATGACAAAGACCCCGGTTATATTAAAATCACCCAGGCACCACATTGTGCCTGTACATATACAGAAAAATTGTGGATATGGCCTAAGCCAGGGCCACCAAGTCCTGCACAGGGAGGTGACAGCCTGGCTGCACTGCAGTTATGGTCCAGGTTTCCAGAATGATGTCCATGAAGAGCAAATCTAATATTAAATTATTGAGCCACAGGATTTTAACTTCCAGGGATATAAACTGGTTGCCACCCCACATAACTGCAAACATATTTTAACTACATTATTATGAAAGAGTAAGAAATAAAATTTGTATCTTTAAGGCAAAAATATATCTAAACATAATTTCCTAAACACGTAATATCAATTCTATATTTGATAGAGCTGGTTATTCTTTTTCCTTGAAAATCAGGTTAATTCTGCCCCTCTTCATCAATTATTTCTCAAAATATAAATTTGTGCACTTTTTAAGAGCAAGCAATTAAAGGAAACAACTTGTGTAAAACAGACATGATTTTTCCCATCTTATTTAAGAGAATATTCAAAATACCAGCTAAAATCTATATATGGTTCAAATATTTGACAAAAATGCAAATACAGTAAAGAGAAGAATTTCTGACATTTCATTCTTGTTCTTTTTTTTTTTTTAATCCACCTTAGAAAAAGTGAGAAAAGAAATCCTATTTTATTCACAAGTTTATCAGTTATTTTACCTATTACGCTTTATGGGATGTTAGTGAACTGCTCACTTTGGCCATTCATTATTAATTACTAATTCTCGGCTGGCCATCATAGGAAGTGGCCTCACAGTACCACAGACATGGGGTTTCGGTGGGAATTCCATGGACATTCATAAACCAGAAACATCTCTCTGGGCAAGAACCAAGGCACAAAGCGCACAACTAGAGCAGCTGTCCAGGATTGGAAAGAATATTTGCACTCACTCGCTTTGTCATCTCTGGTTATCTTTACAGGTGCTCTTTAGAGGACCACAAATCATGCTGAAAATCAGCTCATGTTGCTAAATCCCTTGGAGGCTTTCCAAAGTCCTCACTCTGGGGCTTGTCTATACTGGGAAACTAATCAGGCCAGTGATCATGGGACAGGTACTTATCAATACCTGCATGGGTGGACACTGATAGTGCTTTTATCCACTTGGGAAATAAGCCATTAAATAACCCACAGAAGGCAGCTGAGCAGGAGCATCCACTCTGGGCCCTGCTGGGATTTGTATTCACTTGCCAGTTCCTTCTCCTGCCAGCCAAGCCCTTGGCCTGCAGATAAGGGGCTGTCAATTGAGCGGGAAGTTTGTCCCATCAAAATCTCCAAATTCTTGGGAAAGACCAAGCTCTGTAAGAGCTGCAGCCTGTGTTTTCTTGCCTCCTTCTCATGGGTGGGGAAAAAACCCAGCCTACACAAATAACACGGTGCAGGAAGCCTTTGGGGATTTAAACATGATACACCGTATTTCAGCAGGGATTTGGACAGGCTGCCGGGGGAGGAATTCCTCATGGAAGGAGGAATGCCTCCCTTGCCGTCTCTAAATTACCTCGGCGCTTCTCTTGCTTTTTTCTTTCACCGGGAGCTTTCACTTGAAGAGAAGTCATTTGCCACTGGGATGTGTGCAGAGAGAACAGCAAAATCAAGCCGCTATTTTCACAGAGGCCTTTTCCTTTCCGCCCCGTCGGCAGAACAAATCTTACACAGACACAAGAAAACTATTATGCTAAGCCTGTTCCCAGGACAGGAAAAGTCCTCTCCCATCCTCATTAACATTGTACAAAGTATCTCAGGCTTGCAAGTGCTATAGGATAGGCTTGACAGACACGGCTGTTGACCCGAAATATTAGTGAGGACTGGAAAACACCCGGCTGAAGCTTTCTGAACACAACCATCAGCGTGACTGCCAAAGAAAGCATCAGCACCCGCTACTTCATGAACCAACATGTGATTTGCAGAAACACTTACACGGCTTAAAAAGTCTAAATCCTGCTTTCAAAGGAGCTTAGTCACCGCAAAGTGATTTTGGTATCTCGGTACATTCAGGGGCTGGCCCTTGGAAGTGCAACTTTCCGTGGAAATGAGTCGTTGGTGATGAATTTCACAGAGGGAAATTCCTGCTGCACAGACATTGCAGGAGCACTAAAGCTCCTGTGAAATCCGTCTCCTCCAGCACAACTCCTACACCTCCACTCCTGGGCAGAGTGGGCTGAAGCAGCAGCAGCAGCAGAGTCTGATAACAATTATGAAGGTGGGAAACGTGGAGATCCCAAATGAGACTGGGATAATGGGATGGTCATGTCAGGATGGGGTAACTTACTGCATGTGCACAAAACAATCAACACACAAATTCTTTGCCCGTGAAGACACCACAAAATCACCACCCTTAACACAGAACTTGCACACAAAACTCAGAAAAAAAATAGAACATTCACATAATACAAGAAAAACACTGGTTCAATTCAACAACCAGACCTAGAGAGAATGAGATGCTTTAAAATTGGTTAAACAAGCTCAGACTTTCCTTGCATTTTGCTCAAGCCACTCAAGAGCTTTAGACCTGCCCTGGGAGACTGTTGCTCTAATATGGAATCCACACAATGTTTTAATGCAACTATTTTCAGAAAGGCTGTTGTCACAGCTAAAACTCCAACCATGTGCGAGAGACCCTTTCCTGAGTCTCTACCATCTTCCAGTTCCTTGCCATTGTAACTCAGAGAAATTAACTGCTGAAATCCTTTGCTAGGAATAGGAAGAGCTGCCGTGCCAATACCCTAGCAAAAAACAACATAGCTTACACTCTGGCAAAAAGGATAACAAACCCCAGCCAGTGCCACATGTTACAGAAATGAAGAAGAACTCATGTCCTTTTTGTAAAGGACTTAATGTATTTATCTGGAGCACGGGCAGGTAGAAAAATGGAACTGAAACGGCAAACCCAAAATGTTTGAATTCTGTAGTTGTAAATAGCTCTGAAAGGGAAAGTGGCATGGAAAGTCACTAAAAACCACAAATCAAGCTGCAGGCCAAACCCTTTGTCACTGAAAAGCCTTAGATCAGTGCTGGAGTGGCATTATTTGAATTTAATGGGCACACAGTAAAGGGTTGTTTAATTAAGCATTGAAAACTTGACATGACTGTTTAAAATACCCTTCAATCTGCCATTAGCTTTAATATGTATTAATAGCCAGAGCTTGCTGGAAATGCTCCACTGGGAGAAATTTTGGAGTGAGGAAAGCTCCAAAAATTTCTCCATGAAAATTTCCACTTTGTTAACTCTAAAAATCATGGAAAAACACCTTAAAGCAAAATATTTCATTTTGAATCAGCTCAGTAGTAATGGAAAAACCCCACACAAGTTATGTTCATCTCTAATGACATGCTGCCTGATGCAAATCTAAGTTTTGATCACTATTTGATCACTAAACCCTTGAATTTACTTTTTTTCTCTTTTTTAATGAGCTGGGCTCTTTGTTTGCACTGCCCAGAACACCAAAACCCTGGAGCCATTTGGAAGATGTCTGGAGGAATGTGCCTCTTGTCTGATGGTTGCTTCTCATTATCACTCATACCTGAAGAAATCCCCACCAAAACAAGCAGAAAAAAACCCAGAGAACTCTGAGGTGGCAATGAACAACTTTAAACACTAATTAAAAGATATTGTGAGACAACCAGAATAGCTGAAGGCATCTTTTTTCCATTCACAATGGAAACAGTGGGCCTGAAAGTCAGCTAAGACCCTACTGATGGTCTGCCTAAGAACACCCATGGCACAGGTTTGCTCCATATGAGCATCATGTTTCCCAGCCCAAGGAAAAGTGCTGTTTCCAGAATGTGAGAGCATTGTCTTCACCCATAACACCAGCTGAGCAGGCTGGTGAACTCATTCTTGCTTACCAACACCTTCTTATTTGGTTTTCCACTGTGAGATTAGATCATGCAGGAAAAGTTCACCAAATACTACTGTAAAAAGAGATGAACTCACATAAGACTTTGTTGGTCATTGAGAATAAAAAAAAGAAGTGCCTTCTGTCAAACTACTGGAAATTAATTAACTTTGAATACTCAAACACATAAACATTTCTGCAAAAACACTTTGGGATGAAAAAATTATTTACTGTGCCCTCCAGGAAAATGTACCTTGTCAATCCCTTGCCACTAAATCACTTGCTAACAGTTATGGTGTGAGGTAAATCACTGTTTAACCCTGATGAGTTTAAAGGCCTTAAAGCCTAATGAATTCTCCCATTCATTCTGGAGGTTACATCTGCTCTCCAGCTCTCTTTTAACAACCTGGTGCTGAAAAGATGTGATGTAATTTTGCTGTTTACTGAACAGGTGTCAGTAATCCTACCCAGTGATGTCAGGCCACTTGTTTAGAATTCATTTTGAGACAACTATCCGAGCTGGCACCCCGGGATCATAAAAAGGCTCTTCCCTGGGGAACTACAGCCTCCCAGGGAATCCATCTCGGAGACAGTGAGGTGTAGTTAATGCCACCACGGACAGTAGGAAGGACCAGGAGTATTTCATGAAGGGATGGGGATAGTTCTGCAAATCCTGTTGTTCAGGTCACCTGCCCAGCTCTTGGTTTGCTCCAATGGGAGGGCTCTGCTCACGCGACTGAGTGTCCCAGCAAATGGCCCTGGGCGTTCCCTTCCCACTGAAAGAGCCGGGACCACGGCGAGGGAAGCCGTGCTCGCCTGGAACAGAGCAAATGGGCTCAAGGGGTAACGTTAGAGGTCCCAGAGCTGCAGTGCTGCGCCGGCACCGACTGTCCCACGGCTCCCTGGATAATTTCCGAGTTCCGTTCAGAGTAACCCAGAGACTGAGGGTGGCCCTGTGACCACACCTCCAGGAAGGCTGACACAGAGCGCAGGGCTGGGCTGCTGCTCCTCTCCCAGGGGCTCCAGTAGTCTCTCCAGCGAGCACCTGCTGCAGGAATATCCCACATGGAGCCTTTGGGAGCTCACCATCTCCCCTGACCCAAGAAATAGGCGGGCACAGCACTGGTGCTCACTGTGTTACACCCCTGGTAGCACCTACCCAAACCCACAAAGCTGCTGGAGGGGCACTGCACATGCCCCAGGCAGCAACCGGCTCTGCATGAAAGAAAGAATGTCATGGGCAGTCAGGGTTGGACTCCAGGAATGTCTTAATTTCATTGAGAAATGGTATTTGGTGTTAACAACGTGGTATTTTAATTGTTTAATGCTCACTTACTCATGCAGCATTGGGCTGCCGGGGCTTTCCAAGGATTTTGGCTATGTAATACTGCTCCCTTGGCAGGAGGGGAATTTGAGGCAGAGAAAAAAAAAAAAAAGCAAGAATGCTGGATTTGGGTGAATAGTGATGCCTGGCCCCCATGCAACATGAGGTTCCTTAGAGCATCTAGCTTATTACCTCCATAAACTAAATAATCCTAATTAGGCTATCAAATATTTCTGGGTTTAGACAAAAAATGTCTGGTTTAACTAAACGAAACCTTTCACAGAAAATGCAAGAAGTAGATTTTTACAGCACTAAAGGTTTTAACTGAAAACTTTCCTGTCTTAAACCCACACTGAAAGTATTCCAGGTTAGCCTAAAAATGTTTAGTCTTTAATGACCATGTTAAATATTCCATGGGAAAAAAAAAAGTGTTGCTTATTAACATATCTGAGAAACAAGCTGTGTTCCTCACTGTTGGAAACACATTCCTCTAACCATATAATTTTGGGCTCTAATTTAGCATTCATATGCCTGGAGTTTTAATGGGAGATTGCTTATTTTCATCAGACCAGTAAAACAGCATCAAAACTCAATATGGGCATTTGTGCAGATATAAAATCATCTTAATTTGTTCAGGTGAACTTGTAAATTAAAGGCAACATGGAGGGACATTTGAACTCAAGTCCAAGCAAGCTTGCTACTCGTTATCAGACCTCCATGTGGATGGTCTTACTTGGCCCTAGGAAATGTTGGTTTTTGGCTTAAGAGGCTCTAAAATATTAAATCACACACTTCAGACCCAAAGAGCTCAGAAGCCTGAAAGTTTGGGTCTATTTCTTCCAGCTACGCCAGCTGTATTTAACTAAACACATCACCAAAGATCACATCTTGCTGCAGAAAGTGAGCATTGATTTAATTTTGCTTTGTAGAACCAGCTTCCTGACAATTTTTTTTCATGGCAGTGGATGTAAAACAGTAAATTTCAGTGTTTTGTTTGCTTAAATAGAACATTTTCTGCTCTGCACAAACTAATTTTCCAGGCCTGAGCCTACGTGTTTTTTAGATTTTTTCCCCTTTCAGCTTCTTTACTGGGTATTTAGCTCTTCCTTCCTTAATGGGAATTTAATAAGACCCAGCTGACAAGTGCTCGGTGAAGCGACCAAGCAGCACCTGAAGGAGATGGGATGTAAGATCCATATGAAATGCCTGAGTACACTCATTGTTATTAAAAGGATAACCAAATGAATTCTTAATGAAGGGACACTCATTTCAAAGTGTTTCCATAGCTGTTACACATCAGGAAAAATACGGAAGTTACCTCATTTTCTCCTATCCTAAATAACCTTATAAACTCACCAAAGAAGTTAATTAGCCAATATTTCTTGAAAATTCATAACAAAGTTTCCATTTTTCCGTCAGATAATTCCTTAGTGCATTCTGGTTTTTAACTTCCTTCGAGTCTGGATCATTTTGATGTGTGAACAGACATTTTGTGTTTCCATGGGTTATTTCCACAGGTTCAAATATCTTCTGTAATTGACATTTTCCTGCTTACAAAAGTTGTCAAACTTGAAAGTAGCAGTTGATTGATAAAACATGGGTTTTGTCTGTAACTTAACTTCATTGTTGGGGCTTATTGCTCGAGCTCTGAATAACTTCACTCTTCAAAGTGACCTGCAGTGAGAGTTTTGGGGGGTTTTTGGTTTGGGTTTTAGGGTTTTTTAACCATCTATGTTTTAAGCTACTTTTATAAAATAGAAAGTAGCAGCTGCTTTCCCCCTTTCCCTGCAGGTAAACCTATTCAACAATTTGTTTCCACTTTAGAATTACTTCTCTCTAAATAAAGGAGTGTGACTTGACTTTTAAAGTAAAGTCTTCCAAAGTCAACTTCATAATCATTCAGCAATATTTATCCTTTCCAACCCTGACTATAAAGGAAAAAAGGAAAAAAAGAAGAAAGCACTGAGGAGAGCACTGAAATTTGCAGCATCACAGAGGACAGCAGCTACACAGGCCATAAAGCAGCACCACAGATGCTATTTGATTTTTTAAAACTCCACAGTGTTATTAATTAATATTAAAAAACCCCCACACAATAACTACAGAAGGAGTATTTCTTCTAGCGATGAGAAATGCACAAAAGCGTGACCCAGAGCTGAGCAGGGGCTTTTTGTTGGTTTTAGTGGGTTCTGGGCCTTGTTTGTAATAAAGACACCAACAAGTCAGTACGTGCCAAAGTGATCAGTGTTGGGACAGATGGGGATGCCTTTGCCTCTGCAAAACTCATCACCAATACAGCACTTAGTGGTGGGCAACTATTTACAATTTCCCCCTGGATGTCACTTAATTATAATCCAGACACTCAGCAGCACCAGAAGGGCATCTCACATTCTCCTCTGTCGAGGGGTCACACCACCCTTCTGTTGACCCCAAGTTCTTCCTGCATGTCACACAATCATAGAATGGTTTGGACCTTAGAGACCATCTGGTTCCAACCCCTGCCATGGGCAGGAACACCTCCACTATCTCAGGATGCTCAGAGCTCCATCCAGCCTGGCCTTGCACACTTCCAGGGATGGGGCAGCCACAGCTTCTCTGGGCCATCTATGCCAGTGCCTCAGGACCTTCAACAGTAAAGGATTCCTAATATCCAATCTAAACCTGCTCTCTTTCAGTTTGAAGCCGTTCCCCCTTGTCCTGCCATTCCAGGCCCTTGTAAATAGTCTCCCTCCATGATTTTTGCAGGCTGCCTTCAGATACTGCAGTTAGGCCACCCAAAGCCTTCTCTTTTCCAAGCTGAACAATCCCAATTCTTTCAGCCTTTCATCAGAGCAAGGCTGCTCCATCCCACAATCAATTTGCTGGCCCTCCTGTGATCTTGGCTCCAACAGGTCCATGTCCTTCCTGTGCTGGCAACCCCAGGGCTGGGTACAGCACTCAGTAGTGCAGTGCCCTGGTTTGCTTCACTCCAGGCAGCACCTGGATGCAGTAAGGGAGTGACATGAGGTTGGATAAAGCCACAGAGTGTGAGGGAGCTGGAGAGGCTGAGCTCTGCCCAGGCACAGCTCTCCCACAGGGAACACCTCCAACCTCTCTGCTCCCTACTACAAGCCCCTCTGCTCAGAGTTGGCTCATGGACACTGTGCCTTGGCCAGTCTTGGCTTTAATTTGGCCCCACTGTAACCAGTGTAGTCTCAGAATGAAGTTCAATTGTCCTGGATAGGGATGGATTAAAGCAAGAGGCTTTCTTTTTTTTTTTTTTTTTGAGTTCCAGCCCAGACACAGTAGTTGCACATGCCTTTGGCACAAAACTGTTATTGCTTTCTGGAGCAGTTGTTGTTTCAATGACATGATTTCCTGCAGGGGCGTTTTAATTATGGTTGGTGTATCACCTAACTTCGTTATGTACGTTATGTATTGCTTTGAAGTTGTCCTTTGTATCTGACGGCAAGAGGTTGGAAAACAAACATGACTCTCTATTCCCTTCCCCTTGCCCTGCATTAGCTTGGTGCAGCCTTTGCTTTGGATTACACAAACATGGAGTGGATGGAAAAAGAGATCCCAAAGAAGAGGCAAGACAGAGCACATGTACCTGACACCTCTGGGCTGGCAGGTGTTTTCTGTTAAGCTGCCCTTATGAAGAATCAAGTAGATACATAAATCCCCCAAATGGCAGGTCAGGCCTGAAGACACAAAATTGCTGAAAACTATGTGTTAAATGACTACTTCCAGCTGAAAAAAATTTTTTTAAATGAAATTACAGTTCCTGAATTGAGCACATCAGTGTTGTACTGGGAGATGCTTCACTATGGCAGAGAGGTGATATTTGCAAGCATTTTCATGTAATTGCATGAAGTGATATCCCAGCCAATCACAAAAGTGAGATAAGGAATGTTTCCTGGTTGGACTGCCAAGGCAGGGAGGAAGGATTCCACGTTAGCCAGATGGCAGCAGAGTATGCACAACCTGCAGTGGGCTGCCAGAGCACACCCCAGCCTAGGTTTCCTGTTACCTGCGTATTTCTAAAGAATTTAGGTATCCAGGGCTAGGTGATGGCACTCAACTCATCATCTTCAAACACAATGCACCTCCTCCATATCCAGGTAACAAATAATTAAGATCCTCACATATATATGTATTTTTTTTAATCAATTCCATTTTTTTCCAAAAAAGCAATTCAGAAAAAAAGATGGTTCCTAAAAGCCACTGTGCCAGCAACCACATAAAGCATTTCACACCATCTGCTGCAAAGCAAGTGCCCGATGAAGCGGTCAACTGGGATATTCATTTTGGAGGAACCCTCTTTCCTTATCTTGAATGAATTTCAACAGCATTAAAGTCAGATAGATCTTGTAGGTTCATCAAAATCTTCCCCCTCCCTATCAAAGACACCAAGAGAAGGCACCACAAGAACAGCTTCTAGCAGGGTCAGTGATTATTAATGGTTTCTTCAAAAACAGGGCAACTTCAGTCCCATTCTGCCTCTCCCATGGAGGACGCAAGTTCTCATCTTTCAAAAGGAATCAGAGCAAACCATGTGGAGATTTCACTATTTGTGGTTTCAGAAAGTGGAGATGAAAGACTTCTAAGACTTTTAACTTGGGTTTGTTTTCTGCTCTGGGATGATTATGACATTAGTCACCACATGTATCATCTACCAGCCCCAGGAGACCATCCTGGGGAGACCCAGTGGGCTGTAGAAATCACTTCTTATTTTAAGGCTTTCACTTTCCCTGTGGTTTCCACCACCACAGCTGAGATCCCAGCTTGAGAGTTTGGAAGTTGAATACTTAAGGTATTTACACTGAAATTTAAAAGAAGGGTCACAATGCTGCTTCAGGGCTACGTGCAGTCAGAGATTCTCTCTTTCTATAACAAACTGGTTTTAAAGGGTTGTTTTGGTTTGGTTTTTTGCCTTGAATGCTGCACCATTCTGTGGAAATTCCTTAAAATGAAGGTGCACCTACACCACTTTTCCAAGAGCTCGGTGACTTGAACTCTCTGCTCATGGGAAACAGAAGTCCAAAACCACAGAGAAATCCTCCAGCCAGTACTCCACTCCCACTTCTAAACCCTGCACACCTGGTGTTTAACATACAACATCACCTTCTCCCACAACCCAAAGTCTGGACTTGAGCAGTAAAGCTGAGCAGGACACAAACCTGGCACATCCTCTCTTTGCTGGTCCCTCTCCCTCCTAATTTGCTGAGGCTTCTTGTCAGGTTCAAAGCCTTTCTTGGTGACCCAGTGAATAAACCTCATTAAAGAGGAGAAGAGTCAACTTCTGACGCTGAAACCCCTCAGCTCACATGCCACAGTCACACCAGCTGCCCCATGCTCACAGCCACAACATGAAAAGCCATCCCAAAATCCTATTGTTTCAGGATCTTTGAACCCAGACAGATGTCCAGGGATGAAAGGGGAAAGGAAGCCGCCGAGTTCCTTTCCTGCCATGTCCAGAAGTGTACACACAAGTCGACTACTTCCTATGGCCAGCCCCACCCTCTGAAATTCTGAGAAAAATGGGGAAAAAAAGCTCAGCTAATGAGAATTGCAGCACCGTTCACACCACAGTAGTTAAGGTTGTATTCATTATAAATCCCCTTTTCAAGGTTTCTGTCACTCCGCCATAAAAATCATTCTGGGTTGAAATTTAGCATCCAAGCTTTCTGCCCAAGGACAATATTTTTGACAGAATTTGGAAACAATTGGTTTGGCAAAGTGCAGCTGAAGTTTTAAGGAGTGTAAAAAAGAATAGTGGTTAGTGGTGTCAGATATTATTATTTTATGCTCTCATAACTTAAAAACAACTAATTTAGGTTCTGTGGTTGTTATTACTCCATAATTTCCTCTGAAATAGTTGGCCCATTCCTAATAACAAGCTCCTGCAAGCTGCTAGCACTTCTCTAAATAGAAAAATATTAGTATTCCTGGGCCAAATCTAGGGCTGCCATAAATTAGCTTAGTGTCACTGCTGCCCATTTACATCAGCTGAGGGCTTGGCCCCAGGTGTTGAGTAAAACTCATTTTTGGTGTGTGCATGTGTCTGGTTGGTTCCATGAGCCCTGAGCTGGGCAGTTCCCAGGAACTCAGAAAGCAGATGGTTAGGTAATGTCTTCAGGACCCGACAGAAGGGATGGTGCTCTCATCAAAGGCTGTTGCTAAACACGGCTTGACTTCATGCACTGCAATCAGCACCTCCACCTAGAATATGTAAGGATTTCTTGGGAAGCACGGTCACACCAGGAAGCCACGCCGGCTGCTTCCAAGCCCAAGTTAGAGCCAGGCTCCCTCACTGCAGTGAATCATTCATGTTAACTTCTCTTTCTTTGCCTCTGGAGAACTCAGCATTTAACTTCTCCTGAGTACATCTCGCACAGGACAGTGTGTTTTGGAGGGCACTACTTCCCAAGGCACAGGAACTCCAGGGCCTTCCTAGTCAGAAGGTGGTTCTGCAGTGCCTCGGGAAGTCAGGCACTTGCTTTTGAACTCAGGCAGCACTGGGGTTTCTTGGAGTGGGCTATTGAATACTACAAGTGGGATTTGGATATTTTCAGAAAGGCCCATCACAATAACCACCTGTGGCCTCCTCCTTGAACTCATATAAATTATGTTTTCTTACTGGAAAATAGCACTCGGATAAATGAGTACTTCTAAAAGATACTTTTGCACTCTCAAAGTTTCTCATTCACACATCTCACCAGGGTATTTAGATTAGAACCTGCAGGTCTTTTGTGTATATACCAGAGGAAAAGTTTTTTTCTTCCTAGTTGGGGTAATTTCTTAGTTAACCAGATAAAATTTTTCTAGCCCTAAAGCCTTAAAATTCAGCTATTCCTTCTGTATTTCCCTCAAGTTTAATATCCACATGTAAAATAAGCACTGATCAGAGGAATGGAGTCAAAGAGCAGCAACAGTAAAAATTAGCCAAGTACCATGTACAGGACACTTGGGTCCTTATCCAAAATTCACACTACTTATGCAGTTTAATCCTGGTCTAAAATTGCCTGTTCCACCAGATGCCCTTTGACAATACATAGCGATGGGATGCTGAAGTTGGCATAGCTGCCTCCTTTCAGCATGAAAAACAACAGCCTGAGATGGGCTGACTCCTCATGTCCGTATGAGAATTTTTAGGTGAACCCACACCTATCAGTTCCTCTGTGTCCATAACCTCCTGGGCTCAAAATGCCACAAGTTTACAAAGCAATTTTCCCCTTAAAGATTGCTCATTCAGATACAAAAGAGCCCAAAAAGGAGGCTCCAAGCAGTTACATGATTAAACAAGGTAATTTTTCTCCTGGTCTTTGAAGCAGGAGGACAAGGCCCCTGAGCAGAGCAGAGATGACTCCTGGGCAGTCAGAGCTTCGGTCAACAGAGGGAGGGAAGGAGCAGGAGTGGGGCTGGGCAGAGGTATTAAAACACCCATCACCAGTGCAGCAGGGACCAGCGTTGGTCACCAGAGACAAATCTACTCACCTGACAAGAGTAGTAAATTGCACAGAGTCAGATGTCAAGAGACCTTCCCAAACACTGTTTGGAAAGTCCAGGGACTGTTTATGTTGGGGTGGGGGGAAAAGTATTCATTCCTCCTTGCAATGGGTTAAGCAGCTCTTACCCCTAAGATAAGCTACTTGTGCTAAAATGTCAACAACTGACCTAATTTATTTTAGATATGGAGCAAAAGTGGCCTCTGCTATTCAAGTTTCGGTGGACAGCTTAGGGTAGGATAAAAACCAGAAGAAAAGGGATCCCTTTTCACAAAAAGGCATTATACTATCCTCTCAGTCGATGAGATTTTTCTGCTTGGGCTACTCCATCTTCCTAAATTATACCAAAGAAGTCCTCTATGCTTTGAAAGCGACAATCTGAAAGCAATGTAGAAAGCAAGCCCTACCTGAGAACTGGTTAAAAATTCAGTGATAAAAATAGCAGCTTTCTGCTTTGACACAGCAGCTATAGCTTGTTCCTGTCAAGGTGGTTTTAAAATAGTATTTCGGATCACAGCCAGAGAAAGCCCCTCTCAGCTACCATTTCAGAACTCTGCTTGGCTTCTTCCTAATCCCTGTAGCAACAAGAGCAGGCTCCTAAAAATACCCAGGAAAAAATACAGGAGCTCAATCAATCCATTATTTTCAGAATAATATTTGTAGATTCCTCATTTCCCTCTGCGATACCATCACATTTCATCATGAAAGTCAAGTTAAGGTTTTACTTGGCATCTGCACCTCTTGTGGTGAAGGAAATAGAAATTTTGGGCTTCCAACAGCTGTGGAGAAGGGCCTTGAATATTACATCATTTATCAGTTGTGTTTCCAGAAAAAAGGAAACATTCCACGAAAAGATAATTTACTTGTCTTAATAATATAAGCAAGAATTAAAGTGGAGAAATCCCTTCTGGAAGGATTTTTGACAGTTACCTTCATTTTCATATTTGCTGACTGCACATGTCTACTTTGAAAATGAATACAGTTTCCACTTCAAAAAGAAAAAAAACCAGGAAAAGAGTGTGAGAGGGAGCCTGTGATGTAAAACTCATCGACTACGATATTTTCTGGGAAGCTTACCTGCTCTAAAATCCTCATAGACAAGCACCTTGGAGAATATTAGGGAAATGTTTAAGCACATTCAGTAGGAACACACGTCAGGGTTTGGCCTTAAATAAAATGTGCATTTAGGCAAAGAGAAGTGATGGATCCAAAACTGTACAGAATAGATACACATTAATGACATTTTCCTAGTCAGAAGAATTGGAAATAGTTCAGGAGAAGAGGAAATGGTAACTTGTCCGTTCCCATGTTATCATTAGTGCTGCTGTTAGTGGCAGGACCCAGTTTCCTCTGCTCCCATGAGGTCCCCTCTGTGCCAGGCACTGTGTGAGCACAGAAATCCAGAGACAAACCGCCAGCACTTTCCTGCATGTACAGTCAAAAGGCATTTTGGACAGAAGGGCACTTCTTGCACCAGGAAAACTAAAGGCCAGGCGGGCCAAACCTCATTCTCCAGCCTAATGAGGACCTAGGTAAATATTGCAGGGAAAATGTCCACAAGGGAGTGGATAAAACAGACTCCAGGATGGATATAACTGCCCTCAGCACAAATCGCCTGGGGATTCCTGTAGAAGTGACAGTGAAGCAGGTCCCACTTGGGACTAATCCTGGTTACCTTTATTGGATGCTCCTGCCCATGTGAGTCTTCAACTCTTTTAGTAGAGTGAGAACTTAGGGTCTGATCTCCAAACTGTTTTCCAATTTCCATTAAATCCAAGGTGCCTACATGGTTTAAAATTTATAATATGGTAATTTCCAACGCTGCTCAGAACGAGAGCTTTCCATGCATAATTTCTATCCACATAAAAAAAAAACTTGTTCATGGATGCAGTTCAAGAGGAGAGAAAAATAACTGCAAGTCCTACTGAAACCAGCATACCCTATTGCTACTGCAAAAAAAGGTGGCTGGGGTAGAAAGCCTGTCATGTAACACAGTCCCAGTTCAATAAAATTATGATGTCTGCACAATGGTTTTAGTTATTTTTTAAAATCCAAGTATTTTTTGCAGACCTGCATGTTAACTCAGTCACTCAGGGTAAGCTGGTGCAAACTTATCCCTGAAGCTATAATAAGATACTAATTTTTGCCAGAATGATGCATTCAAAAATCCTTGCTTGGCCACTGAGGGATGAGATTGCCTTACCAACTGCAAATTTGAAATAAGATAGATTTATGTTTTACTGGTCTCTCCAGCACATGTTTTCAAACCTTTCTGTGCAACCACAAGGAACAGAACCCCAAATATAGAAGCACCATCAGACAGACCTATTTATCAGGATCCTGTATTAATTTTTTCAGACACAGTGCTTGGCTTCCTACCCAAGACACTGCCAAGGTCTAAAACAAGTTTCTGACAGCCTCTTGGTGGTAGTGGAGAAGGGAGGGTGTTTCTGACCCCAGTCCAGCAAGGCTGTGCTACCTCAAAGCCACGTGGGTCCAAATGGGGAACAAGAGCTGCCCTGGGAGAGAAAAGACAGGGAGAAGGGAGATGAAGGCACAGGGACCTCACCAAGCACATGGCTTCCAGGCAAGCTGGAAAGCTGTCCTGGACTATTTTAATCCTCTCTTAAAGTGGGGGCTGCAAAATATAAGGTACTTTAACAAAGACAACTGATGTAACACAGGACTGGAGTCCCCAGGTTCACTTTGAGCACCAGATATTGAGCCCAGAACACACCAGACATGTCACAGCCTCAGGCAGCACAGGCAGGAGGTGGACACTTCCATAGGCGTGTGTCTGGAGTCCAGGTCCCTGACCCAGCCACGGGGCTAAAGGGATAAAGATTTTTCCCCAGCCTGGCTGGCTCTCCCTATTTGAACAGCCTCATACAGCTCCCCCGTGAGCCCCCAAAGCCCCAGGACAGTCAGGAGGACCAGCACCGCTCTCCCCCCCTCCCTTGTAGGGTGGAATGGAAACCCCTGGGCTCCTCCCAGGGCTTTGGATGAGGAAGGGCGACCGGCCCTAAGCAGTTTAAGGAACGCACAATCCCCTGCACAGAAGCCCTTTATGTGAAATCAATGAGCCACTGGCTGTTTCAAATCTCAAACAAAACACAGGAGAGTTTTGATTGTGGTTTAGAAAGAAAACTGAAAGGAACGTGTTGGAAGGGGAGTAGATCTCACCCAATGAGATCTGCGTGAGTGCTGGGATTAACACACTGCTGGTGACTCCTCCCGAATACTGACAGCTTTGTCACAGCTTCTGACGAACCCAGGAAGCTTTGCAGTTTCACTGCTTGATTTTAAACCTTAGAAACTCCTTGTGTGCTTTAAAAATAAAAGGCCAGTGTGAAGTGACCTATCTGACATGGCTTCAGGGTCCAATGCCAGGAGAAGAGGGAACAGCATGAGGCAAAGGACAGGTTTATGGGATGCTCGGCAGCGTCTCCAGACAGCAATGTGGATTTACATGCTACCTGAAGAGCCTCGTCCAGCTATTTTTACCCGCTCCCATTTTCCTCTATATGCATGATTTCTAGCAAATCACAGCCTCCACTCTCCTCCCCTTTCTGAAGGGCTGGGATCCAGCTGGAAGCTGGTCCACCGGGAAATAAAATGAGGAAAGGAGTAAGCTGGCAGCATGATCCCTTGGCAGCTGGCACTGGAGACAACACTCCCCTCTAATTCACAGCATCACGGAGTTCAGATTTCAAGGGAATTGCTGCCTCAGTTCCTGCCAGGCACCTTGCAATGGCACAGCAGTGCCCTACTAGGATGTTCCAGCGGCCAAATCCTCCACAGGACTTTGATAGACCTCAGCTGACAAAGGAATGGCTTTACACTGCTGTGCAAAGCCTCCTCAGATAACTGCTATCTGCAACATAAACCACTACCAGCTAAGAAGGACTAGCTGTTCCCAGCACAGCTGAGATTTTATTTGAGGTATTTACACTGCTCTTTGCCATAGATAAGGAATTATGATAAGAATTCAAGTGATCATGTAAAAAAAAAAAAAAGAAAAGAAAAGAAAAAGCACCCAACCAAGCAGTTTACAAACTCAAGAGGTTTCTCAGGAAGGAACTGAGAAAAAAAGTATTTTGGGTGTCCTAAAAGCAAGGGCTAGGACTTTGAGTCTGGGTTGTCTCCCTTCCCATTGCTTGTGAGACTCTATGAGAACTGAGGTGATTGTAATTATAAAAGCGTTTCTTATATTACTGTTCTCTAACTTCCAGAGTCTCATTCTATTGAAACAAGGCCATTTTACAGAAGGAATTTCAAACTGATATCCTTCGTCTGATACCCAGGATAGGTTCTGGGATAATCCCCTGCAAACAACCCTGCAGGGCTGAGGGGGGTTGCCATGGGTTTTGGGTTCCCACCAGGGGAATTGTGAGGACACCAGGTTTCCTCAGTCTTACACCTCCAAGAGCATCCTCACTATACACATAGAGCCCTGGAGGGGGCAGCCCCACCAACCTCCCTGCTGTAAGGCTCCCAGGGATCCCAGAAAGACAGGAGATTTAGGACTACCTTAGAGTTTTGCAAAACTGAAGATAGAAAAGTAGTTACTAGTATGGAGGCATTTAGGAGATCCTGAGGATTTATTCCTTAAAAAAAACCCCAAAACCAAAAAAGCCCTAAGCCTAAGCAGCACCTTCACTCTAAGCAGTTGGCATAACTTTCATGTCCAGTACATTTTGAAAACACTATTTTAATCTTGAGTCAGAATGAAAACTTAAGAAAAATATTAAAACAAGGCAGCGTTTCAAGTGGAACAGATACTCCAAACTCAACCAGCTGCAGCCAGGGCTGAACAGAACCCTGGGGCAGAGCTCTCCCCATCCCTCTTGGCTGAGATTCATAACTACTGTAGGGAGCCATCTGCTCCATGGAAAGGTGTGGAGCACATTCTGCTCTCCTCTGCTTCCTCCACATGGCAAGGAAGTAATTTAGCTCCCAAGTGTTTGTCTGATCTTGGGAAGGTGCTAAGTTTTATATTATTCCTTCTCTTTGCACCTCTGCTTTCATGGTGGAGATAGCATCAGCTCCACTGATCCCTTGTGACACGTATATCAAGGGATAACACGTGCTTCCTGTCCTTCTGTTTTTGTCAGAGGCATCTGCACACTGCCTGGCACAAGGGGATCTTGCTTTTGGTTGGACCATCTGTGAGCAGCTCTTGCAGCAATCGCGTGACATCTCTCAGAGATGATGTTGACTTTGCAGAGTGTTCCCACCCCGAAGTTGGAGCCTGATTTTAGGAAGATTTTGACATCACCCAGGGCTAAACCACCCAGTGTGGTATCGGAAGGCTCACTTTGGACTTGAAGGAGGCTGGGATTTCAAGCCCAGCCTCTCTGATCCAAGTGTTTTGCAGTGAACGGTAGCAAAGCAAATACTCCTGTTTTTACTGCTAGTGCAAAGAAAACTCCACTTTTCAGGGGTTTGTGCGTTGAGCAGAGCAGATCGCATTTCTGTGACTCCACCCCACCTTTTTTTTTCACCCTTTTCTTTTTTCACAATGACACAGGAATTTCTTTGGAGGATATTTAATTGCAGAAGGGTTCAACAGACCCTCCCCACTCAGAGCCCTGTTTGCAAGTGTCAACCCCAACTTGGAGTTCAACCCTCAGTCAGCAGAGCAGTAAAGCTGGCAGGCTTAAGTACTACAGGAATGCTAACATGGCAGATCTGAGAGAGTTAATTTGGCCAGAATGCACTCTAGTAATGTTTATGTTTTAGATAAAGTGCCTACAATGTTGCAGCTTGCCCTTCTGACCCCATTTCCTCATTCGTGTGCAGCTCAGAGAAAGTGATACTTAATTCCAAATCTTTGCTTTTATTAGCTCCCAGAGAGGGATAGGATTTCATCCCAGCCTTATCTCTGTTATAAACATCCTGTTACCATTCATATCAGGGGGATATCTTTGGGAAAATGATTAAATACTTTTCTCCAGACAAAAACAGCATCCCCCAATTGATTCTGCTCAGTCCGGGGTGATTTTGCACTTGTGTGTGTTGTCAAACAGCACAAGCCTCAGTGTTCCAAAAGGGTGGAAATTTTACATGCAAGTGTGAAAACTCGTGGGGGTTTTCTACAAAATCCTGATATTTGTGCATTTAAGAGCTCGTAGCTGAGTGCTATATCTAGACCCAGCTTAGCCAGAGAGCCTGAATTCTTCATTCTACCGTTTGCTAAGCCTGCTGCAAACCACCTCTGATTGCTGAAGTCACAAGGAAGCACGACATTAAGTGCTGGTGCTTTTTCAGCTCCACGCTGGTTTCAGGATTGAATCAACTTGGACACATTCTTGCAGTATTGTATTAATGCAATACTTACTGTGTGTTTCTAAGGTAATTTTCAATTAAGCAAACAATTTGATGAAGCACTGTGTACTCAAGGCAGCTGACTCCTGAAAAGCCCCTTCCTCCCACCCCACAGGTGACCACCACATATCACTGCTCTGAAGCAGCAGCTCTTCAGTCAAGGCACATTCCAAAACTGGAAGCCCACAGAAAGGATTGAAAGAAGTCTTCCTAGGCTGTCCAGCAATACACATAGGTGGTCCTTCTAGAAACTCTGGTCTGTGCACCTCAAAGGACTCATGAATCAAGAAAGCCTTCACCAGAGGATCACAGAATAGCCTGGGGTGGGAAGGAACTTTAAAGCTTTTCTGTTTCCAACCTCCCTGCCATGGACAGGGACACCTTCCCCTATCCCAGGTTGCTCAGAGCCCCATCCAACCTGGCCTTGGACACTTCCAGGGATGGGGCAGCCACAGCTTCTCTGGGCAACCTGTGCCAGGGCCTCACCATCCTCACAGCCAAGAATTTCTTCCTAATATCCAATCTAACCCTACTCTCTTAGTTTGAAGCCATTCCCTTGTGTCCTGCCATCACAAGCCCTTGTAGATTATGGTGGGGAGGCTGGGGGTTGCAGGGAGACTCTCTGGCTGTGCCTGTACAGAGATTGTAAATGAATTGTAAATGATAAAGGACCTGATAACACACTGCACTTAGCACATGGCAAAGCTGGGTGCTTTGGGACTGCAGGGGTGGGGGTTCCTCGTGTCACAGCTGCAGTTCCCGCGTACAGTTCATGGAGATAGACATGGAGAAGAGGAGGTGTGAGGGGACAAGCCCATGTGCAGAGGCTCTATCTGGTGTGGCTGTACCCAGTGGTGACACACCAACTCCTTGTGACATCTCGCCAGTTCGTTGTCTGGCCCAGGACAACACCCTCCAGTTTTCTCTATACCAGAGGGCTGGGCCAAGACCATAAAACCCCATATGTCCAACATTAAACCCTTGAATTCAGTCATTCAGAAACACATTTTCAATATCACAAAGGGCATGTAGGAAGCCAGTTCTCCACAACTTTCCCCCAGAGCAGAGTTCCAAATTATGCTCTTTTTGACCTAGAAAATAGATATCCTGCTCAACTAAATCCCTGGATTTCCAAACATGCTCAGCAGGCAGCACTGCTCCTCAATGAGGAGCCATGGTTCAGCTCCACATTCCCCAACACACATCTGCAAACACTTCCATACAGCGGAGGGTGCCTGGAGCTGGGGAGGGGACCAACCCAGCTCCCCACCAAAATACACACAAATTCTGAAAAAAAGCATAAACCTGGGTCTACACGACTTTTACAGGGTGGACTTGTCAGACTGAGTTATGTATTAACATACACATGGAATTTGGGGTAAAAAACCCCCAAAATGCTTCCAATAGATGAATTATCACTGGCTGGAAAATTACATTACTTTGTGTGGAAGTTCAAAACAATTTTTTTTTAATATACATGGATAAAAAGAGACAGATATTTCATTTGGGAATTCTTTTTAAATGAGTTAGTGAAGATACAAAGGAAAAAAACCCCACAACAAAACCTTTTCTTCCATGTTCTATAATTAACTTCTAATTCATTTTAGCTTTGGAGGTTTGACTAAACCCAGTAATTTGGTAGTTTAATGAAAACAAAATCCCAAAGTGAAAATTTTTAACAAAAACTGAATTTTATATGGAAGGTTAGTTCCTGTTTCTTTCTTTCTTTTCTATCCAAGATTGAAAGATATAAACTAAAATGGAACATTTTTCAGAATTTCTTTCCCTCCTTTTGCTAGAGGCCATCATAAATCAAGCAGGCTTCCAATTCAATCTTTTGATTTTAACAGCCTTTGTAGCTAATTAAATAATACACCCTCCAGGGGACAAGGAGAGGGAACAGTCCCTCTGTTCTCCATCCCTTTCAGCCTTTCCTTCTCGGAGAAGCAGAATGAGATGCCTTGTGCAACAGGGAGTGACCAGGGAGAAGTCTGGTTTTGCACACCTCAAAACATCACCCCATTGCCTTGCTCAGGCCTGGCTTAGGAGCACCATGGGGCCACAGCGGCACCAGCTCATCCCACAGCTCCCAGCACTGCACATCCCAGTTTCCTGTACCACCTCAAAAGGGACATTCTCAAGCAACCAGAAAAAACCATTCACGGCTTGTACTCAAGGAACCTTTCCCACAAAGAGCCCCCACATGGGCACAAATAACAATGAAAACAGAGCCCTTTGGGATCACCACCAACAGACCCAGTCTCCTCAGGAGGAGGAGATGCAAAGTGAGTTCAGAAAGGTGGAAATAGGCTCAGAGGGGTGCAGAGAGCACCCACTTGTCTCCCCACCAGCCACTCCTCCTGTCCCCGAGCAGGGTTAAGCTCCCCCAGCAAACACCACTCATTTCCCTACTTGGCCCTCAGCCAGAAGATTTTGCCTTCCAGTCATGTGAACTTTTCAATTTGAGATTCTTACAAGCTAAGCTTACATGAAACTGTTTCCTGAAACAAACTGTTCCCATTCCCCCTCCATCCATCTCTCCACCCCACCATTTCTGCTAGAGCAAAACCAAGCCCATTTATTGATCGGCCAACAATAAACAAAGGCCCAGAAAGCCTCATTTTAAAGCATCCTTTAAAAGCTGTGGAGACATGGTCTCCTATCAGGTTTGCTCAGTTTAACTACACTCCCTTCAAACATTACATCCCTTAATGTGTATTTAAACAGGTCTTAACCTCTTGGGTACATTTTCCAATGACCTTTGTTTTAACCCAGAGCATTCACTGGTGCAAATGAGATGCTGTGAGCCATGTGTGAGTCATGAGTTTTGCTGAAGTGAGAACTTGATCACTGGTTCCAATAAAAACCAGATCAGATCCTATATCTTTACTTCCAAAAGCCAGCCTGCTTGCTGTTTTTACCATGGCTGGATATAAGAAACATGACATGACACTGCAGGATGTTGGGCAGAAGAAAATTAGACATGAAATTATTTATTTCACTCGGGACCAGGATGCCCCATTACGTAGAAAGCTTTTCTGAAGGAAGGTGAGTGGGCAGTGGAAGAGGAGAAGTTGTGGTGGTTGTTGCTAGATACAGCACATCAGGGAGCCTGACTTATGGGATGAAGAGTCAACATGAGATCCGCACATTGCGTGCATCAATCCCTGCACAAGGAGCAGCCCTGCCATGACAGCAGGGGAGAAAAGAGCCAGGAGAATGTGAGGTCAGAGAGTAAAGAAATACAAATCTGGTTATATCACAGGCAGATGGTGGAACCTCACCTGGAATAACATGTGAACATCTGCTCGTTCTTTCCTTAAGATGAAGTGTACCAAAAGGAATTAAAGGCATGGAGGGGTATAAAAAAAGCGAAAACTAGAAGAACGCAGCCAAAAGACTAGATAATGTTAAAAAGAGAAAGTCCTTTAAAAAGCCCCCATCACCTCTGCCAAGACCAGAACTTTCCTAGGAATGGTTGTTTCTTGCTTTTATATTACTTTCTGAGAAGAGAAAACTTCTGTCCTAGAAAAAGACAGAGAAACTTTTTCTGAACTTTTCAATCAGAACTGAAGCCTGACTTTCTCAGTCCAAGCCAGGTCTCCAAAGCAGTTTCTAGGTGCATTTTCTAGGCAGATATTTAATTTTCATTGATTTACCTGGGATTTAAATACACATTTAAGCCTGGGCTTTTCCAGGACTTGGTGACTAAATCCCCTCAGTCTCACCAAGAGAGCTGAGCCAAGCCCTGCATTGGCCATGTGCCTCAAGGAGCCTACAGCCAGCCCACGGGAAGCATCATGTCCTGGGTTCTGAGAAGAGGGAATGTACTGGGTTTAGGTAATCCTGGGAGCCAGTGGAAGGCAGGTCCTGCATCTCGATCAAACCCTTGGCTAAACTGAGAACTCAGGTGTGCTCCAGGGTATAAACGTGGTACCTCTGGGAGAGGAACAGCCACGATGACAAGTGCCCAAGTGTAGCAGAGGGGATTTGGGGATCTCCTGCCCTGGAGTCAGCTTTGGCCAGCTGCTACAAGGCTTGACCTACTCAAATGACAAAAGGATTGCTGGAGGTCACCCCCACCTTCACAGAGAGCCTCAGCCCAGCTTTCTCCACAGCAAACTGCCCTCCTTCAATGGTAATGCTGATTACAATCAGGAATGCACAAAGGTTTCCAAACACAGAGCTTACACCCATTTTAAAAAAAAAAACAAACCCAAACACCTTTTTCCACTTTAATATTTGGTCTCTGATCCACCTCTTCCCTATATTTTCTCAATAAGAATGTTTTGGTGTTCAAGGAGCTGTCAGCCTGGGTTGGAAATGCTGAGACCTGACATTTCGAGATTAAATGTCAACCAGATGTTTGCGCACTTCTCTCATGAGCCCTTCAAGAAGCTTCAATTTGGTATTGTGTTTCATTATTAGGGAAAGCCCAAGTTCATACCTTCAGTTTGAGCTGAGAGGGATTGAAAGCCTCAGGGGAAAAGAGGGGAGAAGAAACAATAGGTACCCAATCAATAGGAAATACTATTCCCAACTGCAATATGCAATAACTGGTGTCCATCTTTTCTTTTTCTCTAATGTATTTGAAGCCTGAGTGAAATAAATTGGCTTTGACTCCAGAAACTATTTTTATATAATACTAACATTTTCCCTCAACCACTGAAGCAAGGGAAATGTGGAAAGGGACGTTGCCCTTCCCTTAATCCTCTCAATCTCAGTGCCAGAGGTGGCATTGCTTCTGACAATGGAGAGCAGGATCCATGGGGAAAACTGAAAGGAGAATTATTCATGAAAAGAGACAAGGAAGCATTACTGGAGCTGGAACTGTCTCTAAAGCCCCTACCTGAGATGCAAGAGGACACTCTGGGTTTTTTCTGCTCTCTCATTTCTTTGTGCAGTTTTTCCAGAGAGAAGCCTCAGTTCCTGCTATGTAAAATGGGATTTATAGGAAGATTTTTTTTTTGCGTTTGTTGTGTCTTGTATGTTCTTCACAGCCAGGGACTCACCCTTACGATGCTTCTCACATGTACTGCAACAGGGCCTCAGACCAAGATGGGAGCTCTAGGTGCCAATGTAGTCAATAAATTAGGACATAAATAATACAGTTACAACACATGGTTGAGAACTGGCTCTCATCCCAGAAATTCAGAGTGAACTTTCCTGGTTTTGTTGGTTTAGTTTGATTCTAGTTTCTTGGACAAAGTAACAATTTTTTAAACTGCATTTTCAGTATTATTAAAGAAAAAAACAGGGAGACCTGGATAATGGCACTACAAAATGGGCCCCATGAACATCTCCAAGAGGCGAGGAAAGAGGCAGCTACGGGCTGTTCATGGAGCAGCAAGGATCAACATCCCCTCCCCAACCAGATCCTTCACTTACAGCTGCATCCAAATTCCAGAATCCACATTTTTTGGATCAAGCGTATCTATAGAAAGAAAGGCATTAACACTTGCACACACCCTGCAGGAGTTAAGGTTTGTGGTAAAGGCCAAATTCTTCTTCTCCACATAGAACAAGCTCCAAAGGATGTTATTAGAAGTAAGACCCAAAAAAAATCCTCACTGGAGCAAACATTCTGCAAGTAAATACCTCCCCAGCCTCCCAATCCACCCTCCATGAGCACAGTGCGAGCCGTGCTGGTCGGCTGAGAGATGCTTCCTAACCTATGAAGGCACAGGCAAGAATTCCCACTGAATTTCATTACTGAGAACAAGGAACAATTCCACAAGACTTGGTAAATGCCTTCCAGATCATGGCACAGTGGGACCATGATGAGAGCCTGACCTTGCACACTCACGCACCAGGAGGCTGGGAAATAAATTGGGTGAAATCCTGGCTGTGATGAAGTTGGTGGCAAAATTCCCACTGGCTTCAGGCAGGTCCAGGATTTCACCCATTATATTTTTGAATGTCAGGGCAGCAACCCAGTACCAGATCTCACTCCAGCCTCCCAGGTCTGTGTGGAGCCACTTGTCAAGGTTCAGTGACCACTCCAGAGCACCAATCCATTCCCCAGCAGGCTCACAAGATGCTGGTGAGCCAGGGGAGGTGAACAGGTTGGAGGACTTTCCATAAATGTGTCACCCAAAACAGAGCAGATGGAGAAATCTGATAACTTAGAGCAATTTCTGTGTTACTCTGCTTGGTGGGGAGCAGGGGGGACACTGCTGAAGGCTTTTGAAAACAAAAATACTTCATGACTGCAAGGGCTGGGTGACTCATTGTCCTGTGTGAAGTCTCTTGACAACACAATGGCATCTGAAGAGAAAAGATAGAAGAGCTGCTCAGTACAAAGATATATTGAAGGGAATAACAAAGGGAAATGAAACCGAGGCAATCAATCCATCTGCACTGTTACAGAACAATCCCATGGTACTTTCTTTGCAAGAATCCAAAGATTGGGAAAGTGCTAACGCCAGTTCATAATCCTCTGACAAACACACACAAGTCCATCCATATCCTGCTGAAATCAATGAGGGCAATTTCAGTGCCATGAACAGAGCATGCAGTTTTAATGTATTGGTTTGCCATTCATTTAAAACTAAAATACTTCCCAGGAAGTAAGAATCTCTAAGTCATACACATATTCACTGCTGAAGTCATGTTGGGAAACATCTGCTTAGAACCACTTTTAGGTGACAGTTGTTCTCTGGGAAAAGTTGCTAATGGAGCCGCTAGAACACAGCAAAATTTCTCTCTGAAAAATACAGAGTCTGAAATTGTTCACAAGATACAGGAGAAAAGTAAACCAATAGTATGATTTTCTTCTAGTCAAGCTAGTTCAGAAGGTGGCTATGTCACCTACAGAATAAATACTTCTGTCGTTATGATCCTATTCATGTATTGGAAGTGAAAATTTAATGTTTGGTTCGGCTCTAACAGGAAAAGTATTGCCAGAGTAGAAAAAATCCAGCATCTAAACTGCAAACCATACATCTCATAGTCCACATCACTGGAGTGGAGATATTAAACATAACCCAGCAAGTCTTCCTCATTCCTAAATATTTAACACCTACCAACTTCTTAGACGAGACAACAGCAAGGCTTGAATGAGCCATGACCTGGTCTCTCATTGAACAAGCCAGACTTTGCTTCAAGAAAATAAATTCTTTCTTACCAAATAAATTTTTCCTTACCAAAAATCACAGCTATTTAAATAGCACCAACTGCATAACCACAGATGAATCTTCACTACTTGGTGAATACCTGAACAGGGATATGCTGCCTGATTCTGTTTACAAATAATTAAAAGCCCCACCTGTAAAATCTGCCTTAGTGAATTTACATTGCTCAAACGGATTTCTCCAAACCCAACTTCTTTTGTAGTGTTCAGGCCTGAAGTCAAAAAAGTTCTGCATGTTTATAATCAACAACTCTCAAGACCTTGTACAATACACAATCACCTTAGTCCAACACACACACACAGGCAAGAACATGCAGAATCAGAGTTCATCTTGCAAGGTGGGAGATGCTGGAATGCTAATAGATATGACCAGAAAACACATTCCAGTGTGTTTAAATTGTTCCTGAACACTGGAATCATCTTGTGCTCCTCAGAACTTAATATTAGAAGAAAGGATGGTTGTTGAATTGAACCAGTAACAATTTGGCACTCTTGGACCCAGGAAAAGCAATGGTGAGAAACATCACAGTTCCCTCCACTCCTGAGGTGGATTCTTCTCAGTGGTGCTTGTTAGAAGCACTCTGTGTTTGTCAATCTTTCTCCTAAGCTGCTTGCATAGAAACAACAAACAACCCACAAAACCCCAACACAAGTCTCAAACTACACATATCCATCCTGTCCTAACACAGGGTTAAAGGCACCCAGCTAAGTGGTAACAGCACAGGAAATGCAGGTGTGTGGCTGGATGCAGCTTCCCCTGCAGATTTTGGCTCAGACGTGTCATGACACAAACCTTGTGTGACCACAGGTCATTCTGGGTGCAGAGAGGGTGCTCGTAGTTGCAAAATAATTGTGCACACAACAACAAAAATATATGTTTTGAAGTACCAGTTGAAAGAAAAAGATTTCCCTTGTGAAACATATTCCCTTGGGTTACCTGAGGGTAAGTTTGTCAGAAGGAGGGAGGGAAAGAGAGGAAAAACACTTGAGGAAGCAATACTTGAGTGGTTTTCAAAACTGACATTGTTTTTAAAGAACAGAACAACCTTCACATGAATATCCCTACAAATCACATTTTTTCAGCCTTTAAAAGTTAAGAGGAGAGTTGTAACTTGCAGCAGGTGGTGAGGACACCTGCTGTTATTTGTGTCTGGCACACAGACACCCCAATCCCCCAGCGCTGTCTGAGCAGGGCCCAGGGTGATGCTGCACAGCAAACACAGGTAACAGGGGACCGTAAGTCCTCACCACCTAAAGCAGCCAGGCAGGGAAGCACCACTGTCTGCAGCTTATCAGTGGGGAAATTAAACACAGGATAAAGAACAACTTATCTGTGGGCAAAAATGGAGCTTCTGGAAGAAACAAGAGCAAAACCCAGCCCTACTATTGCCCATCGAATTGACTTCACCACAGAAGACAAACGCTTTCTGAGTAGGGAAATAATTCAGATGTCACAACTGTGTCCACACAAAACCCATCTCTTTGCGTTATTTGTGCACATACAGTGAAGCATATTCCTCAGACAGGCAACATGGGACAGTACTCCTATATTTAAGACACAGACCTGGGCCCATATTTCAATGCAGGCCTCCCCCAACTTCTGTCCAGCTGCTGAGGTAAAGCTCTTTCTGAAGACATCCACATAGTCAGGCAAACTTCTCTTCACACCATTAACTTGCCACAGAAGCACCCCTTACTCTGAGACAGCACCTGCCAAGGGTGTGTCTCCCCCTTTATCCTTCACAGCACCTCAGAAGGGCACCCGCAGCACACCTGGCACAGGGGCTGGTGGCACCCCCTCCCCAGCACTGTACCTTGAGCCCCAGAGTCTGCTCCCCACGCTGGTGTCAGCACAGGGCAGCTCTCCCACCCCTCTCCAGGAGCAAAGAGGAGAAATGGCTGCGGGGACTGCTGCAGGTGGTCTGTGAGGGACAGACTGTCAGTATTCCCTGCTCTGGGCCACTAAACTGCCTTAATGTGGATCACCTGGAGCAGTTAACGAGGCACAAGCTTTGGCTGGGGATTTCTCAACTGCTCTGAGATCAGCTGCTGAATAACCCCCAAATCTCCGCGTTGGGGGCATTTGTCCTAAAGGCACAACAACACAGCCGGTGGCCAAAGCTTTTCCTGCAGCCCTGTTTAGGGTGCAGGTGAGTGCCCTGGGCCTGCGGTGACTGGGTGGGTGGCTCTTTGCAGAATGTGTGCAGGTGTTTCTCGTGAGAGCAGAAAGGAGCCAGGGCACCACAGCCTTGCCTCCCTCCCTGTGTGCTTTCTTAGGCATCCATCTGGATTTGGGCTTTGGAGGGGGCCTAGAATGTCTCAGAGAAACACCCTTTGAAATGCTGTTTTCATACAAATAAAAAAGTGAAAGGCTTTTAAAATGACTTTCCAATAAAGTACCAAAACATTAAAATAACAGAATTGGCTGGAAGTGCTTATTTTCAAAGAAAAAAAATGACATTGTGTTCTGTGTTTGACCTGAGTTTATACTTTAACCACTTAACAAGTGTCAATTTTAGAACAGTCTGCTTTAAAAACACTGATGATTTTTCCTTCACATTTTTAGAAACAAAACTCCTTTTCCTCCCAAATTAGTTACAGATCAACTTACACAACACAGCAAAATATGTGTATGTTAAAACATACCTGGTGTAGCTCCACAACAAAATTCAGCACCTCCTGCTGAGCTCCAGGAATCTTGTAAGATGTTATTGTGCACCCACTGACCTGTCAAAATACAAAATGCCCTCAGAACCTCTAACACTGAGGTATATTTGTGCAGTAGATCACTGTATATTAGTATTTCTGAATATACTTTGTCTGTCCACTCTCTACTTGTTTGGAGCAGAAAGTAAGCCAAATGAGATGGTTTAGGCAGATGCTAACATGCTCTGAACTAGGTTTGAAGTCTTTGGACAGTAAAATACTCTTTATTTATAGTGTAGAGCTTCTTTCACAGTTCAGGCATAGTTCAGTCCCAGTCATATAAATAATACTCTGACTATTATAATAGAAAAAAACCCAGTGTTACACCAACCAGATAAGCCCTTTAAGGCCAGGGTAATTTATGGACTACACTGGAACATTTATGGGCTAATTAGGCACTGCTACAGTGATAATGAATTTTATGGACACTGAAAAAACCTTGCAGATGAGCAGCCTGGCAAAGCACAGAAATGTCACACAGCTTTGAAGACCATTCATCCAGCACTAGTAAAATATGGCTCTGTGAGAGTCGGGGCTGTGCCGGCAGCCAAACCAGCACTGTAAACAACTCCTGCCCCGCAGAGAGATGGGAGCTGGGAGCTCCTGCTGCCCGTCCTTAGCCACTGGTCTTGTCTGGTAAATATGAGACATGAAAATACTGCATTTGTTTGGATAACAAATAGTTGCCACCAAAGTACAAAGGCACCAGCCCAGCAAAGCAAGATCAATGCGTTCCTTATTTTCATGTCTTTCAAGAGTAGACTAGATCCTTCCTGAGATTAAAAAACACTACTTCAACCCTGATTTTTTGGGGATTGAAATTAGTCAAGAAAGGTAATTGTCTTGTTCTCTCAGCAGTGAATGTTTTGTCTGGCTCTGGAAAGGAAAGGAGTCCAGGAAAGCTGGTGGATTTTCAAGGACAACCTTCTCCAAACTCAAGAGCTGTCCATGCCAACAGTCTGAAAAACAGTGGCAGCAGGAGCCTGCAGGGATGAACACAGAGGTCCTGACAAAACTGAGCCGTAGAAAGGAAGCATACAAGAGGTCCACGTAACTGCAGGTGACCAGGAATACAGTGGGTGACCAGACACTGGAGCAGGTTGCCCAGAGAGGTTGTGGAACCTCCACCCATGCAGGCATTGAAATCCTGAGAGGCCCTGGGAAACTGCTCCAACTGTCCCTGCTCAGAGCAGGGGGTGGGCAGGATGGTGTTCAGAGGTCCTTCCCAGCTTGTGGCCCTGGTGCACAGAGCATGCTGGGCAGAGATGTGTGTGAAGTGCCACCCCACTGGTGTGCCAAAGGCGCCTGAGTCAGAGCAGCTGGGGAGGTGCCTCAGTTCCCTTCGTGCCCAGAGCCCTCTCGGGAAGGTCGGTGCTCACAGCTTGTTTTCTCCCAGCTGCAGACAGACACAGGTGGGAATGCCCTGCCCTTTGCACAACCATCCCATGGTCAGAGCTCTCAGCTGCATGTGGGAAGCTCTCCCAGGAGTATTCATGTGTTTTACAATAAACAATCTCGGCATAAAACAAACCAAAACAAAATGAAACCCAAGCACAGTAATCTTGGGGATGGGGTGAAAAGCCAGGAAGCCTACCTGCCAGCTGGATGCCCTGGGTGCTGTTACAGACCTCTCCTTCGCAGGGTATTCTCCTCCTTGGTTCATAGGGAACTCTCTGAATCCCCAGTCTGAGCTAAACACAGGCCCTTGACTGTGTCAGCCAAGCCTGTAACCCCAAGGCCATGCAACGCCCTAAGCAGAAACAACCGGACATCTAAAGACTCATCTAAAAGACTCTGCAATATATATGGCAACTTTCCTGTAGTGGTTTTCTCTGATTCTGCTTCCCTGCTTTGCCTTACAGCACATCTCAGCTTGAAAGGAAATAGCTCAGAGATGCCTAATCCCTTCGCTGCTGTTCCTGTTTTGTTATCTCAGGGCAGAAGGTCTGGCTTTGCAGTCACACATTGCATGTCACTCCTCAGTGTATCGATTTAGCAACAGCTTCCTCTGATTTACAGCTGCAACTGTCATTTGAAGCGTTTCCTGTACAAAAGAATACATGACAAAATGTAGCATAGTCAGTAGAAATTAATTTAAAGCCACTAAACCTGCTTGGGAATAGTCCTGTGCTTCTAAATTCAGCACACTCTGGGGGCTTACAGATTTTTAAGCATGGCTCAGCTCTGTGCTGCCCAGTATTTCAGGTGGTGTTTCTAAAGGTGTTTGACCAACTACAATTGTAAATTGAAGGTAAATATGATTTTCAGAAGCTCCTCAAACAATACCTTTGTTACTCACAGTAGGAGTTAGTACTCAGATCAACACAGACATGAGAGTGTTTCCCCCAGCTGAATGAGGAGACTTCAATCCTGAAATGAACTGGCTTAAAAAGCTCAAAGCCTTGGTCCTGGGAAGGATCTTAGGTGCCTTCTGGACATCTCCCTCTGCTCAGTCAGGAAACATGGCCTTCAGGCTTAGCAGCACTGAGCAGGGAATATCCAAATATGTGACTTAGGGACTTGGAACGGGCTTTCCCCCTGCAGTGGTACTGAAGGGGGCACAGATAAAACAGCAAAGAGAAAACACTCACTTGGACCTAAAATTGGGACTCTGGGACAGGAACTTTGGGCCTCCCAATTCATTTCAGCGCCTGCAGATACAGCTAATTAGAGATAGGAAAATCAGATGGGAGCCACACCCCCAGACCAGACCTCTGCAGCTGAATTCACCTCCTAACCCCACTTGATGGCCAACTAGAGATACTTTTTTAGGGGCTGATTCATTTCTCCCATTTCAAGGTGATCTCTGAGCTCAGAGCCTGTTTCTCTGCCCCAGGAGCACCATGGGGACTGGTTCCCATGGGGCTCTGAGCATCAGCCTCTCTGGGGGGATAGATTTAGGTGAAACAAATCCTCTCTCTCCTGAAGGGATGCCATATCCCATTGAAATCATGCAGGGTTAGCCACCCCTGTGCTTTGGATATCCCTCTAGTGTCTGCCACTGATTTATGTATTAATTAATACACATTAATTCATATACACATTAATGTATGATATTTTGTCTTTGTATGCATCTGCTTGGGGTTTGGTTGATTGAGGCACCAAACAACATTACAATTTCTCATGGGAATACCTAAACAACTTGTAAATTCACATAAATAAGTGAGTGTATTAGAACAGAATTTCATGAAAAGCAGAAATCCAGTGAAACACCTCAACAGTCAAAACACATTCTTGGAGATTCTCTATTTTCTTTAAGTTTCTGAAAAACTGAACACATAAATGGTTGTGACATTATTACTTGGACCTTTCAGGCTTTCCCCTCTTTTATTTTTTTCCCTACTTGAAAATGGAGAGACATTGGAAGTATTCTGTTGCACTCTGATCACCTTGCACATCTCATACTGTTTTCTAGTCAAAAAACCCAGGAAAAATAGGAAAAAATTAAATGAAAAATAGGAGCCTGGAATTGCAGCTAAACCACGGCAATGCCACAACTGAATAAGGAAGCAAAATTTTGGTTTACAGAAACCAAAATATATAAATCTTTCAGTCTACTACTTCATTCTGGTTTAAAAAAAAAAATCCCATATTTCCTTCTCAGTCTGACTGGAGATGAAAACTTGTGAGGTATTAATCCCTTCCTAATTAGATATGCCTTCTGAAAAGTATGGAATCGTGGGCTATAAATGGCCTGCCATTAATTGCAGTAATTTCCCCATGGCTAAAATGGATGTTGCAGGGCCTTTTATTCCCTTAAATTCTCTTCATCCTTTCTTTAAATAGCTGGAGTGTGAATGTCGCCTGACATTTCTGTTCCTTTGGGGAGCAGTTGCACCCCCTGACCCTTGGCTGTGTCTCCCAGAAGCTGCAGTCATTTTCAGTTAAGGGTAATTGGCAGCAGAATACACTTTGTTCTGTATAGTGTTAAAAATGGGGGACTTTGTTTTGCCAACCTTCCTGAACTTCCTTTCAGTTCGACGAAGGAGTGCAACATTTGTATAAGAAAGAAATATTGTCTTCAATGGGAAATGTATTCCATGTGTGTTATAATTTATATTATGACAGATCTTTCTTAACGTACAATATTGTTATTCACTGGGTGGAAAGAAACTTTATCAACTTCTTTCTTTCTTTTGGAAAAAAACCGAGTTCTTTGAGGTGACCATAATTTTTATTTGCGGAAATATGTGATAAATTTGAATAATAAATTTATATTAAACCTCCCATTTGTATTCAATTTCCTTCATAAATCTGGGTAAGATGTCAGCTGAGCTGTTCATATATAAAATATTAGAACAAACATTGCCCGTCTAATTGAAAAATCTGTCTTCATCAAGGACCTGGAGCTGAGCTTAAGAATGAAAGATGGAGGCTTTATTTAATGCAGCTCTGCCCCGACTGTCATGAATGCTGTCTTTTTCCTCCCCTTCACCACCTCAACAGGAATAGCAAAGCTCTATTCCCCAACTGGTCTTAAAGGCAGAAATACAAAGATATGCAGAGAAAGGAATGGTCGCTGGTGTCTGTGGAGTGCTTTAAGGGCCTTATGTTCCAGAGCGTTAATCCTCCTGCACTTAGAGGATGGGAGTTGCAATCCCTACTGGATTGGCTGGCCCGGGCTCAAAATTTACAGCTAATGTAATAATCTTCCAGGGTCACCCCATGGGGTCACTCCCGTTATCACCAGAGGATGTAATGACAACAGTGGGGAGAGATAAAGGTGAAAGCAAAAAGGGAAATGAAAAAGAGGCTGGGAGGATTTCACAGATCAAGGAAAGAAAAAAAAGGGAAAGAAAGGGACAAAAAGAGAGCATATGTGTGTTTTCAGAACCACTGGGATTTCCCTGGCTGACTTAAAGCTCAGAAAGTGGCTGTGAAGACCTGCCAACCCCACCAGCATGCCCTGATCCAGCCAGGCCTTCATGAGAGCCACTGCAAAGCCTGTCCCAGTTTGAAATGGAGACAGGGAATCTGTGGCCCCTGGAGCAGGTGAGGGTGAGAGCCAGAGGGGCTGGGAGGGGATCAGAGACAGCAGCATGCCAGGGAGCCCAGCTGGAGAGTGGAGGGTGCCTACTACACTCACAGGGGCATGAGGCTCAACCCTGCTGAGCTTCACAGATGTGCAGCAGGGGCGAGCAGGACCCTCTCAGTTTGTTATTCCAGAATAAAAATGCCCAAGTGCCTGGGAATTAACAATTCAAGGGTCTCTGAAGCTCTTTCAAAGCTCACATGTAAGGATGTGGATAAGACTTTTCTCTGCTGCCCTCAGGAAGCACAGAAGTGAGTGGATGAGAAACAATGTTGGTTTGTAGACAGCAGCCATCAAAAGAGAGAAACCTCTACTTTTGTAAAGCTGGATCCTTCCCAGGGCCTCACAAACAGCTCAGGGAGGCTGGAGGCTGCAGTTCTATGGACAGGGAGGAGCTGCATCCAGATGTGGACTTGGCTGGCAGCAGACAGATTCGTGCAAGGCTTTGGGCTGGATCAGGTCAGAGATACAGCCCTGGCACCTCCTGCAGATGGGAGCAGCTGCTGGGCTTCTATCCACAGCTCTGGAAAACTGTGTTCAGTTTTTATCCCACCAGACACTTTCCCTACCACCTTGTTCAAAGCACTCGGCTCCTCCAACCCTTGGATTTCAGTTTTTGGCAAATTATATTTCATTATCTTTCAGCTGTGCCCCTGGTGCTCCCACCACAGAGCCAAGGGCCTTTGCACTGGCCTCAGAGCTGCTTTGTGTCCAGCCCTAAGCCAAGGGGAAACTTGAGTAACAGGGAGGGTTTTGGAGAGGAGGAAGAACAAAGAATTGCCAAGGAGGACTATGAAAATGTAACTTGCACACGAAGCAAAATCTCAATGTAAGCCATGGTCATGGGTCTATTCTGATGGACACTAAAGGTGGCATAACATCAATATTAATAAATAATCCTGTGGCCACTGAAAGCTTTCTCTTCCACCTCTTGGAAGGATATTCTGGACATTTCTGCAAGTTCAATCTCTACTCGTGACTCTTCGAGCACCTCACCAGCACCTCTGCGGAGGGAGGAGGTGGATGAAGAGCACCCATTTTAGCAAGTCAAGCTCTCCTTTGACTCAAGGATCTCCCAACCCATAAAACTCGTGGTAAAGAGGAGTGTGAGTACATTAGAAATACAGGAAAAGGGAACTGATGACTTCAACCAGTGTAAAGAAAACCAGAGACCAACAAATTTGTCAAAAAACTATCAGTCTGTCAAAAGAGAATAAACTACATTTTTGCTACACTCAGAAATGAAAGCAGTATCAGCCTCAGCTTTCAAAGTACTGGAGATCATGTGTCTCTTCTTGGTAGCTAGAAATTCATCCAAGGCTTAAGACAACCTCATTTGTCTCCTGTTGCAGGTTTTTGGCCCTAATAATTTTTCATGTAGGCAGTACTGCTACAGTGGAATTACAGCCCAGAAATGCCTTTCACCTTTCAGGGAGAAACTAGGGAGGGATAGGATGACTTGTGATAGAAATATTTTTTGTTCAGCCAAAAAGATAAGGGAAGAAACCCCATTAACTGCAACACAAGTACTCAGTAAGAACCTAAGAAAAATGGAATGAATATTCTTCAACTCCTGAACAAATCTGCAAATTAAAATGTCTCATTTTCCGGTTTTGATGAAACACAGAAGCACTCCAAGGAGAGTAGAAACTTTCTGTGATTTGCTTACTTTGGCAGAAATTAAACAGTTTCTGATAATAATTTTTATGAACACTTTTACCAGCCTTTGCTCTCACCATCCTTTTATTAAAATCTAAGGAAGCCTCTTATTAAAAGACATGTAAAGGAATAAGCTAAAAGCAAATCACCTCTCTGTTTGCTTTAAGGGATAGTGGAGATGTAGAGGAGGTGGCTTCCAACCCAAGTCAAAGGAAGACCCTGCCATGTCACTGGGGACAACATTCAGGTGGCAGCAGGGAGCTCAGTCACAGATCTTCCTGCAATGCTGAATGTCAGGAGTATGAGCTTTTAACTAAGATTCAAGAGTACCATCATAGACTGGGAGCAGATACCAGAAATGGCTACCAAACATGCTAGAAATGGCCACCAGCCACCCTGCCTCCCTGATAAGACGATCCAAGACTAAAGGGTTCAGCATAGCACTGCTGCAGCTACACCCCAGCAGGTGGGTTTGTTCTCAGGTCTCACAACTACCAGCACTCACTTTATGATACCCTCTTACACAGGTAACAAGAGGAAGACAAGAGGTTAACGCTGCCTCTGGGGGTTCCTGACTCTGGGAGATACAGTGGCTGACGGGAGCACTGTTCACCCTTCACAGTTTCCATTCGATACTGTAATTTATGGAATGACCTGTGCATTAACCCTGCCCACTCTCGCTGCACCAGCAGCAATTCAGGTGGAGCTGAATAACCTCTGTCATTGTCCTGGCCTGCCACGAGGTTTCTCAGCTCAATGCCACACTTGAATGACACTCTGTCATTATGCTATATTTAGGTAATGAAAGGTGTAATTAGCTTTGTTCTGCTGCAAGCTGATCCGACCCTGTATGCATTATAAAAGGTAATAAAATAGGTGCCCAGATATAAAACCCTGAATAAGCATATTATTCGGTGTAATTTCACAAGCCAAAAACTGATGAAAGAACTGGGGTGAAGGAGCCTCAGCCGCTACAGTGCCCAAGCAGGCTCGCCGTGAGAAGCCACGCAGAAAGCGCAGCCAAGGGATGTCGAGGCATCAACAGAGCCAATATTGAACCAGTCCCCTGCTGGTGCAGCTTTTCCATAATTGATGGCATTTTGTGATGATTGCTTTCCTATTACAGCACTGTATCTTATCTCCCCATTGTGCGGGGAGCAGCTTTATGTTATTGTCAGCAGCCCTCCAGAGCCAGCATTATCCCGGGCCCATGGCCTTTGTGGGGCTGTCGGCTTGTCATTAATTGTCCTGCCTGACCTTTGTCTGGGACTTTGGTCGTCGGCTTTATCGCACCCCATCAGCCTTCGGGAGGAATGAATGGAACTGATAATATAAAAGTCCTGGCAGGAGAGATACTGGGCTAGAAGCTCTGGATGCCAAATGACTCAGTCCTTGGGACATCACACATTTTCTTAGCATGAGTAATTCCAGTTGGGGAAAGGAGTTTTGCTGTATTTGCAAAAAATGCTGGCATGTTTGATAGGGGTGCTATCCACATCAGCAGGTCCTTGGTGATTTACACCAGGAGAGTGTCCCCTCAGCTTTGGACTGTGCCTTAGCTTTTCAGGGAATATTCTGAACCCTTTGCTCGTCTCCAAGACAGTGGAAAATCGTGCAGTGGCTCATACGTTCTCCCACATCCAAGCCATGATCCTGGAGACGAGCTACTCCTCCGTACTGCTTTGATTCCAGCTGCAGCAGGACCAAGGCTCCACAGTGAAATATGCCAGTAGAAAATTCTGTCTTCTGCTATACCACAAGCTGACCTGGTATCTATCAGTGCTTGGGAGCCACTGAGAGGCTTGAGCAAGGACAGGAAGCCAAGAAAATGTGGGCTCCTGAGCCACCAGCTCCTGGCAGGGTGGCTGGTACTGCCCATCTGCGGAGCTACAGGACTTTGCAGTGCCTCACACATATTCGGAAGGGACTACAGCATTTGAGGAGTACATAGGTTTCCCCTCCTGTGACCACCTCATCTACTGGTCACCGGATGTGGCTGCTCCTCGGTGTCCCACAAAGCATTCCCCACACATGGTGGGTGGCCGGGAGTGCCTGGCCCAGCATACACACAAAGCACACCTTGGAGAAGCCGACTCCAGGGTGCTGGACAACATTTTCAGGTGGTGGCCATGATCAAAAGGCTGTTGGAGTCACAGGAAAGATGCATCTCTCCCATGGACTCCAGTGGGCTTCAAAGCAGGGCCTGTGATCAGCAGCGTATGAAGTCTCCTCAGGAAAGTCTCCCACAATAAAGATGTTTCACCTGATGCAGAGGCTTGTAAAATATTTCTCAAGCAATTATAAACAGGTAATGCTGAAATTGCGTGGGAATAGACAAAGAGAAATGGTTCTGTTTGCTCTTTGCTAATGACCAGGACTCTGGGTATTTGCTCCCTGCTGGGAAGAAGGAGTTTCTCAGACATATTCCCTAGGTAAGGCAGGATCTGATGGTGAATATGACTACAGTACCAAAGGCAAATATTCCACTTATTGCTATCTGGTCTGGCTGGGACCACCAAGTGACTCATACACACCTATCCCCCCATCCAATTTTACAACCACTTGCTCTTCTTTCCCTCTTCTGGGTCTCTAACCCTTAATTTGTTTGCCATGCATGAAGGAATAAATGTTTTCAATAGCTTGAATGTAGTTATCTTCTAAAAAAAGGCTCTGACTCAGGGAAGCCTTTAGACCAGCACTAAAATTCTCCTACAGCAACAACGGTAAGAGAGACATTACAGAGAGCCCTTAAAAATTCACAGTATTTGCTTCTTTTTAAAAATTTTTCCCTTGTGTGTGCTATTTAATCAACTCTTCCAGTTACATCATTTCCCCATAGCACATTGTCTTTATCTGAATAAATCAAGCTTTCCTTCCCTCATATCCAGTTCCCACACTCCAGAAGTCCACCAAGCAGCCAGGAGCATGAAGGCAGGTGTGGGGACACCAACAAATCCAGCCTGGCCACCAGAGATTTCACCCAGGGACTACAGGAGAAGAACACCCTGTGTTTTTTGTGAGGTCAGTACAAATTTCCCAACAATCCTCTTGGATCTCTAATCTTCTGAATTAGTTCATCTGAAGCTTGTCTATCAAGTGAAATCAACACAGCAGCTACAAGCAGCCATACAGCTGATTTTTCCCCTTTTTTTTCCCCACAAAGAGCCAGACAAAGCCACAGTAAGATCCTCCACGTCTGCAAGCCCCAACCTGCCATGGGCCCAGCTGGACACAGCCTCGGAGCAACCCACAGCAACCACCTCCCCAGATCCGCAGCGGGACATTGCAGCCGCCCACACTTTCACTCAGGAATGCCTCTGGTCTCAGGAGATGATGGATATTTTCTCCTGATGCTCCCCGTGGAAAAACAAACACACACACACCTTCTGACAGCCCCGTAACCTGGCTACTACTGGGGGGTGGGAAGCCGCACCCTGCGAGTAGAAAATTACTCCTGTGTTCAGGCAGGCACAGAGAGCACCAGGTACCCTGCTCTCCCACAAACTTCCTCCTCAGCCTTGGGAAAGTCACTTAACTGACACAATTTGGATATTAATGGACGTGAGATGAATGAATATTTTTCCATTTGCTCTTGGTAAAGCCAGGGTAATGGTTGGGCTCTGCCTTGCAAGGGGGTGGTGAGAAAAAAACAATAAAGGTGGTAAGACAGTCACAGCCTGCTGGGATGGGGGCCACACACATTCCTGAAATAGATTTCCTTGGGGTCAAGTTTCTCTCGAGGTGGTATTCTGAAAGCTAAACATGAAGGGGTAATGAATTACTGCTCAGGATAAACCCAGTCCTCAGCTATTCATAGTTTGCATATATCTCACATTGTTTTCATCAGGGCCAGCTCCTATGCTTATTAAAAATCCCAGTAATGTCCTGTTCCACTGGCTTTCTCTGGCCTTAGGTGATACTGCTCGCTGAATACAATGAAAATGTGACACTTGAAAATAAATGCGTTCTTTCCAAGGAAATCTGGCTTGGACGCCTGATAAATTCCACCATTCACTCAGCTGCTGGAATTTGAAGAATCTCTTCCCATCCTTCAGCTGGTATTTTCTTAAAAGTAACTATCAGGAATTATCAAATGTGGGGAATTCCCAAAGGCCCTAACATCCCAGCTGGATCAAAGTGCGGCAGTGATAAGATCAGTGACTGAGTACATCCCCATTCTGTGGAAGGTAGGTGGGCGGAAGGATAAATACAGTAGAGGCCATGCCAGAAGCTAATGCAGAACAAACACTGAGCTACCCTAGATGCATTTTCATCTGGCTTTGTCTGTGACAGACCATCTTCCCACCTGCGGAGAGAGGAGCACTTCAGGTGGATTTCAGCTGACACAGGCTCACTTTTAGCACCTCAGCTCCCCTGCCCAGCACAGATCCCTCTCCCAAGGAGAGCAGGGCACTTCCAGAGCCAGGCAACAGGGATGAGACTCTGCTTATAGCCTAACACTGGAGAAGACAGCTTGCGTCTGAAGGAGAGGCATTGAATGTGGTTTTCCACAGTTCCTGCACAGTTTACATTCCTTTAAACTTCCCACAAAGCTGAAGTGCCTTTAAAGTCCTTTAAAAGATACCAGGTCTCAGATGGTTTCTTGCCAAAAGGTAGCCAAGACTTCATGTTCCATCTTAAATCAGGAAAACTTTAGTGATTCCATGTTTCTGCAGTAGATGTTGAAATCTGTCATGGAAAAGTGCTTTTGGAACAGAAGACTCCTGCTTCCCAATCAAGGCTGTTTGGGCAAACTTTGCAAATATAAATAGAAGCATACTCATATTCATCCATTAATCCCAATTACAGGTAATACCTGTAGGTGGAGGGGCTGGCACTGCCTGTTTAGATTTCTCTTTTACTTTGAGTTTTCCATTTTTCTTTGAGTTTTCCATAATGTCGACAATGAAAAATAATAAATTCTGCACCCTCCGTGGGTTTCCCTCTGTCAGACCCCCATCCCACCCACAAGATACAGTGCTACTGTCTGCACACAGTAAAGAACTGCAGAGCCTATTCCTCTCCATTAAGGTATTTAGCAGATGTACAAAAGACACACCTTACCAACCTGAGTTATAAGGAAATCAAAGTAAAGGGGAAATCCTAACAGCATGAGAGCAGGACTAAGTGGAAATATTACAACATAAAAGCAGGTGCTGCTTTGGCAAAAGGTACTGATACTACAAGGTGTTTGGAGAGGAGATGCTGCCCATTCGCAACAATTCTGTGGCATTTATCTTACCCCTTTTAAAGGTTTTCATATGGCCATTGTCTGGCAGTTGCCAGGCAGGATTTAAAACAAGCTGGGTCATTGCTTTTCACTTACTTCCCTGACTCACTGTAACAGTTGTGAGGTTGGTTGATGTAGAATGGAGCTGTCAGGGGAAGCATTTTTTTATTAGTGCTGCTGGAAGAAATGTGCCAATAACTGTGCTACCATTATTTGCTTCACCAGTCTGAATTCACGTGAAGTGAGAGAGCTGACATCAGGACCAAGGATTGCTGACACCACCATCTGCTGGGAATGGAGATGTGTGTTAGGACTTCGCCTATTTTAGTTTTTATGATTATTTTACTACTCATTTTAATGCCAGAGTTTCCATTTTTCACATCCTGATTGCTTTCAGGTGCATTGGTTCATACAATATTAGCAGAGGATGCATTTTTAAAATGTTTTTCCAAGGTCCTGGAAAAGAAATTCTTAGGATTTTCCTGCCCTGTGGGGTCACTCACAGTGTAGGCTCAGTTAGTGCTGCTGTTTGGTTGCTAATATGATGAATTAATGTTTTTTAAATTGGGTTCAGTGCTTCACAGGCAGTGCATACATCATCTCATAAATGTGATGTGAAGAGAGAAATAACAGCACATAACAGCATAATCACACTGAAAGTTTGGGTGAAAATGCATTAAAATTTCTCTCTTCTGGCAAAAGCATTCTGTTCGTTTTTGACTTTCCAGTTTGCACGGAAAACAAGGTGACACTCCCTGTGCTCAAAGACAAATGGGATTTTTCCAAGATCTTTTATCTTCTGCAAAAAGCTTTTTGAGCAGGAATGTGTGAGGAAGTGGCAATGATAGACAGGTAACTATTAAAGGTGACAGAAGCAGGATGTGGTGCTAGGAAGTGTTTCAAAGACCCAACCAGCAAAACTGAGTCTGGCTGCTTTCAGCAGGATTTACAAGTGTGTAGTAAAGTTAAGCATATGCCCAAATAGCAGTAGGCTGAGTAAGGATGGACTTATGCACATATTCAAGTTCTTTGATGAAGTTTCTTATTAGTGGATTTAATTTTATACAACTGCAAGTGCCGGGATGAGTTGCTGGGATGTTAATAGAGTGTCTTTGCTGACCAAGTTCAGGCAGTGGGTGGAAAAAGTTGTAGAATGGTGTTAAAGAGCATTCCAGAGCAAAATTAGCTCTGCTTCACATTATATATATTTCAAAACATGGGCAAACTGTTAATAACAAGATGAGACATCAAGGCATGCATCAAGGATAACGAGTTAATCATTAAATTATTCCTGTCTGTTTACATTGTCAGACAAAGTAGCAGTCAAAACATTCAGAACGTTGCCTCAGCGCTAGAAAATCCACAGGGAAAATACCTTTTCGGCACTTAAAATAACAATTTTCGAGCTACTGAGTCATCAAAATTAGTTCTGCACTGTTAAACTTTAAAGGAATTCTGCAGATAAAGGAGTCCATGAAGTGACTCTGAGTCAATTGTGCGATGAAAACGATTTATGCTGGAAAACAAAAAGCCCCCCTTAACTATTACTTTTGGTATTTCTCATCTTCACCAACATCAAGCACTGTTGTTTCTGTGCTCCACTAAAGGTATTTAACAGACTAACATGGCGAGAGTGATCTACTTAACGGCCACACTGATTTATGCAGAAGATTAGAGCTGCCTCCCAGTCCTGTACCTGCTACAATACCACTCCAGAGAGGACAATGTTTTTCCTTCCCTCACTGGGATCAGTGGTATCTCATTCCGTGCCACAGGCTCCTCAGAAATGCTCAGAAATGATGGGGAAGGGGTTGACTTTCTTAAGGTTCACCTGCTCACCTCAAAGAATGACACGGCTGACAAGGCACCAGCCTTTCGGCTCTGTGTGGTTTAGCAGCTCTGCTTCAGGATTCCCAAAGATGTTTAAAGGCACTGCAGAATTGTTCTGGACAGCTGTGATTCCTCCTAATGTGGCTGTTATGGAGTTACGGAAAATGGGAAGATGCATATGAAAAGGAAGATACAGATCTAGAGTAATTTTCTGTGTTTATTTACAGAACGTCTGTACATAACTCCTATGGAGTTACTCCCACCTTAGGTGAGCACACTGCCCTCAGTCTGAAGATTTAAAATGTTTGGAGAAAACTATGAATTATTTTGATGTCAAATATCCTCAGTCATTTCTTCAGCGAGACATTCTTTTAATGAGTCCCTTAAGATAGTCTCACTTGTTTGCTGCTCCACTCTAATGATGTGTAGTGGGCACTACTCTTTGTCTCTTTCTGTGGTTCCTGGTCACTGCCGGCCGCCAGCCATGAGCTGATCTCCAACCCTCTCCTTGTCCCACCCTCCTGAGAGCTCAGTGTCCCATTACACCACCACAGGCTGCAAACACAACCAAGCACGGCCTCCTTTCTTGGGAAACCACTCGGGACAGCGCTATAGATCTCTGTGACAGAGATCCCCAGCCACTCAAATTCCTGTAGGGGGAATCCTTTGGAACCACGGCTGCCTGCAAAGTTACAGCTGAGCCCCCCATGCCCTTGGCAGCCTCATGGGTGGTCAGCACGGAGCGGGCAACACAAGCGTGTCCCGGCGTTCCCGAGCTCCCACGGCTCTTCCCCGGCGGCTTTTCCCCGGCGGCTTTTCCCCGCCCGGATGCCTGGATCTGTGCCCCGGGGCCGTGTTGCTGCACGCAGGGTGGTGGTTCCCCTGGCCCCGCTGCAGAATGCGGAGGAGATAACTGGGCCCGGCAGCCCCAGGCGGCCGCACAGGGACTGAGCCCTCAGCCTCCAGTTTTTCAAGCAGCTTTGTGATTATCAGCAATTACCTAACTGGGTTGGGTATTTCCACTCCTGCCCCTCTCTTGTTTGGTCACAAGATGGTTAATTAGAGAGATGAAGAGGGTTTCATTATATCCTCATTGCTGCCTTTCAAGGGGGAAGAATTGCAGAAATGCAACAAGCCCAATTTCCTCGCAGTCAAAGATTAATTTGAAAGCTGTCCAAGGAAAGTATATTTTTTCTGAAGCTATAATACACTTGCAGCTACTGGGATAGTGGAGGCTGTAAAATATCTATCAGACATAACAAATGAAGTGAGAACTCACTGAATGTTTTAAAAAATTCTCAGGAGGATACAGTCTGTTGTTACTACCTTCTTTAGCAATTTTTTCATGATTATTCTTATTTCCTCATCAGAAACATTTTCTACATTGATTGGTATGCTCAGTTTTTGGGTATTTTCACACACTAGTGGTGTTTGTTGTTTTGTTTGAGAAAAGTGAAATTTTTGTACTGGGATGAAGAGCGATCTTTAGTTCTCTCAAAGTCATGCGGGTCAATATATTCCTAGTGGGAAACAATTTGACCATTACTTTGGACAACAAACTGTGTGAAAGAATGAATGGAAAACAACTAGAATTGTACGAACATTTAGCAAAGCTTGAAAATACTTTATAAGCACATTTTTGCTTCATAGAAGGAGAAAACAAACACTGAAAGCTACAAGTTTTAGGCCTATTTTCTACTAAAGGTTAGTTTGAGCAGCTCTAAAACTGTCACAGAGCAGGACTTTAAACAAGATGGGGAAGATAATTCCTGACCTTTGAATATCACGAACATTTACTCAAGTAAAGAATGATTCATGATGACTGCATGAATCCATGGAGGAACTCTGTCTGCAGCAGCTTCCACCACAAGCATTTCAGTGAGCCCCACTGGTGAGCAAATTCCCACGACATCGTACCACAGCTCACGATATTCCACAGACCACTGGGCATGCCATGGCCAGAGGAAGAGTTCTGGGATATGGAATACATTTTGGTTTGAAGTATTATTAATCCCTGGAGCCCAGGAGCTGACAGCCATGGCAGCACCTCGCTGAGGTCCAGACAGACTTAGGAGGGTAAAGAATGCATTTCATACCTCTGCTGCAACCCTTTAACAGAACAGTGTAAGCAACTGAGTGAGGGCATGGCTTTGCAATCCAAAGGCAACAAGAGGCCCTAGAAATTTCAGTTTGATTTGATATTCACATCTTACTGAAATCTCTAATAAGGGAGGGGGAAACACCTACATGACCACAAGCAGCATAGAAGAATGGGAGGAGGGAGACAGATGTGGTTCCAAGCACACAAAACAGCAATTCCCTGTTCACTTTCTTTTTCAGACCAATATATTCCTGTTTTTCTTTCTTCAGTGCAGCATCACTACCACTCTCTCTCTGTGAAGCTGCAGCTGACAGGGCACTATTTTAGCAGAAATAATGTAAGTGGTGCCACTACTGTACTGCCACCTGGCACAATTCCTGCAGAATATCCTCCGATTCACCTGTGCTGAGCCTAATTCATGCTCATACAGCAATTAATACTCATATGTTTAAGACAAATCATACCTCCAAGTAATCTTGTGCGTGACCCTAATTTCACATTTGTTTTGAAGGTGTTTTGAGAACTTAAGCCTCATTTTCCTTCTTATCTGCTAGCACAGAAGAACGATATTATGTCTTCTACTGCCACATGTTTGCTATTGGTTTTACGCAGCTTCATGGCAGTCAAGGCAGGAAAACCCATGCCAAATGGATCTGGGAGCTGCCTGGGTCTCATGGGGAGATGACAGGGCTGTTCCTGGTTATCCATCTCTGAGACAGAAGCGAGGTGTTCTGTGCAGTGCCTTGAGGGACCAACCTTGTTTTATCTCCATCTTTTGCACTGTTATGGGTAACTGATCACAACTTCAATGTTTTGCTTCATAAGAGCACGTATCCTCTCAAGAGATGCTGTAAGATAGAGGTGGATTCCTAGGCTGGTACAAACAAGCAGATGTTCCTTTTGAACATGCACAGGGAAACCAACTGCTCTCATAATCCTACAGGACCTCCAAGAGAGATTGAAGTGCTCATTTCTTTTGCCCCTGAAGCAGCACGCACTGCTCAGGGCTGACTTCTCCAAATAGTCATGAGTGATCAAATCTGGCCTTTGGCAGTGCAGGGATCTGTTGCCTTTTTCACCCAATTGAGTTGATTTCATGTTCCAAGGCACACAGGAAGCAATGGCACCTCAGTGGGAATGAAATCCCTGTTCCTGCAATTCCTTGCTATTGATGAGATATGACCTGACAAGGCTGATCTGTGATTTTCGGCTGTGCCGAGAGCCTCCCCAGCCCACCATGGGGACAGGGATAGGGACAGGGCGCTGCTCTCCTCCTTCCGCACCCTGCTCCACACGACCCGTGTCCTGTGGCATGGGAATTACACGTTAGGAGTGGAAACACCACTCAAGCTGCCTCCCCGCAGAGGTTATTTACTTGCTTCAAATGTCAGCTGGGCTATTTTTCTCCCCCTCTCTCCCTCCCTCGCTCCTTCCCCTCCTCCTCCAAGATCCTCACCTAGCAAAGATGATGAAATGCCAAGAAGAAATGTCACTCCAGCAAGTTAAGTTTGCTTTGGGGCATAAGTTGCACTTTGATAATGGTATTTGTTCTGTGGGTGGTCAAATTCCCCTCCGCCTTCCTTTTTTGGTCCTAACCATTATCTCATGCAAAGATAAGGTTCATTAGTAGCTCCTCTGAGCTGTGGACACTGCAGAGCTCATGAAGAAGCATGTTCATCAGTGATAGTGCTTATTAGTGATTACTGCTTTCATTCACCTTTTAGATTTATTTTGCTGCTTTCTCTAGGTGGGAAGTCCTTAAAAAACTTTCAAAACCAGGCTCATTTTGAGGCACACGCGTATGTGCAACCCATGCATACACATAAGAGTACATGTGTTGTTTATGGGTACAATTAAATCTAACTTTAGTTTGTGCTTGGGCTCACAGTTTTACTATAAATAATAAATTTCTAAACTTATAAACTAATCCAAATTCATTTATACCATTTTTCCCAAGCTTGGTCTGAGATTCAGGTCTATCTGTCTTTTGCAGCCTAAGTGACAGCATTGTCCTGCTGTTCTGGCAGCAGAAATAGATATTCCTGTTTCTGTTGGTTAGGAGAAGGTTTCCTAATTCTATATCTTATGAAGATATAAGAAAATGTAAAAAGCTCTGGCATAATTTCTCTTAAAACTGACTCACACCTTAAAGCTTAACTCCTAAAAATATTTAGTTGCTTTATATTAGCACAACCTATTTCAGGAGAAAGAAAAAAAAAAGAGATCCTGGAATGTGTCCTGCATCTACTCTAGGAGGACTGCACAGTTCTTCATGTGCCAGCAGTGTCAAATGCCTGTAACTTTCTAGGTAAAGATAGTATGAATGAAAATATGAGCTAGAGGAGATAAAGAAGCACATAAAATAAGGAGCAGTGCTGGGAAAATAGGCTGGAACAATTATTTACCCTTTTTTTTTTTTTTGTATAGCATGAACAATGAGCTTACAACCTGAAATGAATACTTTTCTATGGAACAGAAGTCTAGGTAGTGCCATTCTTTGCCCTAAGATTACATTGCCTTCATGAATACACTGAAAAGAATAAAAAAAAACCCCACCTCTATCTATAGGAAAATAATAAACACAATAGATACAAAGGGTAATATTATAGAAATACAATAGCTACAAATGGTGGGCTAACAAAAGCTTTTGAATGCATAAAACCTTTGAATTTTCAGGGCATAGAATCTGCATTTTACTGCTTTGGGGATGGGTTTTTATGAGCCTATTGCACACTTACCTCCCCAAAATGGTTTCTTTTGGCTGCTGTCAGAGGCAGCTCCTGGCCAACTGCATCCCTGGCTGTGCCACACAACCCCAGATCCCCATGGGCACTGCAAAGAAATGAATGCAATCTCAAACTGCAGAGTCAGGTTTCCTCCCTCAAAGTGCACTAATAAGCTCATCAATGATAATGAGCAAAAGCATTATAATTGAAAAGGACTCAAATTTGAATAACATCCAAATTTTCACTTTTGTTGTCATGGGCTTTGCCACTGAGTTGAAGGACTCACTTGTAGTGAGGTAAAATTTTCTTCTCAGATTCATTTCATTTACTCTGCAAGATGCAGGGGGTTGCATGGGCAGACATGAGGACTGAATTTGGCTTTTGAGAGGCTTAAAATACTAACCAGACCCTGGAAACCGCTGTTATCTCAACATCAATTTCCAACCTGATTAGGGAGAGAAGTTTCTTTTGGTGTCTGTGCTGATTCCCAAACTGTGAGGTCATACAGCACTGGCACCCACACTCCATCCCCTCTTATGCTCTTAGCCCTTTACACAAGGAATGGGTCTTTGGGACTGGGAGCAGATTCAAGTCTGTATACCCATTCGTTCTTCCAAAAGCAAGATATCTGGTGGTAAACCTTCCATGCTTTAGCAAAGCCTCTGAGGATCACTATACATCTTGTGCATATAAGCCCTTGTGTATGCAAACACAGGCTTGTTTATTATAGGCTTATCTAGCCAGGCTTTACACAGCGATGTTGAAAATAAGGGAATCAAGTGAAAAATGACAGCTGGCAAAACTTTCACCTTGCCCCATGCCTTTTTGCGTGTAAAAAGCTCTTTTTGCTTTACAGTCATGGAAAAGAGTATGAGTAGAGTGAGCATAGGAAAGTCTGCTTGAATTGTTGCCATCACGAGGAACAAACCCATCTTGTTCCCCAAAAGAGCAAGTTCTCTGCCCTCCCCTCTTGTTTTAACAACCAGTAGTAACACTGCCCTATCTTATTCTGTAATCCATCCTCTAAAAAGGGAATCTGAGATAATCAGCAATAAAGGTGGCTTATTCTTGCTCTCTGACAATTACCAGTTTCTTCACATGCTCATATGCAGAAACCTTCTGGAGCAAGCATACAGGAGATATATGGTGCAAGTCTTTCCAAAACAATGGGGCTCCCCCTTCCCTGAAATAGAAGTGAGATGAATTTCTACATACCCTGGGATGCTCTGCAGAGCCAAACATCCTAGCCCTTGTCCTCAGGTGTGAAGAAAACAGAGACCTGGCTGAGAAAGTCACAGCTGATTCATGCCACACATTAAATATATATATATATATAACCCTTTTCCATAGAGGATCACAAAAGGAGATAGGAGAGCACAATCCATCCAGAGCTGTCACTGCAATCTGAGCTGCAGATCCTGACACATACTCCTGTCTTGTTAAAGTGCTCTAACGTAAATGCTATGGATTTGGCAGTGGAAAGGCTCTGTGGGGCAAGCTCTCATGGAAAAAAAGATAAAATGAGAGAAGATAATGACACTGAACATGAGCACATGCAATTATAAGTCCATGGTGTCTGTAACTTTCAAATGCAAGCAGATATGGTTACCTCCTTTATTCCCCACGGCCAAAGGAAGCATTTGTGTCATAGCAACTCTTCAAAAAATGAATGAGTTACTTGAGATTTTTTTCAAGCTACTGAGGGGATTTGTTTGCCACAGTGATCATTCAGTTGACCAGGACGTGTGGGACCTGGGCTGCCTTCCTGTGCTCCCAAACCCCTGCTCCAGTCAGGAAGGGCAGCTGTGGCCGTGGCACATTGGTCACTCTGCTGGGCTTCAGGCTGGGTGACCAAGGAGGTTCACGGTGTGTAGGTACAAAGTACAGCTTTGCTTGGATAGCTGTGCTCAGGCAAGGAGGGCTTTGCCATTACAGCACACACTGTAAAGCATTTCTACCCTAGACATGACCTCAGTCATTACTATTATTTTTACTACCTAGATTTGTGGTGGTGTGGCAAAAGGGGGTGGGAGAAAAGTATGGTAACCCCAGTTTAGCAGAACACTGGAGTTCCTCCATTCCCCCCACACATGATTCCCCATAAGCCACTCAGATCCCTTTCAGGAAATCACGTTTGTGCTGTTTTACCACCCAGAGGCTGAAGTAAGCTCTCACAGGTTTAGATGCTGTTAAGTGCTGCCCAGAGAAACTTTCAGTCTAAGCTGGAAGGCCACAGATACCCTTTTATCCTTTGCAGCTCTTGCATAGGTTGAGATTTTTGAAAGAAAAGGTTGCAGTGACATTGTCAGATGCAAGGACAGAAAATTTTTCTCCAAGTTCCCACCACCACAGACTTTTACATTGCCCATTCCACTTCATTTTAAACAACACGACTGTGCTGGCATCCACCTGATATGCAGGTACTATGATCTCCTCAGGAGTACCCCTCCTACTGCATCGCTTCGGAGAGCTCCTTATGAGACAGTCCAGTCCTCCAGACACTAATATCCAAATATGAGCAGCTCTATGGAAGCCCCTGAAGTGCTGTACACATGTTACAGACAACGGTCTTTTAGCTCTGAGCCAGGAATGTCACCTCGGGGTGTCACACAGCCCTTTTCAAGCGATCAGTTAAAATTGTAGCTGTGTCCTGGAATGAAAAGAAGAGGAGGAAGGGAAAGGAAACTTTAGTCTCCTAACAGTGAAATGTGGTTGCAGTGCGAGGCAGGAGTGCACGGGCCGTGCTTTTGCACAGCGTTTTACAGGCTTTGGGGCCAGTTACGAGCTCACCGGTTCATGAACTCCCTCTTGGCCAGGGCCCAGAGCTGACACCAGCTGGGCACTTTTCAGCCTTTATAAAGTAAATTACACTCCAGGAGGCTGTCACTCTTTGCACAAATGAGGAAAACCTGAGGTGAAGCCATACCACAAAATAACGTGCCAGCACAGAGATAGTCACTGAGGTAACCCTGCCAAGCTGCTGCTGATCCTTCAGCCACTGGCAATGCACACACTGATGAGACACGGGAAGTGCTGGGGCTGGTCCTGCTAGAGGTGTTGCTCTTCCCTTTAGCAAGCAGTGCTCACTTTTCAGGCCTCAGCTTGAGGAGAACCTCTGGTCCCCACCGTAAAGAAATTTGAGATGAAAGCTGCTAGTCATGTAACAGGTATGGTTATGAGTCAGCAGCTCCAACAGTTTCCCAAGGTTTTTGTTTTTACTTTAATATCAAAAGAACAGCATGAAATCCAGGTCCTACCCTCAGTTGCTCCCAGCAAGAGGAATAACTCATATTTCCAAGGAGCTGCTAGGTGACAATTTCACCTGGATGTGTGAGATCAGCTTTCACCAGCTCCTGTCTTGAAAGGAAGAGTGCTCTTATGGAGGGAGCAGAGGTCAATGCTTAGGATATCTGGTCTCAGCCCCATGACAAGAAGGTATGTGACCTTCAGCATGAGTCTCAGCATCCCAGGACTCTGCTCCTTCCTCTCAACTGAGAACTAAAACATGCCTTTACCATTTCACTCTAATATCCATGAAAATGCTGTTGCACCCTATTACTCTGTAACTCTTAGGGGTAGGTGAAAATTGTGCTCTTGATTGCTGTTTTGTGGAACGGGATATTCATTTACTCCTGAGTGGCCAATGCAAAAGGGAAAGTGAGTTCAGTGCAATAAATGTGGTGAGGGACTGAATTTGAGCAGCCCTCTTTCTGTGCTTTGTGGGCTGCCTGACCTTCAACTGAAACCACGACATTTTTCACAGTCCAACCAATACTTTAGGAAAAAAAAAAGCAAGCAGCAGAAGGCACCACAGCTAGACTGGCCAGGTATGAGACAATATAAGAGCAATGAAACTTTGAGGACACAGGAGAGCCCGTTGCCATCTCTGCTGGTAGCAGGAATAATGCCTTGCATTTAGCAGGCACCATAATAGCTGTCAGGGTTAGGCAGCCACTGTAACTTATCCTTGGTGCTGCAGCGCTGCCACACAGCTCCACATAGGCCACTTTTGTTCACTTAGGGCTCTTTCATGTAGACATACTGAACAGTCTTTCTTTCAGTACAAAAGAAATATGATGTGTCTGTGATGGTTAACCCTCAGGAGAACCCTGTGAGACAGAGAAGTGGGGATGGGCTGAGAAATAGGCAGGGCTTTGCATTCCCACAGAGTGACCAGGCTGCAGAGCTGAGCTGGACACCTCCTGTCTCCTGAGACTTCATTTCTCTTCCCTCAGACTTTGCTACCAAAACAGCTTTGCTGTGCTATCTGGCCAGAGAGGAGGTCCCATCACACGGCTCATTACACATCTAAAGAGCCCTAGGCTCACCCTCAACACTAGAAAGGACCGTCCTACAAAATGGTTTTGTCCAGAAATGGACTTTCAGCCAAACCTGGCATATTTTCATCCAGAGCTACCTTCTCTAGAAAATGGGTCAGCACCCAGATAGAAAATTTGGCAATGGGAACCAGTGATTTAGGATCATCAACACAAGTGAAGACTACTGGGAAACTCAGAACAAGCAGGTGAGTGGGAAGACAAAATTCACTGATGATAAGTGTACATAATGCCTCCTCCAAAGTACAATGGAAAATTTGCATTTGGCACACATATTCCCTGTCACTGCCTGTGGCCAGGGAGAACTTAGCTTAAAGAACTCTCCATACCTGGTACAGCAAGCCAAATAAATAAATAAAGTATTAAAAAGGAGAAGGATGTGACAGAAAACCAGACTGAACATATTCTAGTAATGGGGTCTCTTTAATGTGAGTTAATGGCTGCCTTCAACTGGGTCATTGGTCTGCAGCAAATAACAGCTCTGCACAAAGCCAGCGGGTGTCAGATGTCTCTTTTTTTGTGTGTGAAAGGAGAAAGTCATTTATGTAGGGAGGTAGCTGGGAACAATAGGAGCCATGGTCCCTGCCAAGGTCTGATCCCAAGACAAATCTTTGGGCAGAGGTGGTTATCCCAGCTGCTACTGAATGGATGTGAGCATGGCTTGGCAAGGTCTAGGAGGGGGTGTGTGGCAGGGAAAGGAGCAAATAGTGAGCAGAGCAGCAGAGATCCCTGTAGCTCAGAAGGAATTAGCAGGACAGACTCCTGCCAGCTACAGGACTTGCCCCTGTTTGCTCCTATTGTGTTTGGGGCTCAGCAGTCATGAGCATTCTTTGCAAATAAACAGGTTGTGTCAAAGTGCATACCTGGCTTGTGTCATCCATTGCTCCTCCTAAAGGAAAACATTGGCCTTAAATATTGATTTACCTCTCAGACCAAAGGGGAAGCTGTTCACTGTATTTGCTAACATGCTGAGGAACAGCAGCAATGGGTTCAGAAGAGGGTGTGGAGAAGAAATGAAATGACAAACAGCAGAGGAGTTTCGGTAGGGAGTTTGAAAAGCGTAGGTGTGTTTCATCTGCAAGTAGGGTGAGTAAGTGGGGATGCAACAGGAGCATTCCTCTAAAGAGTGGAAGGATATGGGGAGCACCTCATGCACAGTTTGCATCCCTTAACACTAGACAAAAAAAATCCTCAGTAAAACTGAGAGAAATGAAGAAAGGAAGTTTTTTAAAAAAAGCAATACCTGCATATACAATTAACCTAGAAGATGCATTGCTACAGAAAGCCACTGTGACCAAATACCTCGAGACCATCAAAACAGGACTCAAGAACTATAAGAATAAAGGCATGCAGATGACCAGCTTGTTTCTAAGCAGACAGAAGTCCCTATGTTTCCAGACATAAACAAAACAGTCTGACAGAAATAATACATAATTATCTGTAAGGTTTTTTTTGTACTATCCTGAAAACACCTGGAACTGATCCATAGGTTAAAGAAGATGCTGGGTAGAAGTACTGCACATTATAGATGATGACGAAGAAAGTATTATCTAGAATTAAAATTTGAACATGCAGGCTAGTCTGTGACTTGCATTAGAATAGCAGAATGCCTCTGAACACGGAACTTAAAGCACTGAGATTTCAGAGGTATCTGAGCAGACACAGCCAGTCCTCTAGCACTTATGTACTCTTTGTTAATACGACTTGGGGCTGATCCTGAAGAATTCCTGACTTCCCATGGTGTTTTCTTTAGTGTCAAATACAAAAAGGATGGATCCTTGAGAGCGATACTTCTTAGCAAGAGTGAAAGTGGCAGAACCAGATTCAAAGCGAGAAGAAAAGTATTGAGCTATGTTCAACTGCTCAGGACACCTCTTACAGATCGGGGTGTCTTTGATTTATTCTCCCACGCCCACATGCCAGGCCTCTGGAATTGGAGAGCTGCTAACTGCACCTGAAAAACAGCAATTCCTGTAAAGGAAGAAACTAAACACGCCTTGCTTTCATATGCAAGGGAAGCATTAACAGCAAACCGGCTGAGTCAATACTTTAAAATACTTGCTGCTGCCATGATCAAAAGAAACACATCTGTGCACACATCTGTATATGTAGGAATGGAGTCCCACAGACCATGGGCGGTCTGTGCTGCACCAGCTGTCCCAGCCAGGAGGCCCTTTGGGTGCCCTCTCCTTGTCCAGACAGCACAACAAAGCACAGAGATTTTGACACCAGCACATGCAGTGAGTTGTGTAAGAGCTTCGCAGTGACAGACCCATGACTGCAGGACAGCATCCTTCCTTGTCCTTCTAATCCAAGCAACAGGGTCACCCCAAGGAGCACTGATGGGAAGGACAGGCTGCCTTTGGGTGATGCTTCACCTTGGGGCAAAGCATGCTCACCCTCACTGCAACCCTCTTGTCCAACTACGTCAGACAGAGCCAGTCACTCCCGACAACCCCCTAAATACTCGTGAGGATGAAGCCCTGGGCCTGAAAGGAGGTGTTTCTCTCAGTGCAGTGGGCTGGGAGAGGGTCTATCCCTGGCAGGAGTGACTCCCCAGTGGGACCTGCTCTAAGGTAGGGCTGGCTAGCAGAACAAACTGCCAGCAAAGCCTCATCCAGCAGGGAACTAATTTAGTCTCTTGTACAGTTGATGAATGAAGAATTTCCTCTTGAGACTAAATTACAGGCCTTGTCAGGGTTGCTCTTTCATGATCTGTTATTTAGATGTAATTTTCCAACAGGGCTGGAACACATAGCCATGAGCTAGAATAGTATTTGCTGTGAACAGCTGCCACACACTGTCCTTCACATCCCACACCCTTTCCACCCACCCCGGTATCCCCCCTCCTTCCCTCCCTCCCTCCTGACACACATGAGAGATCCACTAGGCACAACTCACACTGCATCTGTTAGATCCTCATTGAGGTCCTTAATTAAACCACAAGAATGGCGTTTGCCCACCTTCCCTGTGCCCCTGTTGTACAAAGAGTCACATCTTGTTTGAACACGCTTAAAAACAGACAAGAAGTCTTTTTTCAGACTCTGATGATTACAGTCCTGTGTAAATCTTTTCCCCCTTTGGCTTGAAGATAGACTTGTGATCCTCCTTTGGCTTTTTGAACTGCTGGAAGCTGTGTAAACACACAGTGTGTCAGTAAAGCTCTGCTGACCTAATGGCTGCTAAGTGCAAATCAATTCCCATCAAACTCCCAGATCTCACCTGTTTTGAGGTCATTAACGGTGAGGTCTGAAAGTGAAGGCAGTAACATTCTAGTTGGCCATTACCTAATGAAGAAATGGCTGGGTAAGACCGTCTAAAGGAGTTTTCTAACAGCCCAATAATTGTTTTGGGCTTTAATCCCAGGATGCTATCTCCAGTTAGGAGGCTGACTATTTAATGCGGGGCGGTATATCTGAATGCTGAGGGACCATGTTACAGTAAACCCTTCTGAAAGTCCCTCTGCTAGATGTGCAACATAAATCCACAAAGCATGGAAGCAATCCAAGACTCAGGACTCTGTTTTATCCACTTGCATGCCCTCACGCCTTTCCTCCATGTGCTCAGAAGCAACAAGCTGTCCAGCCTGCAGAACTGGAAGTCCTGTAGGTGAGGGGCTGGGATCCACCTTGTGTAAGTGACGATGACTGAATAGCCTGAAATAATTTTCCAACATAGTACTGGTGTGGAGCCTAAACAAATCAAGGTGCTGCTGACAGCAAATTATATAGTTTTAGAATAGCATAAAGGAGCTCGAGGGAGAAAACTGAGAGGGATGAATTTGAACTCATTAACATGCAAGGGCGGACCAAGTATCTTATTTTATAGCCTTGCTGATGATCCCTGGCACTTTGACACTACCCAAACACAAGTCCCATGTGGTCACTTGGGCATCTGCAGGCCGGGCATGCGTGGGCTCACACTCCTGGCTCCGTTCACATCCTCGGGGCTGCACGCTGAGGAAAGACTCCCTGACTGAGCACAAGCGCAAGGACACCCTGAGCAGAGACCCTGTGCGGGCCCTCCAGGCTTGCTGGCTCCTGGCGGCTCTCCTGTGGGGAAATGGGTTTCCATTTGCACGGGGTCTCTGCGCGTTCCTGACTCCCTCATCCCTGCGGTGCCGTTCCCTGGGGAACCCTCGGGAGCGCCTCGGGAGCGCGGCGGACAGGCCATAGAAACAGCGCCATCTACTGACAGCAGCGGGCGCGGCCGGAGCGCTCCCGGAGCGGGACAGCCGAGTGCCAGCGCATGCCACAGCTGCTTATTCTGGGGCCAGAGGGCGGGAGCAGAAATGTTATATAGTGCGTTCACACCCACTCCCGAGCCTCCACAACACGCGGTGTTGTGGCAACCTCCCTGCTAGAGAGCACCAGAATCCTATTGCAAACCTACTCCTTTCCCTGCACATAAATCTCCTGCCAGCAGATTGATATTTTCTCAGATTTGTCTGTGATTTAAGAATACCTCCACAGTCCATGTGTTTGGCCTTGTAGAACATTTACCAGACCGAGGTGCAGAATAGGGTCCTGTTTTCCTAAGTAACTGGAGAAACAGCAAATCAAAAGGACAGACCTGACTCCCAAAGGCCATCAGTCTGTGCCAACTGCAGATGGCTTGTAAGCAGGACTCTGTGTGAGAAATTTTTATGGACACACAGGTGGGTTTGCTCCATGTTTCTTGATACATTAAATAAGGAATGACTTCATCTAACCTATAGTTTAGACTCCCATGTCATGTCCAATGACAGTGACTTGGTTTGCATAACATTTGTGTTTGGTACAGCGTGATGGCAGAGGATTCAGTTCTGGGCCAGCTGTCCCAGCTACATCCATTTGTGCCCATCAGCAGCAAGCTGACCCAGTGTTCCCACTGCCAGAGCTCTGGATGCTCAGTTAAGTGACAGACAAGCTTTTAGCAGTGGAAAGTCCACACGAAAGAGATTTTTGCTTCAAAAACATGCAGGCAGTTACATTCTAATAGCACAAAATTCTTTTGGAAGGTTTCTCCCAGTATCCACAGCTCCCCATGAGACAGCTCTGCCTCCTCTATAACCCCCAAAATATTCTATACCAGCGAAGAGCCAGGCAGGAAGTCTGCATTTCCACCTCACAAGGTCCCATGGCTTGTGTTGTGTGCATACTGTGCCCTATTTAAAACCAACAGAACCTCCCAGGGAAGCTTCAGAGAAGAGATTGTCAGCTTTGTGTTGAGCCCTGGCACTCACAAAGCCCCAGCCACACAGCTAGACCTCTTGTTTGAGAACAACACCTGCCTTTGCAACAGCCTCCTCCCCATGAAATTTGTATTTCCAGAATTTCCTTGTTCCCAGGTCCTCAGGAGCACACCTGCTCACTGTGAAGGATGTCTGGTTGCACTCCTTGAAATGAAATGCTCCAAGAAGTGGATGATGTTGGGTTTTGTAAATGTTGGCTCCTGTTGTGATCTTTGTACACAGGTGCCAAAACAGATGGTGCAGGGCTACTCACACCACGGAGGGGAAGGAGCAGCTACAGACACAGACAATCACATCCCTGACTGCTGAGGAAAAGAGGAGCCATTCCTGTTTTTCATGCAGTTTCTTTACCACCACCTCCCTCCTCACCTTACTTTCTCACAGCTCCTCTGCAGCATGAAGCCACTGTGAGGAGGTGAGGAATAAGCATTTTAGAAGAGCCTCACCTCATGCTGCTGGTGGATTCTCATTGCTTCTCAATTTCATGCTCGTGGCCTAAAGTTTCCAATATCAGCTTCTGATGACCACAGCCAGGAGAGTCCCTGTGACCCTGAGTCCCAAGCTCGACAGAAAATGCAACATCAAATCATAGAATGGTTTGGGTTGGAAGGGACCCTAAAGACCATCTGGGTCCAACCCCCTGCCATGGTCAGGGACACCTTCCCCTATCCCAGGTTGCTCCAAGCCCCATCCAACCTGGCCTTTGACACTTCCAGGGATGGGGCAGCCACAGCTTCTCTGGGCAACCTGGGCCAGGGCCTCATCATACTCACAGGGAAGAATTTTTTCTTCATCTAAACCTGCCCTCTGTGGGTTTGAAGACATTTGCCCTCATAAAAAGTCCCTCTCCAGCTCTCTTGTAGCCCCTTTAGGCACTGGAAGGCTGACCACTCTTCACAATGTCAGAAGCAATGCCAGGACTGAAATGTCCAGCAGGTATAAGCCCCAAGCCAATTGATATATCATTAGAGATTACGTTGTCACTAATGTGGGGAAATAAACCTCTGAGATTGTTTTAAATCCTCCTGGCAGAAAACAGTCTGGTCTCTTTCCCCCCAAAAAATGTGTTTTTGAGAAAGGTGAGAATATCCCCTGAATTTCTGTGGCACCTCTCCCTGCTGCCACCTCTGGATGCTTGGGAGAGGAGAAGTGACTGTCCCTCTTGGCACAGAGGCACTGGGGGATGCCTGAGTTCAGAGAATAACAGTGGAAAATTGCTTGAGCCTTTGCTTCCTCAGCCATCTCCTTACTCCTCAGGGTTCCACTATGAATTTCACAGTGGCTGGTGCTTCCCTGCACGACCCATAGGATGATCTCCTGCTATTCCTCACACTCACTTTTTTTTCCTCTGGTCTTAGTGGGATTTAAAGGTACTTGAGCAACTTGGAAACCAAAAGTCAGTGAAAAACTTGCCCAAAGCCAGGGTTATTTTTGTGCAATTCCACCACTTTGCGGGCAGTCTCTGAGCCGACACATGCCTGCTAACAGCCGTGGCAATCCTGCTCTAAGGGCTTGAGAGCAGCTTTGATTCTTTCCATTAATGGCCTCTTAAGAGCTACACCCTCCAGCTGCCACATCTCTTGCAGGCATAAACCCTGACATTCAGCATTTAGCACTGCTTTATTTACGGGGGGAGGTTGTTCTTGTTCTATCCCCTCTCCCTCAGTTAATAAGTCTCTGGTGATTTTATCTCCATTTTTATCTGCTGAAACCTCCTGGGTCCTTGCTGTATTTCCCCAGCCAGCAGGGCTGCTATCAGTGCCAAATATTTCAAGCTGTCAGGACATTACTGAACCGAAATTCCTTGAAGCCACTGACTGGTAGCCTAAAGGTGAAGCATTTAACTATATTGCATTGGGGTTAACGACTCTGATGGCCCCTGCATTAGCTTATTAGTGGTGGCCAGTTGCTGCTGGTGGCAGTATGGGGCCATCACAGAGTCCATCCTGGAGCAGCTCCACCTTCCAGCTCCTGGTGAGGGACAGGAGCTGCCATGACTTGCCACCTCACTCCGGATTCCTCAGGATTTTCCTGAAAATGTGATCTGTGTTGCATTTTTTCATGCTTCTCAGTTTGTCCCTAGTAGGAGAAGGGGTGGGGTCAGGTCTGTTTTTAGCGTATTTTTCCTTTGGTTTTAAAGTTTATTTAAACTGACTCACATTTAATTGTCCTAAGGTAAACAGATGAATCACCCAGGGGGGGATACACCTCCAAAGGTCAGGGTTCAAAGCAAGTTTTTTTACTTTCTTTCTTTTCCTTGGGCTTAAATAAGGAAAACTTGGTTGGTTGGAAAATAAAACTATTTTATTTGGGAGTTCAGCAGACAGTGACTCAGATTTTTTAGTTTCCTGAACTTTTTACTTTCATATAAGTAAGACCCTTGATAAACAGGTATTGGGCCCACACCTGTCATGGAAAGAGCAGCAGGAGTTCAGCACAGTGTCGTAACAGAAGCTCTCTTGTTCTGCTGCTGGAATCAGCCGCTTGGCTACAGGGAGATTCTTGATAACTCCTAATTTGAGCCCTTCAGACCAAGTGTGCTGCAGGGCCCCCTTTTTTTCCCTTTTGGAAAGATCATAATCAGCCAATGAGAAAACACTATTAAAAAAAAAAAAACCCAACCCAAAAAAACAGAAGAAGAAAAGAGCCACAAGTTAAATTTTGCTACTGGAAAATGTAGCCCCTTGAAATCCCTCGATAACTTGCTACTTGAATTTTTCTCTCCTATTAAAACCCATTCCCAGTAAAGGGTTGCTATTTCCAACCCCGCTTGCCTGTGTGGGATGTGTCTCCTGCTCTGTGTTGATAGTGTTGGCTGCAGAGCTGCTGGCTGGTGAGAGGTGAGGTTGTCAGGAAACAGACTGTACACTTGTATTTCCCAGCATTTCCACTTTGATCTGGTTTTTGGGCTCAGAGCTATCTCAGGTCATGCTTAACAGCACCTGTAGCCCTGCACAGAACACCTTGCTCAGCTGAGTTTTGTTGTTGATCCCTCCTGTCCTGTCAGTAACAGAAAGAAAAAAGACACCAGAGAAGGGCTGTGGAAACACAAGGCTGTAGAAGTCCCACCACAGGAAGAGTGATAGAGATAGGAGATATTTGCAGCTTTCCTTCACCAAGCCAGGCAGCTCTAGGACCATCACATGATCTGCTCAGAGATTTCTAATCAGAAAGGACAAATTGAGGATTTCTGAGCCCCCATCCAGCTCTAGGATGAGTGACAGGACCCTTTGGTTGTGCCTGCTAGATCATGAGTCCATCATTCCCTGCTGGCTAATGCCTGGGAGATACCTGCTTCCCTCTTGTTCTCCATCAAAAGAGAGATCCCAAAAGTTCCCTTCATTTGGGGAACTGAGATGCATCACCCTGCCAGCACGGGCAGGCAGCTGGATACAGCAGGGTTTTCCCACAAGTTCCTGATTTGCAAGTGCTTTGAACTTCCTTTTCTGTAAAATACTGAGGGTAACGATACCTCAACCAAGATCCCTCCAAGATATTCAACTACCATTGTCATGCTTTGATTAGATACATCTCTCCATCCAAAACTGTAGGGAAATAGTAATTTTTTTTACTGCATTTATCTTGATATTTTCTGAAATTTGGAACAAAAGGGAAAAAGAGACATTTCTAAATAATGCAAAATATTCATTTAAATGGAAAGATGCTCAATAGAAATTTGCACAACCAGCCATGTATTTCACTATTTTCTTTTGCTTTTTTCATGACCAGCTCTTTCCTCTGGCTTGCTAGGAATATTTAAATGTGAACTGATAGAGGAGAGACTCTGTGAAAAATAAGTACTTATTACAGCAGTGTCTCAAAGAGAAACAGACTCCTGCTTCATTTTGGTGATATTTGGTGAATGAGAGATTAAAAAAATTATTGGAAAAACCCATTTCTGCTTTTTGCTACCATTTGGGTTGCAGCATAAGTCATTGGGCAATATTTCAGTACTTTGTAAGCAAAAAGTTTTCCCTAATTTGACTTAAAAATGATATCGTGAACTTGAGGACTACCTCAATGAAAGATTTCGTTTGTCAGGTCTCTGAGCATCCACAAACACTGGATGAGTCCAGGAGACGGGACTTCCAGTGTGGTCCAGTCTGACCATTCCTGTGCTCTTCTGTCCCTCCTTCCTCACCCTGAATGCCTGGAGCACTTTCAACAATCTGATCGCAGAAAAGATTACTTTGAAAATCAAGTTTATAAATGCAGGGATTAAGAATCCAGTTTAGGGGAGCAAGCTTTGAAAATATGGTCCCCAAACCTCCAAGGATTGCTTTTAACCATTGTACCTGGCTTCCACAAAAGCCAGGTTTGGGCAGCTCCAGATACCTACAGACAGTGACAGGGGTGGAGTCTCAGCCACAGCTGCTTGGAATGCTCTGCAGAGGCAAACAATATTTAGTACTGAATCCATAAACCTCTTTCTGGCTGTATGTGAAGCCTAGCTGCTGCTTCCCTGGAAAAAAACCCAACCATTTCCATATTTGATCCTCATGCCCTTTTGGGTTGCTCAAAGCAACCCCCAAAGCCACCATGTCTCGCACCTGAAAGGAATCTGTTGGTTCCAGATGCGCTAAACATCCCCCACAAAATCTGTTCCTGTTTGTTTTGCACTTGTTTGCTGTCTCCAACCATCTTAACCAGAACCACGGGAGGCTCTGGCTTCCCTCGCCTTGGTCTTCACAGGAACACCTTCTCCTTGTCACGCTGCCATTCCCAGCCTCCGGAGGAAGTGCAAGCCTACGGCCAGGTTCTCTCAACATTTTGGAAATCAAAGGGAACACTCAGCAACATGGGGTCTGTTTGTATTTACACAGAAGTTCCCACAGCCTCCATGGGCTTTTCCCTCTTGTTCTCACTCTCTTCTTTCCAGCGGTGGCTGTGTACTTGGGAACACTGAGCTGCTCTGTATATTTCTTTAGTTCTGCCTCTATTAGCAGCTTCCGTCCGCCCTTCCAGCCCTGAGCACAGGGACCTGGCAGCGAGGAGATCAAACAAACACAGCTGCTCCCGTGTCCCTCCCGCTCGCCGCTCCCCAAGCCCACGGCGGCTGCGGTGCAGGTGGAAGCGGATGGCTTTGAGGTCGAGGTGTAAATACCCATAATTAGCCATGAATTACATTTAATACCCGTGACAGGGTCTGGTGGGAAACAGGTGGGGCAGAGATCTCAAAGATGCACACTGGAAAAAATTCTCCTTACTCAACTTGATCTCAAGCCCATGGAAGTGCATCGAAAGAATCCCCCGTGGTTGCGATGGGCTTCGGACCAGGATTCTATGCAAAACCAATAGGAAAAGCCGCATATACAGGGTGGATTGGCAATTTTAGCAGCCTTCCCCTTGGCAGGGAGAGTTAAAGGAGAAAGTGGGGAGGAAATCAAAAAAGGAAGAAGAAGAAAAAGAGCAACAAATCAAAACAAAACTGGTGAGCAAAGGGAAAAGCAGAGGAATGGTAATTTATATCTTCATTTCAAAGATACTCATATGCTCTGTTCTGATACACCTTTCAGAGAGCAACAAAACAGCGTGAGCTGTCAGAAACAAACGTTATGGTGCTCACATTCTGAGCTCTTCTCAATTTTCTGGAGAGTTATTTCAGATATTTCTTACAATCTGACCTTTGATGTGCTTGGAAGATTTACTGAGTGCCTCAAATGCAGTCATTTTTGCAAACCTGATGTGTAGCATTAGCTATAGGAGAGTGTTCCAATGATGTGCAAATAGGTCAAGGCCAAAAGTGAACCAATAAGGTAACCAAACAGGAATGCAAACTGAACGGAGCCCTTTATGCAAAGGTGAAGGGTTCATTTTTTTCCAGAATTATGAAATATTGAAAAGCTTGTGTCAGACCCCCCCTATTCAAAATCTTTTGATAAGCAGAGATGTTTATAAATCTACTCAGACTTCAGTGCATTTGTCCTTGCACCTCTAAAAATGTTGGTCTTGGAAACTCACCTGTAAGTGCAAATACATGGTTGAAAAAGATAACTTTACTGTAACACACAAAATCTACAGTAAACTTGAGTTTATGTTTGTGTGATATGGTTTCAGACCTGCCAGTGTTGTCATATCTACCTGATTTTGGTGCGGTTTTTGTGCTACTCTGTCCCCAATCTCCTGCCCTTCCACACCAGTTTAACCACACTCTTCCTATGGCATATGTGGGGGCAAATCCTCACCTGATGAAGGTTTACTTCCTGCTTTTGATACCTACTGAAAGTCTAACCAAACCTCCTTAATGGAAGCTGAACAGAAGCCACAGAGACCCACACTCACAGGTTTGCCTCAGCAATATTCCAGGCTGAGTTTACAATTTTTCTTTCCAACATGACTCATACCTGTGAATTTATTTCTCATTTTTCATGACCAGAGTGCCATGTTTTTCACTTAAGAGTCAGGCAAATCCTTCCTGGAAGTTTGTGTTGATATTTTAAATCCCTTTGATTTCTTTCATTCTGACACTTAACAGTTACAGTGATTCAATCAAGAAATAGAAGAAACACCCAGTGACCCAAACAACTCAAAATATACCACTGGCACCAGAGAGTCAAAAGAAACAAAAAGGGATACGTGGAGTGAAACACTTTTCCCCCCCTCTCATTTAAAACGATCCAATGATTTCAAGGTGATGCCAAAAAATGGGAAAATGAAAGTCTAGTCAGAAGCAGTTCTGAAACATTCTGAATAATTTGATGAAGTATTTATAACCAGTACTCTCTGCTTGTAGCAGTGCTTGTCCCTATGGAAAAACACCAAAGGGAAAACAAGTTAAAGCCATATCACACCCTTCTGCAACTGTTTGTTCCACTCCACAGATACCTGTCCCCAGTCATAAATGAAGACCCTTGTGTGTTCCTGCAAGTCCCACTCACTGAGAACATCTAATTCTCATTAAAAAGCTAATTTCAGACATATGTGGTTAAATGTGTTGCTTAACTGTGGTCAAGGTACATCCGTTTAATTCCATTTTAATACAGAGTTTTCTTCTGCTAAGTAGGTCAGTGCCAGAGATGCTGAAGTCTTCCCTGGTTTGCAAAATATTCCCACCCATTTCTGGTGGTCTCTGCAGCACCTACAGCTGGACTGTGGCTTGCAGTGAATCAACACCTCAACACAGCCAAATGAATGCAAAGCTAACCTGACCAGTGAGACTGTGGCTGGAACCTGGGTACCACTTACATCTCCCATGAGACAAAAAATTCCTGTTTTAGCATTGCCAAAGGCTGACAGTCCCAGCCTCTCTGCACCTGGAGCTGGTCTCCCTCGTGGCCATGGGTTGAATCCCACTGGAGAGGCAGCGTTGGGCGTCTGCCCCACTGAGAAGTTGCTCTTTAGGGAAACTCGCCTGGCCAGTGGCAGGGATGTGAAAACAAGCAGCTGCTGAAAGGCACCAACACCACATTAACACCAAACAAAGAGCTGAAAATTTCCATGACCAACCTTCTCATGGCTTTTAGTCATACCCTGAGCCAGGGAACAGAGACACTTGTGATAATTAAAGCAAAAAGATCTTTTTGAACCTTAAAATATTTGAGTTTGGCTGAACTGGAATTTTAGACAAAGGTTCACATGGGTTTTTATTTCCCCCAAGCCAGTTTATCCACCTTTCCTTTTCAGACAGGCTTAGATTTTAATCCTCAATACCTGTGAAGTTATTTATGCTTGTTTGTTTGTTTGTTTGTTTGTTTCCAATTAACTTTTAATTCATTTTTGGGTCTGAGCAGGATATTTACTTTTCAAAATGCTGGGTGTAACCATTTATATAAACAAATCTGCCTCACTCATTTTTATCCTTTTGATGTTGATTTCCATTATTTTTAGCCCCATGTGGGATGGGAGACTTTCCTATGTGTCCTGGTAACTCTGTATGAGAATAGATAACAGTGACCTCAGTTCCCATTTAACAACTGATTAATTGATCAGCTCGAAAAGCTTAGCCACAGTTAGATTAAAATAATTTATTTTAAACCAGATAAAAACATCTGCAGAGCATGACCACTTTCATCTATCTGTGCCCATATTTTTCATTTCATCAGAAAACCCAAATCTTCAATGTTTCATCCAAAATGTATCATAGGTTCAGAGTACATGGGTTTTGTGGTGTTTTCACTAATCTTTACCTTGTAATTTTTAATGAAACACTGTCATTTTCTACAAGACCGTCACAACAACAACAGCAGTAACAAAGAATATCTCATTTTTCAGCTGCTGTGTTTTATATATGACTTTGGAGTCCATCAAACATGGGCTAGAAATACAGAGAAAAAACCCATGAGCTGCCTGTTTTTTGGAATATCTCCATTATCTTATCCTGGAGTCTGGTCCAATAATCCTCATAACTGCGCTACAAGTCCCTGACTGCATTAAGGAACAGATTTGTTAAAACAGAAAAAAAGAAAACGGACCAGGCTAGTTGGTTTTTTTAAACACCCATAAATTCAGTATCCCTGGGTACACATTCTCCCTAGCTTTGATGCAAGAAAACTGTCAGAAGGATAAGGAATGAAAGCCAAGAAGAAACTGGTTCTTTTTGGAGTGATTTCAGGTTTTGTCCACTTCTAACTGCTGGAGGTGAGACAAAAGGTCCAGGAGGTGGTGTAAAGGCTTGATCTGAACTCGGAGCAGGCAGTGGAGCTGTGGTGCACAGTGAAAAGGAAGCCTTAAGAAGCCTTCTCCTCCTTCCTGGGGTGTTTAAGAGCTCACATAACTCTCAGCCAGCCCTTCCTCTAGGAAATCTAGGGACAGGAAAAGGTCCCATGAGGTCTGCATGTAAAAGCTGGGAGTGTGATCCTCTCTTTGAATGCAGTGCAGGAAGAAGTCCCTCTGGAACCTCACAGCAAACTGCTCCATGGGCCACCTGCAACCTCCAAGGAGGCCCTGCCTCAATGGCACAATAGAGACCAATTTATTTAGTGGATAAATTGTACATGAGTTGTACGAGGTGATTGGACATTTACACACACATGGAAGCCAGCAGAGATTAATTACTGCTCGGTCTGAACTTCATAAATGCAAGGCAGCACAGGAGCACTGTTTCATTATTTCTATTTACTCACTAGCTGGCTTTTTAATACCAATTAAGAGCCAAACCACCGCAAATAAATGAATATAAAAATATTGGAAATAGAGAAACACACACTTTCAGCTACCCAGAGACCCCTTTTCTACCATAAGCTGTCCCAGGCCACAGCAGAGCTGAATTGCTAACTTAGAGTGAGCATTTCCTTCAGCTGAAGGATGACTTGCCCTGCCTGCAACTAAATATTTGATTTCCAAAGGTGGAAACCAAATATTTCGTTGCAGGCAGGGCTGGCAGATTTGTCCAGTTCTGCTGTGATACAGATGACAAAGCCCCAACTCCAGGAAACAAAGCTTCAGTGTAGTCAAATCAGAAGGGATGCTGAGTCCCTAAAAACTCCGCCTTTCTTTGAATGTTGAAGTGATATGAGCATATCATTTCCCCAAAAGCACTGACACAGTGCCCCTCTACCCAAGGGAAGGAAGAAGGCTCCATGTCTGTGCCACAGTGAAGCAGATGGCTTCAGCTTTTACAAAGATACTCAAACCCAGGCTTAGTCCTCCCACAGAAAAAACCCAAAAACCAAAACAGCAGGAGAGCTAAAACCAGCACATACAACACTGTCCTCATCCAGATTTGTCGAGGGCCTTCATATCCAAGACCAAACCAACAACTTTTCATCACTCACAGGTACAGGCTTCTGTTTGCCCCTCATTCCCTGCTAACTGGGTTGGCAGGCACAGTGCTGTGCCCCAGGCATGAAGTGCTGGGCTGGAACATCATGTCCAGCACTCCATCATGGCCTGGTCCTACATGCCAATTCTTCCCTTCCCTTCCCTTCCCTTCCCTTCCATTCCCTGGCCTTCCCTTCTATTCCCGGGCCTTCCCTGGGCTTTCCCACGCCTTCCCTTCTCTTCCTGA